>JARFXV010000532.1:0-482500 GCA_031761425.1 Cosmopolites sordidus
GGTCATTATGTTGTAAACTTTTTAAATGTCAACGTGATCGTATGCTGATTTAATGTCTAGAAAAACAGCCATTGTGGTTTCGTTTAGTTGAAGGAATAGCCTAATGAAGGAAATTAAAAATGCAATGTTGTCGTATATACTGATACCTTTCCTGAAATCTGTTTGGGACCAAGGAAAAGTTGATTTGTTTTCCAAAATCCATTCGATTCTATTTTTGATCATTATTTCGAAGGTTTTGCAAAAGGGAGGATAACACGATAGGCCGATAATTCTCTGAAATATTTGGATTTTTATTGGGTTTGAGACAGTTATATATGATGTTATTCTCTCTCCATGAGCCTGGCGTGGGGTTGCTTTCTAGAAAGCTATTATAAAGTAGAAGTAATTTTTCTTTTGCAGGCTTAGGTAAAGACTTAATTAACTTAGGAAATTGGATCTAGACCTGTAGCGGAAAGATTTTTATTAACGAGGCTGATGTTTAATTCTTGTAGAGAGAAATAAGAGATTCTGAATTTGTTTTATGCGAAATCTGGATTAACATTACAAAATTGCCATTCGGTTTAAAATGTTTCATGTCATCATTCAAATTCAATTGGAAAAGCGATGATTAGAAAATTTACGAAAAATGTTCCAAATGTGGGAAATGTTAGTATATCTATTTAGGGATTCGCAAAAAGATACGAATATTTTCCATTTTTTTTTCTTTGAAAGTTTCTCTAATTTTGACTATGCTATTTTTTTTTTGCATTGATATGATTAGATAAGTTTGGGTTCAAACGAAAATTCTTAATAATGACCTTCCTCTTAGCTATTAATAAGTCACACTCGCAATAATGGGTTAAACAATTTGTGTGGTGAATAGAATTTTTTAAAAGGAATCGAATCGTTTGCAACCTGGGCAATTTTTTGAAAGAAGTCGTGATAAGAATTGATATTGGAAAAATCACATTTATTTCATTTAGCTGTGAATTTTAGCCAATCGGCAAGCAGAATAATACCAGAAAGTGATCACTGTCGCCACAATCGTCAAAAACACTCCTTAGAGGGGACTATCAAGTCAGGGCTTGATGAGTGTTAGGTCTACGGCACTGATTCGTTGTTCGAAGTTACTGAATAAGGTGGGTTTACAGTTATTCATTATCATAAGGTTATTGTCTGAGATGAAATCGTGAATTAGTTTGCCTCCATAATTCATCAAGGAATTGTCCCAAATAAGATGATGGTTATTGAGATCACCCATGATTATAATAAGAGAGACAATGGATAAAATATCATTTAAAATAGTTCTGGATAAATTGAAATTGGTGTTACAATATATATTTGTAATGAAGATATTCTTGATTTTGATGATTACATATTGAATGGAGTTATTATTAAATTTTTTGATATTTTGAAATACGTTATTATTTTTAACGAGGGTGACCGCACCACCGTAGCCATCGTCCTTGTCCTGCCTCATGATGTTATATGATTTGATGAAGGAATGTTGATAATTTTTGAGCCAGGTTTCATTCAATAAAACAATATCTGGATTATGATACAATAATATTTCAGATCACAAATTGATATTTGCTGAGATATTTGTGTCTATTGACAGATTACCTCCTAATATGATATCTTACCGTTTATTTAATAAATTTAACTTTCAGCAATTTATGCATTATTTATCTTCATTAAATTGAAAAATAATATTTTTACGAAAAAATATTGATAAGAAAATCGATATATTTAATAATTTAGTGATCTCAGCCTTTGACAGGTATGCTCCCGTGGTTACCCGTAGGGTAACTAAGCCAAAGGCCCTTTGGTTGACCTCAAATTTGAGGTTGCTTATTTCAGATAGGGAACATGCTCTGCATAAGTATAAATTGTCAAAATCTAATAGTGATTGGATAGCATATAAAAAATTGAGAAATTTTGTTGTTTCGGAGACGGGACGTGAAAAGAAGAATTTCCTTAACAATACAATTAATCAAAATAATGTGAGGAAAACGTGGTCAACCCTTAAAACATTTGGTATAGGTTCTAAGTGCCAACTAAGTTTGCCTGACAACTTAAATAAACCGGAACTTATAACTCCGCTATGCCAGTCACAAGCCTGGGGCCTTACCGTTGCCATCTGCCATGCAAAAGGTAAGGTAAGGAAGGAGGAGTGATCGAGGAGTAACACCTCGCTAAAAAACCAGGGTTCATCTGGCCCGGATGATAGTACCCTGTGAGGGCCCCTGCCTAGGGTACAGGCGAAGATGAAGCCAATGGTCGGAAGGCGGAAGAGGATAACAAAATCCCAACGGTGGAAGAGTAAATGAGCTGAATCAAAAGGGCAGACGGAGCTCTATAGTCATGGCCGACAATCAGCCTAGGGGAAGAACACCCCGAAAACAAAATACCTGGCCCTCCAGGTTGGGGGTTGAGGCATCGGGCTAACTCCCTGATACTCGGAAAAATTTAACTGTTAAAAAACCTAATCTATGCCTCGGATTAAAAGACCGGATTAAAGGACAACGAACACTGCAACGAAAAAGGACTATGATATGTGGTACATGGAATGTACAGGGATGTGGAAATAAAATGGAAGACGTTCTACAGGAAATGGAAGAACATAGGGTAGACTTTGTAGTTATCTCGGAAACAAAGAAAAAAAGGACAAAGAACACAGGCCTGCGGAAATTATATTCATATATATAGCGGCGTAAAAAAGGAAGAGCGAGCAAAGAGAGGAGTATCTTTACTTATTAACAAAAGGTACAAAAAGAATATCTCCGAGTGGGAAGCGGTGAACGAGAGAATATTAAGAGTAAATGTATGCCTGAGGGGAATAAAATTGTCGATAATTGGGGTATATGGCCCGAATGAGGACGCGAGAGTTGAAGAAAAGGAAAATTTCTATAAACAACTGGAGGACGTAATATCAAATATAGGACCCTCTAGAGAGATCTTAATACTCGGAGACATAAATGCCAGAACGGGAAAGAAAACACAGAATTTAGTGGTTGGACCTCATGGAGAAGAGACACTGAATGATAATGGTGTAAGATTGATTGAACTATGTCAGCATCAATCATTGACAATAACGAATGGCTTTTATGCACATAAAAATATCCACAAATATACTTGGATCCAAAGGACCAGAAACCTAAAGTCGATAATTGACTATCTAATTATCAAGCAAAAATCAAGTATTAAAATACATGACGTCCGGGTATGCAGAGGAGCTGAATGCGGAAGTGATCACTATCTCCTAAAAGGAAAAATAATTTTACCAATATATAAGCAAACCAAAGGAAACAGCCATCGACAACCTAAAAATGAAAATCTGGAAAGCAATACAGATCCTCGATACAATCTATCAAGCCTGGAAAATGAAAGTACGAGAACCTTATATAAGAATAGACTAGATGGAAGATTAATAAAGGTTCCCGAGAATAGTTCAACTGAATCTCTACTTAAAAATGTAACAGAAGGAATACACCAAGCAGCCAAAGAATCCCTAGGAATTAAACAAACATATCCCAAAGCTGGGAAGTACTGGTGGAACGATCAACTACAACAAATGAAGAACAAAAAACAAAAGCTCCATGAAAAATGGATGAGTTCAAAGAGGCAAGAAGACAGACAGAAATACAAAGAAGCTACATCGATATTCAAACAGGCTGTGGTTCAAGCAAAGAGTCAAATTTGGGAAAACAAATGCCAAGAATTAGATGGATATATAGGTGGGCGTAAATCTAGTGAATCATGGAGATTTATAAAGAATCTAAGGTCACAAACGAGAAATGAAATAAATATAAACCCAATTACAGCCCAACAATGGGAGGAGCACTATAAATCACTTCTGACAGAGCAAAGAACAGAATATATGAACAAGTCTCCCAAGAAAATCCGAATTGTTGGAGAACCCATAGCTCTTGATCTGGACAGGACAAAGAAAGCCATATACTTATTAAAAAATGGTCGGGCCGCAGGCCCGGAAGGTATCCCTGCAGAACTAATAAAAAATGGAACGGAACAACTTTTTAAGATCCTGACAGAAATTTTCAACCGATGTTTAAATGGGGAACCAGTTCCACAATGCTGGAAAGAAGGCTGGTTTACATCTATACATAAAAAGGGCAACAAAAAGAACTGCAACAACTATCGAGGTATAACGGTGACGAGTACATTAAGTCGACTTTATGGAAAAATATTAAAGGATCTCATATGAATATAAGAAGAATGTAATCGAATGTAATTCGAATGTAATCGAAGAATATAATCCCTACGAATCTGAAGAACAAAACGGCTTTAGGGCAGGTAGATCAACAATAGACAATATTTTCTGCCTAACACAAATTATTGAAAAGAAGACAATGCGGTCACAAGATGTACACCTACTTCTAGTAGATCTAACAAAAGCATACGATACGGTCCCTATTGTGAAACTATGGGAAGTCCTAGAGAAATCTAATATTAATGTGACTATTACAAATGCCATTAAGGAATTCTATAGAAACACAACATCTAGAATAAAAATGGGTAATAAACTTTCAAAAGGCTTCAACGTAACTAATGGCTTACGCCAGGGATGTTCTTTGTCACCTACCCTATTTAATATATACATCGATGAAGCGCTGAGGTTATGGAAACGGAAGTGTAATGGCATGGGAATAACAATAGAGGATACAACTCTATATACATTACACTACGCTGATGATCAGGTGGTGATCGCCCAGGATAAGGAAGACCTGGAATATATGGCGCGGAAACTATTCGAAGAATACAGGAGATGGGGATTGCAAATTAACACAGAGAAGACACAATATTTGAACATTGGACAAGAACAACTACCAGGAGATCTAATTCTGGACAACGAATATATCAAGTGCTGCGAGGAATACGTATATCTGGGCTCAAGACTCAACAAGACTGGCCGAAACAACGAAACAATAAAAGACAGAATAACAAAGGGAAAGAAGGTTATCGGAGCATTGAACTCAATATTATGGCAAAAAAATATTAGAGCACAGACAAAAAAGAAAATTTATAACTCTATATTACAACCCACACTGATTTATGGCTCGGAAGTATGGCAGCTGACAAACAAGCAAAAAAACAGCCTACTTGCAGTGGAAATGGATTTCTGGAGAAGATCGGCAGGTAAATCTAGACTTGAACATGTTAGAAATGAGGACGTCAGAAATTTAATGAGGGTAGAACACACAATAATTGATGACATCGAAAGGAAACAACTAGGCTGGTATGGACATGTGAGGCGAATGCCAAGGGAAAGACTACCTAAAAGGATTCTGGAGTGGATGCCTACGGAAAGGAGGAAAAGAGGAAGACCGCCCATAACATGGTTGCATGGAATAACAAAAGCTATATCGGCAAGGAATCTCTCGGAGGATGACTGGGAGGATAGAAATAACTGGCGATTAGGAACCCAAAGGCGGATAGCGCTATAAACGGGATATATGATGACTTATAAATCGGTATTTTAGACAATTTGTTTAGGATGTAAATGGTAATTGCGATGAGAGGATTACTTAATACTATTCGAATAAATTTTCCTCGGCAGGCGCATTCTCGTTCCAGTTGGTGGATGAAAGGGTAGTGCATGATATGTTATTTAACTTAAAAAAGATACGGCAGGTGCTTTCTCTGTGGATGCTACGGTATTACAGTCCTTTTCTTGATGTATATATACTTAATATAATTAATAGTTGCATAGAGCAAAACTACTTTCCCCTAATTTGGAAGCAAGCTGTAGATTTTTCTCTTCCGAAACATGATAAACCTTCTTCGTTTTCTGACCTGCGTATTATTAGAATACTTCCAGTTCTTTGTAAGACTTTGAGAAAATTATTTAAACAGATGTACGAGTTTTTCGTCTCCAATAAAGTAATATCCGATTCGCAATGTGGCTTTAGAATTGGTTTTTCAACGTCTACAGCTCTGGGTTCTGTGACTAGTTATTTATTTAACAACTATGGCAGGGGTTAGCTAGCGTGCTTGTATTACTGGATTTTTCTAAGGCGATCGGTACATTAAACTACAGCCTTTTGTGCGCAAAATAGTCATACTATGGGTTTGGCGAATCATTCGTTAATCTAGTAAAATCGTTCCTAAATTGTAGAACACAATATATTTCTGTTAATTATGTAAACTCGTCTAAAGTGAATGTTCTTTTTGGTGTGCCTCAGGGATCAGTGTTCGGCCCATTGTTCTTTATTGTGTATACATCTGATATTTTGCGTTCTGTTCAGAACATGGAAGTACTGGCTTATGCTGATGACACACAATTATATTTCAGTTTTTCTCCACGTGAATACTCTAGAGCCAATAATATAATTAATAATCAGTTAAACAACCTTAAAGACTCTCTTTAGCACATCATTTGAAATTAAACTCTTCTAAATCTAAAGTTATGCTATTTTATATTAAATCTAACTATATGTTTTTGAAGATGAATCTTTCAATATCTGTTGATAGAGAGAAGATTTTGTAGATTGTGCGCAAAACTTAGGTGTTATTTTTGATTCGAAGTTACGTTTTAAAGATCATGTATCCAAGTTAATTCGTATTCATGCGCTTTAAATTACTTTATGCTAATAGGCACATTTTGAACCAGGTTTTAAGAAAGCTATTATCAGAGTCGTTGGTACTTTCTCAGTTTACTTACTGCTACTTCATTTATTTCCCATATCTCGATTCTGTGGACAGGGGCAGAGTTCAGAGGGTGCAGAATGCTTGTTGTCGCCTTATTTTTGGACTTCGAAAACGGGATCATATCTCTCAAAGGATTAATGAGCTTAAGTGGCTTACTATGGATCATAGATGGCAGCTTCATATGGCTAATTTCACTTATAAGGTTATCAATGCTGACAATAATTCTGAAGCACTTAAAAGTACGTTTATCGCTCGTTCAGCCAGTCATTCTGTGAATATTAGACATGGAAGCAAATGTACAATACCACATTACGAAACATCGATGTTTACGAGATCATTAAAATGTTCAAATTCAAATACAAAGTCAAGAAATTTCTTTTAGTTCAACACTTTTTTAATTGCTAATAAATATTATATTTTTTTTAAGATTATTGTTTCAGGGGCATTTGAGGTTCTGGCGGAGACCGGATGGTTGGGTAATAATATTGTTTTTTAGACTATGTGTGGGAGATATGAGAGAAAATGTTTGTGGTTTTATAGGTGAGTTTTTTTTTTATTTAGGGATTAAGAGTGGAATAGCAAATTATGCTAGACTTCCCCAACTTGTTGATCAACAAACAAATTGAGAATTCTCATTTATTTTGTTTATATACTTTTGTGTATTTCTTTTTTTTGTCATTAATATGATGCAATAAAGGCCATTTATTATTATTATTATTATGATCTTTGATTAAGTCAATCAAGTGATATTTGTTGGCATTGACACTTCGGATATTCCACTGAATGATTTTCAGTTGTTTTTGTTAGACATAAATCTTCTAATTAAAGTTATGATTTAGTTATAAAAATGATCTAGGTTTATCAAGATCCAAATATGAATCTTGATCTGAAAAATTTAAAATAAATTTACGTAAAATATTCTCACCGTTGCTTAATTGTATAAAATTTTCAACTAAATCTTGTAAAGATTCACTAGGTTTTTTAAATTTATCATAGTAATTAGATTGACTGTGTTCTGGGGCACATGTAAAAGGTATGGGGTTGGATACCGAGTTTGCGGATTCCTGAGAATCACGTCGGTAAATCTTCGATGTGGGTTCATTATTATTATTGATATTAGACTTTTCTGTGTGATTTCGTTGTGTGCACTTTTGCCATAAGATTTATGAATTAATCTTTTTTTATTGGGAGATTCGCTGATGACTTGTTGGTAGGTCTTTTTACTTTTATTATTGTTGAAGTGATCACTTCTTCTGTGAGCGATATCGATATCATTGTTTCTTTCGAAGTTTTCTAGATTGGGATTAATTGACAGATTAGGAAAGTCAGATGGATTATAGTAAAAGTTATCTTTAGGATGAAATTTTTTTTCACCATTTTGTCAAGGTCTCGAAAAGTAATATTTTCATAGGCCATTAATTGTTTGATATTCATTTGACAGATGAATGGCGGGCATTTTTTGAAGTTTAATTAATGGTTTTCTTTGCAAAAATAGTATTTGGTTTCACAAGGAGTTTGATATACTACCGTTCCCTTCGATTAAGACTTCATCGTGTTTTTTTTCTCCTCAGTTAAAACATTTTTGGTTTCCTTTACATATTTTTTTTTGTATGACCGTATAGTAAACATTTGTATCATTGCGTGACTGGAGCAATGTATAACGAAACACGCATGGCTAGATTATAATAAAAAACTTCTTTGGGGAAGACTGTACCCTTAAAGGTAAATAGACAGGTTCCTGTAGGTTTATATTCAGTTTGACCGTTTTTTATACATATGCGTTTGATTTTTTTAACAGATTCTACGGGCAATTCTATTATTGCCTTTATTTTTGATGTTTTTAATATCGTTAAGCTGTAAATTAAATATTTCACGTGCAGTTTTCAAATGCGAATATCTCCCTATATTATAATTTTTTTGAATCGATTCAATGTAAACACCATACGGGCCGGTATGTTTAATATCGTAGACAACGTACGTATAAATTGATCCTTTGTTACTTTGGGGGGGGGGGGGGGGGGGGGGACTGTCCGGGGGGTCTTCCTAGATCATACATTTTTAATATGTTCAATCTTATATTACGTGTGTTAGCATCGTTTTTAATAAAAGAAATAAATACAAAAAAAATGAGTATCTTAGTACGCATCTTGATATACGCATCTTAATACGCATAATTTTAACGGTAACGAAAAAAGTTTTGGGTCACTTTGAAATCATTGAGATAAAATTGAAATTTTTGGTCATTGATATCAATTTGTTGCATATCTGTTTAAACAACCATCCAAAGGACGCACCTAATGGAAAATGGCAGAAACAATTACAAATAATATCGATTATCGATTATCTCAAGAAAATTTTAATATTGAAACTGTAAGTTGCGGTAGAGTGTAGCAAACTGTCTGAAAAAGTTTGAGGTTGCGGGATCTCGGGATAGATATCGCGCGCAGGAACATTCACACGCTATGATTTTAAAAATTAATGTACAGTAATTTGCAAATAATATATTAACCATTGTTAGCTATACTAATTATATGTACATTTTTAAAATATAAAATAATTAAAGAAACTCATATATCAGTCCAAGAAAAGTGTAATATCCAGATATGTTTTTTTTTTTTTTTGTTTATTTATTTGATCAAGAACACGTAATATCAGATTTGCTGTTGTACACACTTAGGGAGATTTACCACTAAACACCAAAACACTTTTTTGAACTGCTCGGCGCACGTTTCGCTAACCATGTTAGCATCATCAGGAGATAATTGCTATGATACTGATTGATTGATATTTGCTGATGATGCTAACATGGTTAGCGAAACGTGCGTCGAGCAGTTCAAAAAAAGTGTTTTGGTGTTTAGTGGTAAATCTCTTCAAGTTTAGTGTTTAGGGTCTTTAACTGGCATATACAAAGATATTCTCGTTATCATAACGTGATATTTCTGCACATAAGAGTTCTGTACATAAGTGTTGGTCTACGTAGCGTCCATTCACTTAAAAATGTATACAACAAATTCAACTATAGATATGATTTTTTAGAAATTATTGGCCACACGAATTTCAAATTTCTGTGATGGATGTCGTAGGATATTCTTCTTTGCTGTCTAACCAGATTTTTCTTCGGCTGTCTTTCTTCCTTTTTTTACTCTTTCCTGATTTAATTATTTTTTGACTAGTGCTTTTGGTTTTATTCAAATAATTTGACCATACCAATTTGGATCACTTTTTCTAGTTTTAATCTGATTCTTGTTTTGCATATTGTTTCTAAATTCTTCATTCATTATTTTGTCTAATATTGTCTTGCCTGCTATTTCCTTCCAAATCTGAAATTCGTTTCGTCAATAATTTCTAAAAGATCGTATCCATAGTTGAATTTTTTGTATACTTTTCTAAGTATATTTTTGAAGTATACCAACACTTATGTACAGAAATCTTATGGGCAGAAATGTCAGTCAGACCCTAAAGGTGTACAAAACCAAATCTGAAATTACTTGTTCTTGATCAAATGGCGAAGGATAAACAAAAAACCTATAAACATGCTTCTTTATATTGTACTTTTCTTGGATTAATATATGGGTTTGTTTAATTATTTTATAGTTTAATAATATACATATATATATAGATATATATATATATATATATATATATATATATATATATATATATATATATATATATATATATATCTGCTATTGGAACATTTTGTGTGAAACGCTAAACTTAAAGAGATTTACCACTAAACACCAAATCACTTTTTTTAACTTCTCCACGCGCGTTTCGCTAACCATATTAGCATCATAGGAGATGATTCATCGTTAATGAACCAAGATGACGATCGAAGAATTACAGTAACATTTACGGCAAAAACATTTACCTTCCCAGACATTTACAATAATCGATTGTGCAATGGTTTCCATACACAACACTTTTGAACATAATTTATATTTTCCAAGTCTGGCTTTCAGTGGATATTTTTATTCTCTAAGGTGGAATACCTAAGGATTCTAAGGTGGAGGATATACACAGTCCGTACTAGTCTGGGAAAATGGGATTAAAATGAAATATCTGGAATTTTTTATTAATTATTATTCGAAATATTCTCCTCTCGCGAAGTATTCTCCTTAACGATATGCGACTTGGCGCATTATCGTGCAACAAACTCCAGCTGTCTGGATCACGACATTCAGGCCGAATGCGACGAATTCTATGCATCAATCGTTTCAGGACTTCTAAGTTGGAATGAACCAGTTGAAATGAACTCTTTATGGATTGACTTATTTTGCTATCGAAAAAAAAATAACATTGTCCTGATTTTTGAAGGAGTTTTTCGTGTTTTTTTTGTCTGTGGTGAGTTTCTCGACTCCCATTCCGCACTTTGAAAGTATCACGCACCATGTTTCATCCCTCGTAACAATTAATTTTAGGACGTTTTGATCATTTCTGGCGGCTGCGACAACCTTTATGGAATAATTGACACGAAGTGATTTCTGCTCCTCCGTCAATGTGTGTGGAAAAACCTTTGTTTTGCCCAAATCCTTGTGAAGAATGAGCCGAATCGTCTTTTTGCCGATATTTAAAGCCCCTTCCATCATTTTTAGTGAAGAATTGCGGTCATTTGTTACAAAATCGGGATTTTTTTCGATCATTTCGGAAGTCGTTCGGAGAGCCATTCTCTAGCGATACTCTACCATCCAAAAAACGTTTAAGCCACAGAAAAACATTTATTCTGCTTAAACAATCATCGCCGTACACTTGCTGCATCAACCTGAATGTTTTCGACGCAGTTTTACCGAGTTTTGCGTTAAATTTAACAACAGCTCTTTGTTTCATGATTATATTTGTATCTCAAACTTTTTTGGCTTGCAAACAAGACGTCATAAAATCAATAAATGTCAACCGATCGTAGTAAACTAGGTTTCGTTAGGTTCAAGAATGTTCAAGCTTTGAAACGACGCCGCTTTTCAATAGATGACGTGACTGGTTGATGAGATATATTTTAAGTACTGATACTTAATGGACATACTATGTATAATGGTTTATTATAATACATTCTATACTGTTGATATTTATAGATTCAAGACAATTCTAACAAATGGAATTGAACCGGATATAACGGACTGTAGATGGGCGAGACGAATGTTGGAGTGGAGGCCAAGACTGAAAACTTTTCTAAATAGAAGCCGTTCAACTCTAAGTTGATTCAGAGCATAGGATCTGGTGGAGAAGGATGAGGGAGATATATGTCTAACAATGGACACATGAACACATTAACTGTTGAGGATGATGAAGGTAAAGGTGCATTAATGAGTGTTTTGAAAGAGTAGTTGGTAAGAAAATATTTTTTTACTAAATGTATCGATATGCTAAATGTATTAACATATTTAAAGGTTATATAGAAATTTTTAGTTGTTACAAACATCTCAGATGTCTACTGTCCTCCTCAGTTGTCATGTACAATATCATATACAATAATTCCCAGGTGTGACAAATAAAACACTTTTTTGCAAATTTCTACTTTATTTATCAATATATTCTCCTTGAAGAGCAATACAATCATTCCAACCATTTTCTAACATTTCTACACCTTTTTTATATAACGATTTTTCTTTGCTTTTAAAATATGGTGTCCTTCAGTTTGGGTAATTACCTCTTCATTGGTGCGAAATTTCTTTCCAGCAAACATTTTTGAGGTCTGAGAATAAGGAATAGTGGGGGCCAGATCTGGAGAATACGGTGGATGAGGAGGCAATTCGTGTGCAGTGTGCAAGTGCAATTCATGCAATTTAGCCATCCTGGTAACATGGTGCATTGTATTGGTAAAACAATATTTTTTTGTTCCTTTGGAGCCGTTTTTGCGATCTCGCCCTTCAATCGCACCAATAACGCTATGTAATATTCGCTATTGATGGGTTTTTAGTCGCTTTGGACGGCTTTCACCGGCTGCTGTCCACTCATTTGACAGCTGATTTGAGTCCGGTGTGTTGTGATGAATCCATGTTTTATCCATTGTACCATACTACAAGAAAAATTCTTTTTATTTTGCTTAAAGAGCTCCAAATATTGTTCAGAATCATCAATACATTGTTGTTTTTGGTCCGCTTTGAGCAAACGCAGTACCCATTTCGATAGCAATTTACGCATTCCCAAATGTTCATGCGAAATGATGTAAACACTTCCTTTCGATACCTTGATGATATCAGCTATCTCCTGCAGTTTTATTTTATGGCTTCGCGAAATAATTTTGTGAATTTTTCTGATGTTGTCTGGTGTAAGTATCTTATTTGGACGTCTAGAGTAGTACGGCCACGTTTGAATTCAGCGTATCAGTCAATTATGTTTTATTTTCCTAGGGCAGAGTTCGGATAATGTTTAGCAAGCCATTGTTTTGCTTCAACGCTATTTTTCTTCGTAAAACAGCAATGCTTAATCAACACACGAAATTATATTTTTCCATTGTTTTAAAAATAAGAAAAGTAGCGTCACTTAAAGCACAATTACTTAGTAACTAGTAGAGAGATTATCATGAAATTTTGATACATGACATTTGAAGGTTGGCACAATGGACCACTACTAACGATTTTTCGTAAGTAACACCATCTATATGTCAGACCGGGGACTTATTGACCGATGTGTTATTTCGTGAACTGTCCTTGTATATGTTGCTTTTTGTTTCTCTCCGTTATCCATGAGATATTCTGATATTAATTTTTTATCGGCTCTAGAAAGAACAAAAAAAAAATGTTCTGCATGTTTAAAGACGTTCGACAATCAAGGAGGAAGTTCCGGACGTGAATCCCAATGAAACTCAGTCTCTCGATATCAGCTAATAAGGCCGCCAAATACAGCCGGTAAGCTACGTTTCGGATGCAGGCAGTCTTTTGTTCTTGTGGGCTAATAAAGCGGGAGTTGGTGGAGGGGAGGGGAAGCTGTGGCGGCGGGGAGAAGGGCGGGGGAGGGGTCACGCTGCGACATTCCACCGTCCGTGGGAAATAAATCCGAGCCTGTGGACTCTCGCGAGCGACGTTGCCGAATGGCCACTGTCCTTTTTTATTCTTAGTATCTTCGAGAATATTCGCTGAGACCACTGCGTTGGTTAAACGTTTAGTAGTAAATTAAATTTTCGAAATTTATATGTTTAATATGTACTCACTATAAATGTATATGTGTTTATACATAAAGATAAGATATATTTTAAGAGAACACAATTTTGGGTTGATACTGGTAATATTTTTTAACGTTTTCATTGCTTCTCTTTGTATTTCTTGGAGTACTATCAAAAGCTCTTTGGATATCAACGAAACTCAATTTCACTTTTTTATGCACTCCTCTCTTATTTATCTGATACCATGGTCTTGGAAGCTCCTGCCTCTTTTCTGAAGTCACCTTGAGATTCTTCCAGCTGGTTTTATATTCTCTTTCTTAGTTTTTTCGACAGGATTCTCTCAGTACAATGCTTATTAAAGTTATATCTTAAGGTTGTTCAGGTATTAGTCACAAAGCATAAAAAGTCGTGGTTCACAATACAACAGTTTTTATAACAACTGAACAAAGTGCAAAGAGAAGGAATGTTAGTGCAATATCAACTATCAATTGAAAACAAAATTCGATACCTTTTACGTGTAACCATGATCAGTGCACTTTTGTCCAGGTTCTCAAATTATTGAAGATGAAAAGTTAATTCTATACAGAAATTCACATAAGAAAAAAAAAACAATTGCTAAAAACAAGATAATCACTTGGTGTTATTGCCAGTACGGTGTAATTTTACAGGAATTATCGACTATGTGGTTATGAATCCTAATGAAACCATAAGTGCTGAAATGTTTTAGTGTTCAGCTTGATAGACTGTACAAGCCTTGATTCAAAAACGCCCAAGACTGATTATTCGAAAAGGTGTTCACGTCCTAGGGTCAGAATCAACTAAGAAAAACTATGGGGAGAGATAGGGTAGGAAGTATTTCCTCACCTGCTATATTTTCCTAATGATGCAGTATCTAATTACCATATTTTTAGATCTATGTAACATTTTCTTTATGGAAAAAAATGCCTACTGCTCTGGAAGATTATTTTGCGTCAAAATCACCCTTATTTTGTCAAAAAGAAATGAAAAATTTGTCAGAGAAATGATCGTAGACTGTCAATAATGATGGAGATTATATTGTAGATTCAAAGTGTATTAATCCTTAAATAAAAAAATGTACAGTAGTATCAAAACACATGCCATTTACAAAAATGACATTACAAAAACTTTACTAAGAATACTTATTAGTTTGTTCAGTATACAAAATTTTTGAATCGTCTAAAACTACAATAAAAAAACACAAGAACTTATGAATTATCTTAATACAAATCACATACTGATTAAATGTCGTCAGATTTCCGTAAATGTGTTGAGTCTGGCAACGGCGCAAGTAAAAGTTGAATCGCTGACCATTCTCACTCTTACAACACTAAAAAGCTTACTAAATCGTTTTGGTTATTTTGGGAAGATCGTCGCTCCACGATAACGATCCGAACCATGAATTATGTCGGCCTATCGATAATTAACATTTATGCCGGGTGGATTTTCGAATGTCCTGCTCTTTTTTTTGCTTTTTTTTTTTGATTTGCAGTTCTTGTTGAGCTCAAAATCATATTTACATATCAAAAAACATCATCAGATATTCAATGTTGCTTCGATTTTCTTCTAAACGGACTCTAAAAGGATGAAACAAACGCATTATTTATTCATCCACATTTATTTTGTCTCCTTCAAAATAATAATCTTCTTTCACTGTAGCATACTTATTTCAACGTTTTTCTGAGTCTTCGAAACAATTTTTATACTCGTCGTTTGGTATTTCCTTTGAAGCGGCCAGCGAACTCTCTTGAATGCCTTCTGTGGAATCAAAACGGTGTCTACGAAGTGGTTTCTTCAATCGAGGTAATAGGAAAAAATTATACGGTGCCATATCTGGTGAATATGATGTTTATAGAACGATATTTGATTTTTGGCGAATAATTGACGAATAATCTTTGCGGCTTACGATGGTGCCTTATCGTGATGCAAAAACCATGTATTGTTTTACAACAGTAATATCCTTGATTTTGGTAATCTTTTCTCCATTGGTTGACGTGAAAGGTCTTCCTAAACGAGGTTCTCGAGGCTCCTCTACCAAAGCCGTAACACTTTCTTAACATATTTAAGACATCAATACAAGTAATTTCTTTTTTTCACGGACAAAAATATTTTTAAGTCGCTAGAATTTCTAACTTAATAAGCAAAATGATATGAAACTTCTGTTGGATGTTAAGGAGAGTCATACCAACTAAAAAAAACAAATATTTCTGAGTCAATACAATGTTGGGTTGTAATAAATCTGGAGCACTTCTATTTATCACTTTGCGAAACGTTTTCATTTTATAGCAGGTTTCAGTTTTTAAAATAACTAGAAGCCAAACGGAGCCAGATCAGGCGATTATGAGGGATGACTGGGCGCTGGTCTGCGATTTCTTGCCATATGAATTAGTGTGAAATTTAAATCGAGATATTTTAAAAATGTACACAAGCATTTACGTGTAGTTTTCTAGATATGATAGGTGTCGAAAAAATAAGATTATTTTTTATTTTTACCTTTTGTTACATCATTTTGTTCTTTTGTTACTTCACGAAACATGAAGAAAGCTTCTATTTCATGACTTCTTCGAATGAGTACCTTTCAGGCACTCACGCATGCTACTCAGCAGTAATCAGCCATCATGTCTTCATCCTGTTGAGTCTGGTACTTTTCTTCCATATTTTTTAGGTCCTGATGAAATTGTTTTCCTTGTTCCTCACTGTAAGAGTTAAGGTTGTCCGGAAATTTGTCCAAATGATTGTGAAGGTAATGAACTTTTTTTCCAGCGTGTTTTGCACAAATTCGTGATAATTTTCGGGCTTATAACTCCCTAGAAATTTTTTACAACATTAACGAAAGAAAACCAAGCTAATAATTTTATATCATTCATTGAATGCACAAAATTGTTATCTTTCTAGCTTTCTGAAATGTTCCAGCATGTTTAGCAATAATTCGCGATAATTTTTGGACTTTTCCTTCGGAAATTTCCTCGATATATAATTAAAACAGGAATCATTTTTATCCAATACTTTGACATACTATTTCATTAGGGTCAATTTTATATGCAATGGAGACAAAATTATTTTCTCTCTAGTAACTAATGTTGTATTTATGAAATTTTGTTTCTCAACTGTCTATTCTTTTCTTTCAGGCCAGTTTGTTTTAATCCAATGCTCGCTTTTAGCTCTACTATGCCACAAACAGAGAAAACATGGATATTTCGTATAACCGCTTTGTTGACCCAATAAAAAGTTTACCATTTTTAAGTCAATGCATATAACACACTTATGATTTATGATCATGGTACTTGAGTTTTGTCAATACAAGAGATATGGTTTCATAATCTTCCTTTAATTTAGAGGAATGAGCAATGGGAACCGCACTATGTTTATTGGCATTATGTAGTAAAACACATTTCAAACTCCACCTGGATCTATCTATAAAAAGTTTCCATTTATTTGGCTGGTAGTTCAAGAAACCCATTTTTGATATAATACTACCGACATCATTACAAAACATTATTTTTCTTGAGTACGATAAAATATAATTTTAGTACCTGGAGAAAGTAAATTTCTCTCTTTGAGTCTGGATGCCAACAGTTCTGATCTTTCTTTTCAGAAAAGTGTCTTGAGTAAAACGCAGGGGTTTTGATGATGTAGCTTCAAAATTATTACTTTCTTCGCTAGTATAGACTTGCCCATTTTTGGATATATTACATTCTGTAATATAGCCTTAATAATATTAATTCTTACTTAATAATATTAATTGTAATATTCTTACAAGAAAGATCAGACAGGTCACGAAAAGTTTTCTGAGAATAAGAAACAGATCTTTTAGCAAATACCAGACCGGGATATGTCAGTTTTTTTTTTGGTTAATACCATGTACCTTGACTAAACAAAAATAATAGTCATCGTAGTGATTTTTTAGTTCCCTCCAAATCATAGGCACACCAGACTTCAACTGACTTTTTTTACTATTTGTTCATTGTCTTAAATGTTGACTAAACGTTTTGCAGATATTGTTTAGAATCCACGGTTTATCAACGTCTTTGATTTTCAAGTTAAAGTGAGCAAAATATGCATTTTCCCAAATTCAGATAAAGGTTTTCGAATCTTTTTCACCGTATACTCGCCACAGACGTAACAAAAAATGTTCGGGTATTTTAAACACAATCGTTTTGACGATCACATCTTCCAAGTTTGTTTATTAACTTTTTTAATTGAACAAACAACAAAAATAAACAAGCTAAATGGTTACTGAAAAGAAAATATTATCAATGCGAGTAGATTAAAAATTATTCGTACTTTTGATAATTTAAAGCTAGAAGACAAATGATTCGATCTAAAGTAATCTTTCTCCACACAAACTAATTTAAAGGATTTCTGTCTCAAGAATTAGCCGGCTATAAAATTCCTTTTGTGCAATTTGCATTATTTTTTGTACCAACAACTCTACTTGAATGATTCAAAATTTTGTAAGAAAAAACATAAAATGTTTGTTTGATGAAGTAATCTTATTATCTTTCAAAACAGTTCACAATAAGTCCCTTCGAAATGCCTTTTCGATAACAATAAAGAAAAAAATTAATAAGCCCACTCGAGGGTACCTTTTAACTGTCAACGGAACGACACCAGCGCCTCGTATGAGACCACACACACGGCGACACGCGCAACTTAGCGCCTCTTCGGCCACCGTCGCAATTAATCGGCGCCATTCGTGCCTCGAACTCTCTAAACCTGTTAACCGTAATGGCTACCGATTTGTCAATTATTAGTGACGGAGGTTACGTGGTCGTTTCTAAATGAGGGAACAACGGGTGTTGATGGAACAACCGACAAAATTAAATTGGTGATTGACCATCACTGATTTTTCAAGTGAATGAAGCTTGATGGAGGTAAGAAGAAGACAGAGAATGATGGACGATGGTGATATATTAGCTTCAGGTGTTTTCTATTTAGAACGTAAGGCATGTTACTTGTTTATCTCATTACCTGCTTAGTCTCTAACCACACACTGTCTCTCATTTTTGTTTTTCTATTTTTTTTATTATTTTAATTTTCTGGAGCACTCTCTCTCCCTGCATCTGTATGATTTTGCTTTGTATCCAACTACAACTCTTCTTCCACCCATATTAAGTGATAGAACCTTAGCTATCCTTTTTTTGTATCCTGGATTTAGGGGATTTAGTTTTTCTCTCATGCTTTTGCTTCTTATTTTGTTTTATCCCATATACTATTTTTTTAACAATCTCTTTGCCTTTATATTAAACACAATATCTGTTATTTAAATAAGAAAGTTTTATTTTAACTTCCTTTTGTTACAATGTTGCAATACTTTATTGCAATTTATTGTTTTGGATGTGATAAATGTATTGTTGGATATTGTGATATTATCTGGATGTGATAATAAGATATTTACAAGATATCCTCATTGCAGAGAGATGCACAGAGAGCATTGAAAAGGATCTTTGGCCTGATTCATCAATAATGGTTCTAAAAGAGAATGAAGAAGAGTCTTAATCGTGATTGACATTCTTCGAAATTTATAGGGAAAATTTAGCTTGGCTATGATTTTTTACCTGATTGGCTCCGTGTGAGTTCTGGTTATTTTCAAAACTGAAGTTAGCGATGAAAGGATTTTGATACGATTTTGAAACTCTAGCGGGACTGGATCATTGGTTTCGAAAGCGATTTTCAAATGAGTGTCATTCTTACTTTGATAAGGGAGTTTAATGCATTTAATTATCAACGGATCAACATCTATATTCCTTATAGATCAATTGTGTGTTACTTAAGACCTGGATATTATAGATTATGAGAAGGTTCAGCGGGTGAGCCGTACCGCTCCACTTCCCTTACCACCCTTGTGGGAAGCCTAACTCCGTTATCAACGTTTTTCTTTTTTTTCTTTTTCTCTACATGATTATTTTATTACTTTATATTACTTTTATCTTAGATGGTGAAGAGGAAGATCTTTCTGTTGTCAAAGGTGTTTTACGTGAGACTTATTTATTTTACTTTTACTTTTACTTTTATTTAATTTTTGGTGAAAGTGTAGTGGTGAGCGGGGTAAACTAGAGCGAACTCTTAGAACATCTTGGAAATTTCCTGGCCTATTCCGCAGCAAGGCCAGTGGCGCTCAAAATCCACTTGATCTGGGCTAAAGGGGTATAATTTTCACGCACGCTTAACAGTTTGCTCTGGCTAGTACCCGCTGATCAGCTGTGTATAGAAGTAAAAGTAGAAGTAAAGGTAAGTTACAAATCCTTTTTAAATTGTATTACATTTATTTTCATTTCTTTAATTTTGTGTTTGTTTCTACACACTAACAAAGTGTGTCGCAATGCCATGAAAGTCGAATACTAAGGATAATATTAGCAGGATGAATACTGACTAACAGAAAGGGAGGTAGACTAAAGACATGGTGGTAGGATAATGTAAGAACAGTTGTTGAAGAACTACTGCACATCGAAAGTGTCACTTATGGGCTCTATAGGCTCAGATGGTGACACGGACAGCATTACGAACCCTGGGATTTATAATCCGATCTACAGGTGATTTTAGAAGTGTCTCATGTTTAACTATACTTTTCAATTCATTGGTTCGCTCAAGATTGGAGTATACTTCGTTGATATGGTCGCCAATTTACCGGATCCATGTCAATAAACTAGAGAGTGTGCAGCGTAGATTCCTCAAATACCTAGCATATAGGGTTGATGGTCACTATCCGGCTAGAGGAATTGATCAGCGGGTGCTCCTTGACAGATTTTGGGTGCAATCCCTCTCACATCGGAGGATTTGTATGTCTCAAATATTCCTCTACAAGTTGATCAACGGGCTTATCGATTGCCCTGAACTATTGGAGCAATTGCCATTTCTTGTACCTCAATTCTTTGCTAGGAGGTCTAACACCTTTAGAGTGCCCCGTGCCCTGACTAATTTTGAGAGCAGGGCGCCACTATTTCGTGCTTGCAGATATTGTAATCTTTTGAGTGTTCATTCTGATGTGGATCTGTACTCAGTTTCCCCTTGTTCACTAGTGCGGGCCCTGCAGGACGCTATACATTTGATAAATGAATGATATTTGTTGTTTTTTAATATTGATGTACTATCTTTTCGACTTCTAATCTTATACTTATACTTATGTTATGTACTTGTTACCTTGTCAAATAATATAGATTATCTTGTTCTAGCAATAGTGGTTTACATAGATATAGTTATGATTATATATAGACATCAGTTTAATGTATTAGTATAATTTCATGCTTAATTTGTAATCAAGTCTCAATTTAATTTTTTCCTTTTTTTTAAGTTTTGTAAAACATAATTATTTATTTAATTTGTCTTGTTATTGGGACATGTTCCTGTTAGACAATAAACATTATTATTATTATTATTAATACCACAGGAGGAAGAAGAATAATATTATTACCTAATATTTCCTCTATGTCTCCATGAAAAATTTCATACAAATTTGTTCAACAAAAATAGATCTTTATGTTTGTAATCAAATTAATTCCATTTTCTTCTTTACAGTAACTTATTCAACCAACTAACCGCACCCTGTAACATCCAAAACGGGCGAGATAGAACCCACAGGACCACACACACACTCACACACCTTGTTCGGACACGCGACCTCACTTCTCGGCCGTTTTCGCCGGCGCACAATCTCCGTCCGGACCACACACGCAGCGGCACGCGCATCATCCCAGTAGGTCGGTTTGCGTCGGCGCCCATCGGAAGTGTTCGATTCGACGCTTGACCGAAACGCCTGTCGCGCTCGTCCCAGTCTACGGCCACCCGGGATGGAATGAATGGACCAGAAGCGGAATTAAGTGTGTATGTGTGTGGCGATTTTGGGTTCTGGTTGTGTTTGTGGTTTTTGACGTCTGGTAATTGATTTATTAAAATAGAAAAGGATTTTTTTTCACTTTTATTTAGTATGTAAGTTATTATGTTATTTTATAACAGGGTTGTAAAATAAATGTTTTAAATATAAATGTTTTTTAGGTAGATTGACAGATAAATTACAGGCAAGTTTGGTAACTTCATAACATTAGAGAAGTTCCGCAAGACTCTAATCATATAGCACTCCGATAGTGGCTGTAAGATGTCCCAAAAATATTTATATAACTTTGATGTCCGTTTCTGTTGATTGGGATTTCTGTTCAACTGGGTCTATCAAGACTTTTTTTGCTTCTTGATCTATTCAACGTTTCACAAATATGTGTAAAGTTTAGTGTCCAGCGATGATATGTATTAATAATATCAATGCTTTTATGGATGTTTGCGATAGTAGGTTGTCCATTATTAGAATAGTCAACATTTTTTTGGGAGCAATAACAGTTGCACCAAAACGAGAACTAAGCTGTAAGTTATAAAATTAATATTATTGTGGGTGATTATTTAATGTACCCGAACTTGCCATATGGGTCATTGTCAAAGGCAGTGTGAGTTTCCGCGCCTTTAGTGTCAACATTAATCAGTATAGTCTGGCAAATCATCATGGCACGTTTAATATCAGAGCAGCGCTTGAAAATTGTCAAAAAAAACTGCTAATTGGCCATCAAGATCATATAATTTAACACTTTTTGATTATTTTCTTTGGGATTATGTTAAATATCACAGGTCAACAAATTTAAACTTTTTTCAGGTAACATTGATGAAAATAGTTGAGATACACCTATTTTCTAGTATAAGTATTTTATAGTCCTAAATCCGAAAATGATAAGTTAAGTACTGTAACACGTACAGTTTTCTGTACAGTTTAGTACTGTAACACGTACAGTACAGTCAGTGGTGGGGAAAAAAAGGAGACAACATATTTTTACAATCTAATATTTATTTAAAATAAATATTAGATTGTAAAACGTGCTAAATCTATGCAAAGACATTACCGAGGAGTATGTGAATAAACAATATATTACAAGAGATTATCATACAGCGATAAAAACTATCACTTTTTTCTTTTGTGTTCTGTAGCAGCATCTCTTTCTAAAAACCAGCTGTAGTCACCCAACATAGATGGTTTCTAGCGTCCCTCGTATCCTGCTTCCATCATTCATCATCCATTATCCTGATGGTGAAGCCTCCCTCCTTGTGCATCGCTCATTACGCCAAAACTTTCTACAAAAGAATCCAAATGGGAGTGCAAAAAATGCATCTTTGAGGACATGCGATATCCTGGTCTTTCATATGCTTTCAAGAGTTCATCTATGAGGTTTTTATAGTTTTCATCTTTCTTGTTGCCCAGAAATCCTTTCACCACACTTACAAACTTTAAGCTGCCACTTCCTTTTTATTTTTGAAAACAGAAATCACCTAGAAGCTTCCTTATTTGAGGTCCAATAAATCTAGCTTCTTTTGGTTTGGCATTACTTAATCGAGGGAATATTTCTTTTAGGTACTTGAAATCATTATTTTCTTTATCCAAGGCTTTGACAAAGTTTTTCATTAGTACAAGCTTAATATGGAGAGGCGAAGGAAACACATTTTTTTTTTGGTTAACAAAGGGGCATATTTTATGTTTGAAGTACCAGATTAAAAATAAGTTCTATGAGGTCAATATTTTTTACTGTACTGTTCTTTTGTTGCCCTACTGTCCTATAGACACAAAAACACCAATACTTTGTACTAAAATACTCCTTACCTTTGTACCTTTGTACTCCAAAGTCATGTACAAATAATTTCAATGGTCCCGTGACACAAAGGAAAAGTTGTTTCTTGAAAATGGGATGTGCTAGGCCATTTCGGTGAAAAGGTGCACCTAAAATCATGTCGATCAAAGCTGCAATTATTAACGCTTTGGAAGCCAACATAACTCGGATAATTGTGGACATAAGATCCCAATTGTAAAAGTGGTTGGAAATTGGATTGATAGAATGCGCTTTCTCGAAAGCAGCTGCGGCGGACATTTGTCCGAAATTGTTTTCAAATATTAATGCCACTGAATGTTATTTCACATAAAATAAATAAATTGTTTTAAGGCATCTAATTTGGTTGTTGTTTTATTTGAATTTAAAGTTCGGATACATTAAAAACTCACCCTATATGTGTGTGCGTCAAGGCAATAACCGTTCAAAAAAGCAAAATTCTTCTAAGTAATGTCGCTGTATACTTAAAATATATTTACTACTAAACCCAAAATCATTCGTTGTCAACTTTTCGACGCACATTTCGTTAACCGTATTAGCATAATCAGGAGAGGATTTAATCTGTTGATCTTTGATCATCTTGAAGAAGATACCATCCTATTAATTTGGATGCTAAAAGCTCCGATTGTAATTTTGATTGTTTTAAATCTCGAACTAAATTATTAACTGGGAAATGAGATGTGGCTCAGAACACCCCGAAACATGAAATAAAAGATCGTTTTCGGTTTTACGTACGTACAAAACGACATGGTTTTATTATTGGGTCATAACTCTTAATTGGCAATACACAGCACAGTCATATTCTACACCAATTATCTTTGTTTCTTTATTTATTGAAACTAATAAACATTTATGGAATAAAAATAAGAGAAAAAAATATAGTCTTTGTTTAACTGAGATCAGCCAAAATCTATTCTCTCTATATGCTATGGATAAAATGACATATTACATACGGACAAAATGGCATACATGCAAAAACTATACAATTCTTTAAGATATTAAATCATGTCCTGATGATGCTAACATGGTTAGCGAAACGTGCGTCGAGCAGTTCAAAAAAGTGATTCGGTGTTTAGTGGTAAATCTCTTCAAGTTTAGTGTTTTACACCAAAGGTTTCAATACAAGAATTGATATACAATTTTTGTCAAAGTTCACAAATGAAACGCTTGGTTCTTCTAGGAAGGTCAGCGCAAGAAACGTCAGCCCAATGCGATCAATTTAATCACCGCAACCAGTCTTCTCCAGGCTTAGATCGTGAAAAAAGATCATTGCAATATATGCATGGACAGTCCCTCTACATCATCTTGTTTCTCGTCTCCTTTTTACTGGAGGAGATTTGGGCTCATTTTTCGATTTGATTTCGCTCATATTAGGAATAGAAGTTAAAACTAAAGAGGTTTGCCGAGTTTTTGGTTCTGAAGAGAAACTACAACATATCTTATCGATATATAACGAAGAGCTAAGAAAAGTAAACATAAAAATAAATATCGACAAAAGCGAAACAATGGTAATTGCAGGTACAAAAATAAAAAAAATTGTACCCGATAGGAAGGTAAGGGAGCAAGTCAAAAATTATAAGTATTTAGGCACAATAATAGAAGATAATGGAAAAATGAACGGTGAAATGAACGAAAAAACGGGAAAAGAAGCCAAACTATAGAACACCCTAAAACAACATTCCTAGGAAAAAGAGAGATACTGCAAGAGATAAAAGCGCAGGTGTATCAGAAAGTAGTGACACAATCAATGATATACGGCAGCGAATCTTGAATCTTGGAGCTATAGGAGAAAGAGAACTGAGCAAGCTAGGATACTTCCACAGATTGAATGAAGAGAGATTAGCAAAACAAATCGATGAAGCGAAAACACGAGGAAAAAATTAAGTTGGGCGTCCATGACTGAGATGGGAAGAACAAGTTCGACAAGCGGCAGAAGAATGAAAAATTCATTGGAACGAGGCTAGAAAGTAACTGTAGAAAGAGGCTGTAGTAATTATTATAAATATTCCTTTATCCACACAGATTTTCTGTATTTTTGCCTTCATTTTCGTTCTCTTATCAACAACTGCACAGCATCATCATAATAGCTAACATAACGATGTTAGATGTATTCATGAACCTGAAATTACACAGTTAACAGTAGGCACTTACAAAATAAAATGTCTTTAACGTTTTTATAAAATCCTCTTTACTGAACTCGCTATAAATGTTGAATGAAACTGAAGCAAACATGTGGACAGAAAGGTGGCATGCGGTTTACCCTACGCTATGATTCAAGCGCTAACTCATGCAATAAAGCAAGTTGAATGGTACATTGAAACGCATATTGAAAGGCATATATAATATATGCCTTGTAGTTATCATTATTCTTCATTTTAAAATTCTGGTACATCGTGGTTTTCTCAATAGCTAAAGTGAAAGTTTGGTCGTCAATTAGTAGTTGTTTATTAAGGCATGTTATTTTTCATATCTTATATTTTCATTATTGACTGATTGAATCAACGCTGATTTTCGAAGAGTAGAGTCAAACAAGTGTTTCTCCATCGAAATATCTAAGTGCGGTGCGGCGTAGCACGACTTGGAAAGACCACACGCGCGCACCGCGTTCTTATTGAGCGAGCGGCGCCGTTCTCTGCTACGCGTTCGGCAATTTCCGATGCAGTCGACCAACGGCCGAGGCGCGAAAATCTCCGCCTTTGGACCACACACGCAGCAGCATGCGCGCAGCACTGGCATAACGCAGCGGGAAGAACTATATGGTGGCTGGTTCAGTGTAACCTTTTCTCGATTGGTTTGTGGTCATTTTTTTGCGATTGATGATTGGATAAATGTGGATATTTGGAGGAATCAGTTTCTTTTTAATTTTTGACATTCATATTGATTGTTCGAGTCATTAAATATATTTTCGCCGGTGAAAAGTTAGTAGGATCTTTTTGTCTTAGTTATTGGGTTTGGTTTTATCAAGTTATTGTTAAAGACATGCTGAAACAGAATATTTCTTTATTTTAAGTGCATTACATTTTATCATGTTATATCAACATAAACTAGAAATGTTTTTAACTAAAATATTCCATAATTAAAGCAGAATATAAAGTTTTTAAAGAATAGTTAATACAGAATAGATGTTTCATGAGAAAAAAATATTTGAACAGTTGTTTTTGTTGCTTTAATATGTTTTATAGATAATAAATAATTTCAATACAAAAAAAACGACTAGCCCCGTTGGTCAGGCGGTTTAGTTACTCAACAATCCAATGGTCCCGGGTTCGAATCCTGGTTCGGGCATGGAAACTTTATAAAGGCTACTCGATTTTAATGGGGCATTGTGAAATACTGGGAAAGACAGACCGACGCTAAGTTGTCTTAGTAACCGATGCGTCGATAACCACAAATCAAAGAAAAGTTTAATTTATCTTAACCAGGTATAAGTATTGAGTGTTAATGTTCCAGTAATATTGGCTAGAAAAAGCTGAAAGTTACATTTGGAGACAAGTGCGAAAATTGTGAATTTCAAAAGAAAAACGGTATAAAATTGCGGCAATTTGCCAAACATTTAAATCTTAATTCATCTAGTATATTATATCGTAAAAAATACATGAATGAACTGACTGCACTGAAATCTAAAACAGAAAAGGACAATCAAAAGCATTATGAGTTAGAACTTGAAAAATTATTTTTCCGTTCATTTTATGGTTTCAATTCAAACCAAGAAGTAGTCAATGATATTGTTTCTTGTTCTAGACGTTGGTAGATGAAAAAATGATTTTATTCTTCCGTATATTCTCTCTTAAGCTTAATACGTTTTTTTCCAGCGGTTCTCCAATTCGTTTATTCCATCTCTAAAGTGATTTTCTGGAAGTCCTTCAAAATACTCATCTATTCAATTTTTTGAAGTGAAGGGAACAGATGAAAGTCATAGGGGTCTAGATCTTGTGAATATGGTGGATGCTCCAACAATTCGTAGTCTAACTCCTTCAATTTGGCCATTGTAAGAACACCTCTGTGGACTGGTTCACTGTCTTGATGCAAATGTTTTTTTTTTCACTAAACCAGATCTTTTCCCACGAAGTTTTGCAAACAATTGATCCAAAAGGTTTGAGTAATACTGTCCTGTTATTGTTTTACCGGTTTGAAGGTAATCAATTAACAATATGCCTTTTACATCCCAAAGAATTGATGCCATAACCTTTTTGGTCGATTTTGGCCACTTTGGCTGCTTCGGGGCTGAAGAACCGGGCTAAGTCCACTTTGCGGTTTGTTGTCGCTATAAAGGATTATAGTGGTAAACTCAAGTCTCATCCATAATTACAAAACGACGTTTAAAATCTACTTTATTATTTTGAAAAAGATCCAAATGTTGATTAAAAAGTTTTATTCGAAGTCGTTTTTGATTAGGCTTTCTCAAGCCTAATTCCTTTTTCAAAATATGAAACAACCGTTCAGTTGAGATGTCCATGACCCTAGCAATTTCACTCAAAGTCAATTGATCCACAACTATATCATGTATAGAATTATTTATTCAGTAATTGCACTTATTGGATGTCCAGAACGAATATCATCATCAAGGCTTGTACGACCACGTTGAAGCTCACCTGCCCACTTACAAGCCATTGTTTTTGAAGGCGTAGACACCGTTGATACATTTACTATTTCAATATGAATTTCCATTGCCTTAAAACTTTTTTGCAAAGAATTTAATAATTGCACGATTTTCAATATTCCCCATTTTAAAAAATAACACTGTTACGTTTACTTTAAGCTGCTCTTTTTGTACGAATGAATTGACGGATCGACTTGAAACTTCACATATGTTCATACGAAGGATGAAACTTCAAAATGTAGTTGATTATATAGTTCTTTTACTGCTCTATTGGTGTCGCTCCGCCAACTTTTTAATTATCCTATTATATATATATATATATATATATATATATATATATATATATATATATATATATATATATATATATATATATATATATATATATATCCATAATAGCGTAAAAATTCTAAGAGATACAGTAACAATAATTGAATCCAACTTTTTTAAATGCAAGGCTGCTGAATTGTTAAATTGCCAGCCCTGTATTCGGCGATTTCTTACCGATTTCCTATATTCTCTCTCTCGACAGATCGTGCGGCCATTCTTCGCATCGTCTTTCTAAAAAGGTTTCGACGCTGAAAAATTCCTTCACGGGCACGTACATTACTTACCTTTTAATTAGTGGAAAATTGGCTCTATTTATTTGATGTGGCTAATGACAGCGGCTTGGGTTTACATTTTTAAGAGGCTCGCAGTGGACCGTATTTCTAAATATCGGGTCAATTTTTATAAATTTAGTTAACTCAAAGATATTTTACACAAAACACCATATCACTTGATTTTAATTTCTCGATGCGCATTTCATCAGAAGATGATTTAATCTAAAATATTAAATCATCTCCTGATGATCCTAACATGGTTAACGAAACACGGGGACATGTAACTTATTATTATTAAACTGGAAACAATTATGTCATGCATAATTTTGTAGAGATATACTCTGAAATAATATTGTTGTTGAAACAGTTTATCTCATGTCACTCTCGCAGATATTTTAATGTGTTAGGAATCGGTACAATCGGGAATAATGGCTATATATGTCCATTATAGGAGGATACTAAGGCCTCGCCTTTCTGTAAAAGTATTGTGTACTTGTCTTATGAGTTGATTTGGAAGCTTTTTAACATCCATTTAATGCATTTAATCAACTTTGTTGTAAGTTGTATGTTAGAAATTTAATTTCTAAATTATTGGTTTTAATGATTTTCCTAGTTTATGAATTTTTCGTACAGCATACATTGTTGGTACTTCAGCTGCAATATCCAAAGCGTTGCGAGATAGAGTTCTTTGGCCTTCCTTCCATATAGAATTCTTCTATATATCTTCTATATCTTCTATATATATATATATATATATATATATATATATATATATATATATATATATATATAAGTACTATATAGATAATATAAATTCTGATATATACATTCTGTCAAAAAATTTCCGAGAATTGGTCAATAAAACACAAAATCTTAATTATTTATCCAAATTTATTGTATCGCCTTCAAAAGTAGACCCTTTCCGAAATAATACATTTATGCCAACGAATAATCCAATTGTCAAAACATTTTTTAAACGCATTTTCCGGAATCGACTTCAGTTCTTGCCTCGAATTCTCTTTTATGTCTTCTATCGACTGAAAACGGGTGCCTCGAAGTGGTAATTTAAGTTTTGGAAAGATAAAAAAGTCGGCCGGAGTCACATCAGGTAAATACGGTGGTTGTTCGATGGTGTTTGTTGAGTTTTTGGCCAGAAATTCGTTTGCAATAATAGCCTTGTGACATGGTGCATTGTCATGATGCAAAATCCAAGAGTTTTCTTTCCACAAATCTGGCCTTTTTCGACGAATTTGCTCTCCCAAACGCCGCATAACATTTAGATAATATTCTTTATTTACGGTCTGACCTTTTGGCAAGAATTCTGAGTGCACAATACCATGATAACCAAAGAAAACAGTTAACATCGCCTTAACTTTTGATCGACTTTGACGTGGTTTTTGTTAACTGGTTTGCATATCAAACTCATATACCCATGTCTCATTACCCGTTACAATGCATTTTATGAATGTGGGGTCGGAATTGACTCGGTCTTTCGGCACTAGTCGAGCGGCAACGCGTTTCATGGCCAAACAATCGCTTAAAATGGTACGAATTGATTCGTGAGTTACAGAAAGATCAGCGTCTATCTCTCTCAAGCTTAAATGACGATTTTTAGTCACCATTTCCTTCTCTCTAGCGATATTAACTTCAGTGGAAGACGTTGATGGCTGATCAGAGCGAGGCAAATCTTCCACCACATCTCGACTACTTTTGAATGCACTGTACCACTCATATTCATGTGTTTTTGGTAAAGTCGATTTACCGTAAATATTCTGCAACATTTTCAACGACTCAAAATTTAAGACAATTTCTTTGTTCGATGTTTTTATCCATTGTAAAAATCGCAAATCACACTTGAGAACTGACAAAATCAAGCACTGTAAACAAACTAAATGACAGATGATATCCAAACTCTGCGTCAGTATAGATGATAGTTGCATCAACTTAGCGATAAAAAGAATTTTGACAATCCCTTTATTCGGGCTTTTCAAAATGATCAATTCGGTACTTTTTTGACAGAATGTATATATATATATATATATATATATATATATATATATATATATATATATATATATATATATATATATATATATATATATATATATACTAAATTTAGTCAATATATCTGATAACTGCATAATCCCACACTTATAAAACTTCTGGCTAAAAGCTAATCAAGGCAATTTTTCAAGGAAATAGAGTTTATACCATCTAAGCTGTTAAGCAGCAACCTAAAGTGACACGACAAAAGACACGTCTGGTTTAGTGTTGTTTCTATGGAAAGCAATGCTCTTCCTGCTGGCTAATTCAGGCCGTTTCTGATATTCAGTATTTCTCTAAATTAATGGTCCGGATTTTCAAGTATCAACTTATTATCAATGGTTCTATTCCAGTCGAGCCAAATGCACAGGCTAATCTTCTTCGAATCTAAACTGTTAATTGTACTGATTGAAGTGGCATATCCGCGCTTAATATTATTATACACAATTTAGTTTCGCATCAACAGAGAATTGTAAGCGGAAATTCAGTCAATTAAATTTTTCTCCATTAGCTTATGCGGTACCCATACATCGGCCTTGCTACCATTCCAAGTTGACGTAACTGCCTTGACACTGCTGAATGGTTGATTCCAAGAATTTCTCTGGTTTCTCAAGTTGTTCTGTGCAGATCACTTTCAATTAGTGCCAGCATTTCGTTGTCATCACCTTCGGCCGGTCATCCAGAATTCTGGTACAGAGCTAAGATTAAAATTGTTATGACGAAACTTTCTGAACCTCTTACGGTAAGTGGAATTGTCAGCGGGACCATCAACGTTTCACAGCACATATATCTCTTTTGTGCCTGCGAAGCATTTTTGCCTTTTCTTTATTTTCTGCCATTTCTAATCTTGAACAAAATTTACCCCAAAACCGGATGCATTTTTGAATCAGCTCAATATATGTTATTTAACTAATAGGTCTTTCGGTTAATAATGTCGATTTTGCTAAGAGATGGCGTTGTTCATACATTTCTTGGTATAGACTAATGACGTTTATAGCTTTTTGGACCACCATACACCACCAAAGGCCAGTTTGTTATTAATTGTCATTGTACAGAAAATATTTTTTTCATAACATGTCGAAATATGCACTAGAAAAAGACCTTCGGCGGAGAAGTTTAATAACCTTCTTTAATTTGAAGAAAAAGACTACAGAAAGATATTGATTGCATGTTGAAGCTTATGCTGAGCATGCACTAACCTACAAAACTTGTGAACGATGGTTTAAATGCTTTAAAAGTGGTGATTTTGATATAAAAGACAAGGAGCGTCGAAAAAGAACATCCGAAAAAGTTTGTAGATATATGTACAAGCATTATTTGATGAAGACTCAACTTATACATTCAAATAATTGGTAGAAGTATTAAATGTTGCCCAATGCACCATTTTCGAACGTCTCCATGCATTGGGAAAGATCCAGAAGGAAGAAAAATGAGTTCCATATAAATTGAAAGGTGAAAAACTATTTGTGAAATTTTGATTGTCAGACAGAAAAGAAATGATTTTTTGCATTGAGTTGTGACGTGATGGAAAGTGGATCTATTTTGATAACCTAAAGTGCAAAAATCATGCATAGACCTAGGCCAGCCTTCAACATCACAACCGGTGCGCAATATACATGTAAAGAAGACTTGGCGAAATCGCTGAAATCGCTGAAATCGGGTGAAACTATTACTGGCGATCGATATTGACAACAATTGATAAAATTGAATTGAGCATTGAAGGAAAAACGACCAGAATATGATCAACAAAAAAATACTCGGCCCCATATTGCAAAATGTGTAAAAAACTATTTGGAAAACGTTAAATGGGACGACATCCTACCTCACCCGCCGTACTCACCGCACTTAGGCCCCTTCGGACTAACACTTATTTTGATCGATACAGCACGGACTTTCAGAACAATACTTCTTTCGAAGAAGTGATTGACAACGATTTTTTCGAAGAACTGAAAATTTGGCTTGATGAATGGTTGACCTCAAAAAACCAAAATCTTTTGGCGCGAAATCCATTCTTTGACAGAAAGATAGGAAAAAGTAATAGCTAACGATGACCAATACTTTGATTAATAAGGTCATTTATTTTGTTATGGAAATAAAGGCTCAAATTTTGGGGAAAAATCGACATTATTAACGGAAACACTAATTAGTATTTTTTAAAAGAAGACTAAAATAAAGTATGTTTAGAAATAAAGTAGGTTTAGTTTTTGTCCGATGGTTGGATGATATCGGACCAGTGCGGATCGATTATAATTTAACAGTGCCCAAGACAATAAGAGCCGCGACGGTGGAAAAAGGCGCAAGTAAAAACCTCGGTAATTTATTCACTTCTTGAAATAATTACGTTAATTTAATTACGTTAATTGCGGGTACCATTTGGCGGCGACGTGACACACATAACGAGATAGTGCCATAATCGTTTCGCCGATTATCGCCACAAAAAAAATCTATACAGGGAGATTCAACGGTTCGTTCTCAATTTCTTTCCTTGTTCTTTTTATTTTGTATGCGTTTTGCTTTTTTTTTCATCCGCTATTTTCATAGTACCTTTCTTTCTTTGAAAATTGCTTTTTGGTCACACTTAATACTTTTCTTCTCTCACTTCCACCCATGTTTCATTCTTTGAACAATACTTTTTGACTATACAGGGATGTACAAAACATATTTGTTTTTGTTATTCTGTTTATACGTTCTCCTTTTCTTCTTCAACTTTTTTTATATATTTCTTCTTATTCTTCTTCTTCTTCCTGTGGTACTATAGTTCATTAGTAACCCTTGATCTCCTTCAATCTATGCCTCCAACTGGATACTGGTACTATGCATGCAAACAAAGTAATGATAGTGTAATGGCGCTACACATTGGCCAAGAGATATGGTAAGCGTCACTGGGGCAATGTGTGGATGGTAAAGTCGTCGCTTGTGAAGACGCTGGCTGATGTTGGCGCTTGCGTTCGCCACTTGCTGTCAGTTTTGCATCCTACATCAAAGGAACTAGTGCACGCTGCTATATATGCTAAGTCTTCGTCCACACATTGACCACATCTGTGTTTATATTTTGTGTTGTTCGTATTTTTAAGATTTCGTTTCAAAAATCGAAATAGTTTATAATTATGAATTGCAGTAATCAAATATTAGTTTATTGAGTTTTCAGAACGTTAGTGAGCAGAAGTTGCAATATAGGAGTCCACCCACTGTCTATACAAAAACAGAAACTCAGTAGCTGATCCATGGCAGCGTATTCAAAGTTTATTTAAATTGAAATGCTCCGTATTCGAGGTCAAAAAGAAGAAAGAATATTTGATGAGTACCTATCGAACTCATGAGGTGATGAAATTTATAACACAAGTTGGTTTGTATTTGAATTAATGGCTGCATTCCTTGCATCGGTTTACGATCGCCCTTCTACTACAAACACGGAATCGACAAATGCAGAAACAATAAACACGTACAAAAAGAATGATTGGCAAGTGTTTAGCTAATCTGTTGATGCCCACATGTGACGTGTGAAAGAACAGCCAACATTTGCTGTTAACGCTAGAACTGGCAATACTGTTGACTTCTTCTTTGCAAGGGAGACAGGCCATCATCTGATACGTCTTCGGTATCACTTGTAAACGTATCCTTGTAAACCGTATTTTTTTAGTGCATTCGGAAAATGAGTGACAACAATTTCGAGCAACGGTGCACTATCAAGTTTTGTTTCACACTTGGACACGAAAACCGTCAGAATGATCGAAGAAGAGTACAATTTGACTCACACAACCTTTCATCTGATTTTGTCTTGAGTTTTTGGGGTGAATTGAAAATTACCCTCCCTCATTTTGTAGAACGTGCCTTGGTGTCTTCGGAAACGAAGCGCCAGAGCCAGGAATGGCACAATCTAACTTCACCATGGCCAAAAAAAGCCAGAATGAGCAAATAAAGAATAAAAAGCATGCTGATTTATTTTTTGATAACTAGGGGCTGAATTTTTCTATTGAAACCTTCGGTGTGACACTAAACTCAAATAGATTTATCACTAAACACCGGTTCACTTTTTCTTTAAGTCCTCGACGCACGTTTCGCTAACCATGTTAGCATCATCAGAGGATGATTTAATCTAATTCTAAAGCTAAACTACGTTTTATTTATATGGGAACTCTAATTGCTAACCTACTACCTATCTAAAGGATAGAAGAATAGACAGAAAATATAAAAAAATAAAAAAAGATAAAAAGATAAAAGGGGGAAAAAGTTGACAAAAGAAAGAAAAAATGAACCATGTTCTTTTTCAGAAAAGTTTTCTGACCTTTACATTATAATTGAAAAAGTTGACTGAATGGAAAAGGTCTTTTTTTCCCGCTTCATTATTTTCTTCTGTTCTGTGATAAACTCAACAAAATTCATAAAAAGGTCAAAAACACATCTACAGGAAGGTGAGGTCTTGGTTTCCTTTGACGTATCATCGTTGGTTCCGAGTGTCCCGATTCCACATACTTTAAAATACCTAAGGGAGTTAGTCGAGTAAAATGGTTTTAATAACAATCTTCTTAACAAGATTATGTATGAAGCAAAATTGTTTTCAAATTAATAACAGGTTTTACGAACAACAAGAAGGAACGGCAATGGGCAATCCTCTGTTGTCGTTCTTAGCCAACTTATTTACGAGAACATTGTAGATAAATTAATTAGAAAACATAAGTTTAGATTATTGAAAGAATCTTCGACTTTTCAGAAGGATCAGAACAAAAATAAATTTATGGTAATACCGGTTGATGCGCAATTAACACGAGGGCTAGACAACATTCTGTAAAACGTGGATATTAAGGTTGTGTACAAACAATATAATAATCTATGGCAATTCGTAATTGTTGGGTTCTTCATTGCACATCAGAAATGGAGAAAACACTCAAATATAATGAGTTCTACCTGACGAACGTGCCTCGAAGAAGGCAAATGGGCTTCCATAGACCGGAAAGGTCATGAACATTGTTTTCTAGCATTTCTAAGGCATTATCTTAATTGATTATTAGAAACAGGAAAAACGATCACCGGAGAGTACTATGCGGTAGTATCGGCCAAATTTTAAAAGTTGATAAAGAAACGCTCTCATTTGGCAAAGAAAAATGGCTGCTTCACCACGAAAATACACTTGCTCATGAAGAAGTAGCTGGCTGGCAAAAAATCACATCAAATCAAGAAAACATCGTCAAGAGGAGTATTTTAAGCTTGATAAGTCGTCAGAAAACCGTCTGACAAAATACTTCGGTATTTCCTTTTTAAATAAAATTCATCATTAATTGGTCAAGGATTATTAGAATAGACTTTGTCCTTGAAGAAGCCCCACAAAAAAAAGTGGAGGGAGATTTAGTCGCATGCTCTTGCAGACCACTGAATGTCACCATTTTGAGAAAAGACGCGGCCAGGAAAACGTGACACTGACTGAAAACGGAAAACATGACACTGTTACTCGAAGAGGATATAAAGATTCTTCTGCAATCACTGGTGGTTTTTCATTTCTCCAAATCCTACAATTTTTCTTATTCACATAATTTGTGAAGTGAAAATTACTTTTGTCAGAAAACATAATATTATAGTAAAAATGTGCATTATTTCATATTTTAAATTATATTTTTATAGTATTGGGACATCTTTTATATTGAGCTCAAAAGAAGACTACAATGAAAAATCAAACGATTTTCTATTAAAAAAACAATATATCATTTAAAATATACTATCACTGACTATTCACTTCACCCCCGTATTACATTATTACCTTGTACACCTTCAATAAGGTTTCTGACTCGTTGATGCATTGAAGAAGCATCTGGTTTCAATTAAGCCATTTTTACCATCAATTCTAAACAACCCTCCTCTCGGCAACGTGCCCCCAGACGCCGTTCACCATCGATTCCCGCGGGTTTAGCCCCCTCGCGGGCCAGTTTAGCGGCGTCCCATTGGCACCCATTAACGCGGCCTCAGCAAAAAATCCGTAATGGGATATTGGGTTCGTGTAAAGCCGCTATCGGAATGCGCAGAGAATGCGTCTGAAGCGAATAAACGACGGGACAGGCCGTTTGCCGCCAACAAATTGCCGGTAGAATTGCCTTTTCTACGTGTTCGTATGCCATTATTTATTAGCTGAGCTGGTTCGGGTCGTTGGTGGAAGAAGGAGCAGCAGGAGCAAAACGAAATCTTTGTCTAAAATTTGTCATAGGATTTTATCAAATCAGTTTATATAGACCCATCATTTATACCTTCAACTCACGTGACTACTCATTTATTTAAACTTAGGAACTTCAATTTTTTACGTTGAAATTACCAGAACCAAAAATATTCCTAAAATTTCTTCTAGATCTCTCATTGAGATTAGTTCGTCGTGTATTTTCACAGTTTTTATGCTTCTTGAACAAAAAAAAAATTAAAAGCACCTCTTAAACACAATTGATTATTTAAAATAAATAATGTTCGTTGTTTGCATTTTATCAATAATATTTTCCGTAAAAAATGTACGGCATGCGCTTCTATTCTTCTTTTTTCTTTCCATGGTATCTGCTCAGTTATTTTAATACTTTTTTTACTTTTTTATGTACTGTTTACTTATGTTTTGTTTTACTGTTCTAAATAATTTGGAACTAGTCAAATGGTACGTTTATTTTCATTATTATATATAGTCCGTTTCAAGATATTTCGTTGCTTTTCGGCAAAATGTTAATTACCCCAAAAAAATTTCAATAAAAATATTCTTAGTTTCTTGAAAGGCGCCAGAACCGGAGTGGTTTAACTTCTGAATAATTTTGGGAAAAATTAAATATTGTTAAATTATGATTAAATTATTATTATTATGTATGATTAAAACCTACTAAGCTAAGTTATGATTCAAAACTACTAAGCCAGGTATAAAATTAATTTTGTCTTTTTATCTGTTATTTTAGTAGGCCCGGCCCTGTTTACGTTTCTTGCATTAATCAAGCGAATATGGAGCAGGTGGAACCACCTCGAAGTGTAGGTCATGGAGTTTTACAGTAACAGTTTGAGGCGTACTTTGAAGTATACGTTATTGGTGGTCTACAGTAGCATTTGAATGAGTTTATAATAGAAATAAAATCGTTGTTTTAAGAAATCTCAGAAAACCGTGATATAGGAATGCGTCGATATCAATCTCTGATTGACAAATTATTGTCTATTATATTAGGCTTACGATTGATTCAATATACCGAGATTGCAGAGGATCAATGGGAAATGTGGAAAATAGCCAAAATAGCATACCCGCCGACCCTCCAGCATTTATCGCAGTAAACAATTTTTCAGGGCAAAACACCACTGGTTCACCTTCTGTATAAGGTTTCAATAGCAAGAAAAGTAAAAAAGAGGAAGGGAAAAGCAAAACAAAATTTTCTTCTACGCCCTCCCACTTTAAAAACCCACGAGCCAGAAATGATTGATTGATGCCAGAAATAGTATTTTGATATTTTCTTAATGTCATACTGGAAGAAACCGCAGGTTGTATCAGAAAAATACACTCTCGGCAAAAAAAACGGAATTTTTACATAAAAAAATGTAACGACGGCTGTGAGGCCAGAAACCGGTCCTGGGAGGTACTTATCTCGACGTCATGGTGGCGGCTGATTTGAAACGAACAGAGGTACGTAGAAGTACGGATGAAAGATTTCTGTTTTTCAAACATCTCTTTCCACGGTCCCACTACGCTATCTTTTGAGCATACCTTATATCTACATCCAAGGTTGTGGGCAGAATCTATCGCGTAGTTCCGACTGCTTGCGAACATTCACCTTAGGATGGCGCGAGTTGCATTGAGATTGCGACCCACCATCAATATGGCCAGTTGACTTGGTCTTGCTCTGTTTCGTTTCTGTTCAGCTGTCGCCTTGCATTGGAACCCAGCTGACGACGGCTGTGAGGCCAGAAACCGGCCCTGGTAGGTACTTGTCTCGACGTGATGGTGGCGCCTGATTTGAAACGAACTGAGGTACGTGGAAGTATGGATATATATATATATATATATATATATATATATATATATATATATATATATATATATATATATATATATATATATATATATATATATAATGTGTTAAGTTATAATATAGTTTAGTAAAATCCTACTTCTGCATCATGCGATTTTAAATTAGTTTGTATAAAAATTAAATGAAATCATACTCTCAGATATCGATTATTTTAATATTTATAAGGACATCTTCGCGGTATTTTTTTTTATCGTTGGAATTATCATTGATAATACAAGAAAAATACCGAGTAAAGTGCTTTCAAATCGAAACTGGAATAAAAGCACTACTGGTTTCCTTTTACGTTGCCCCGTAAAACTATGTAAAGTAACAAATAAGCCGTTTTTTTTGGTTCTTCTTTTCTGTTTCGACTGCCCGGTTACGTATATTCAGGCTTCACATCGCGACCAAGGTGAACCTGCGGACCGCAGACCATATTAAGGTTGACTTGTCCCGATGGACGAAAGATACTGCTGGAGACGATTCCCTTTTGCCGCAAAATATTCTAGATGTTTGGCGGACCGAAATCGAAGAAATATTTATTGGAAAAGGATTGATTTAAAAAAAATTACATTAACATCAATAAAATCAGCGAGTTTCTATAGCTAGATATTTTTAAATTAAAAGCATTTAATAAAACATAATTTTTTCCAACATGTTTCATATTATTCTCTCAACCTCATATACAAGAGAGAGCCAGATACTTTTTTGATAGATGGCGGTGCAGTCACAAAGGTGACTGCTTTTTTGAGAAGTAGTCTTCTTCCTAATGATGCTGCATACATTTTAAGCCGATCTGTTCATTTGTTGTTAGTGGTAGTTTTGGTTTCATTTTTGGTGTTCACAGCCTTGGGTATACAGGGTGTAAGAAAAATAATCTTTGCAAATTTAATCAACGATTTTTTACACGATTAAAAGAAAAACATCTTTACATCTTACTTTCTCTGTTTTTATGAGTTTCCCTTTCTTCAGGCGATCTTTGACCAAATATTTGTGATAATTCTTTGACTGGCCTTGCTGTTTGCTGTTGATTATTTTCTGTGTAAAGTTCTTTAATGTCTTTCAGCGTGTATAGTTTCTCATTAATGATCAATTTATCGTAACTGAGTTCAGTTTTGTTTCCTTTCACTCTTACGAGGGCAGTTTCCAGCCTCAACATAAAGATGGCATTACTCGTCAAACATATTCTGGTAATATAACAGCGCATGCGTTGAAAGATAACCCTGAACATTTCAGTCATATTAGATGCTCAGTTGTAGTTTAATAATTATTAATATCAGTTGATGTTAGTGTTGATGGAATAAATCGAATATCGAGCTGTCATTATATCGTATTCTTGTATTTGAAAGGTAGTACGCCTACGCAAATTAAAGCCGAGATGGATGCTGTTACGGGAAGTCTGCACCATCATTTACCACCGTGAAGTTTTGCGTAGCTGAATTTAAACGTGGTCGTACTAGCTTGGTTAACGATGAACATTTGGGACGTCCAAAAACTGCAACCACCGCCGATAACATTGAAACAGTTCACATGGTGCTAGACAATCATCGAATTAAGGTTAGAGATATAGTAGAGGCTGTGGGCAAAGAACTTGTTTGTCATATATTAACAGAAGATTTGAGCATGAAAAAGCTAACCGCGTTTTAGGTGCTGCAATTGATCCCTCAGGACCAAACACACATTCGAATAAACATGTCCGAAGTTTAAGCAAAATAAGTCAGAGTTTTGACGTCGATTAACCCTTCACCGCATACAAAGCCATATATGGCTGTTAAAGTTTCTAATATTTTTTTAGTATGTTAAAAGATTTTTTTTTCAAAACCAACTTTTAATCCTAATTGTATATTTCTTTGTGTAACGGAAGTGCAAATTGTCAAACTATTTGAGGTTATGTGCACCGTGCCTGATCGTTGAAGTGCAGTTAAATTAGTGCTACATTTATCAGTGGAAAAATATATAAAAGGGTAAGTAAAAAATCAATAATTTCAAAATACTTTCTTTGCATATTAAAGAATATGGGATTGTTGTGGTTTTTGTGTTTTTTGTTGTTTTTTTGGTTTTTGACCCTTCTTTTGAAATTGCCATATTTGCCTTCGTATGCATTCCCGTTAAAACACTGTCGGTCAAATATGGTTTCGTACGCATTCAAGGTTGCTTTCAGTTCTTTATAGACATGGATTCTTCCTAGTTCTATGGTACTTCCAAGCATGGTTTCTTGAGTAACGATGATATCTGCTTCAGACTCCTACCCTGAATACCAACTTTACTCTCTCCATGTTCGTCAAAAAGCTGGTTAAAAAGAAATTAAGAAAAAGGGACGAGGAAGTATGATTGAGAAAACAGCGATCATAGACATCGTGAAGTTTAGTTTCCTGGTTCGATGATAAGACTGTGAATATACCCTCAGCTTACGGAAGCAGGGAGGCGACAACAACAAAACGGCGGTATTTTCGACAAAACAAAACAATTCAAGAAAATAACATCTCCTCAAGCTGTAGATGTTTATAACCAGCACACGGGAGGAGTAAAATTATTTGGTTCCTTGTTCGGTTATTACAGAATCCATTTGCGATCTCGCCAACGGTACAAAAGTATTTTTTGAGCTTAGTCAATGCTTGATTGCTATGGCGCTGAATCAATGTAAATTAATACATGCCTTTGTTTGATTTTAAACTTGCAGTTTCTGAGCATATGCGTAAGGCAGGAAAGGTTTTACCTATGACCAAAAAACGTGATCGTCTAGCTATCATCATCGGAACACCAACCTCAAGCCGAGTCGACAGTCCATCCAGCTTGCTTCATTCACCGATAACCTCCAAAAAGTCACGAAGAACTCCAGTCAGGCATCTAGACCTACCTTTCAATACTGTGCGTTCTGATAACGTGGATCATTTCCCCAAGTGGATAAAAAAATCGACAAATATGCAAGAACTGCTCAAAATTCTGTTCTTTCACCAAGAGTGAAAATGGCAAGTTTATTTATGCTACAATGGGAAATGAAACTGCTTCAAAGATTTTCGCAAAACATGATTGCATTTTTAATTTAACGCATACGAAGCCATATATCGTATAGTAATTTCTAGAATAGTAATTGTATTTTTTTCTAATTTGGACTGGAATTCTCACTAAAAAAAAACTTTTTTATTCAATCTCCTTTATAATTCACGTAATAAGGGGTTAATAACTGTAGATGCAATTTGGATACACGACTTCACTCCTGAAACCAGTGCGCAGTCGAAACTGTGGACAGCGAAGGGTGAATAATCGATTCCGAAAAAGGTGAAGACTGTTTCATCAGCTGGAAAAGTGAAGGCTGTTTTTTTGGATAGTCATAGAGTTGTGTTAATCGATTATCTTAAAAATAGAAACACATTAACAGGGGCAGACCACGCCGCATTACTTGACAAGCTGAAAGTAGAAAGTGTTGGAAAAACGGCCGCATTTGAAATATAAGAAAGTTTTGTTCCAACAAGACAACGCAATGTCTCACATTTCAGTGGTCGTCATGGCAAAAATTCACGAATTGGGATTCGAATTGACCGACTCACCGTATTCATCAGATCTGGCCTCCAGTGATTTTTTCTTTTTCGTAGGCCCAATGTTTCGCTCGGAGGACAGAGATTTTCATTAAATGAAGATGCCATCATATTCGTAAACGACTATTTTGCGGAACAAGATTTCTACTACTGCTACTACTACTACTGCTGTGCGGATTAAAGAGATAAGAGCATCGCTGAGAAAAGGGTGTGCTAGGTGTGACTATTAAATAACGAAACTGACGCTGTAGAACATTTTATTTTGATTTCATACATATTTACTTATTATCACCTTCAATATACACCCGTTCGAAACAAGTCTTCTTCTGTCAGCTCCTTCAGAACGTGTTCTGCGTTCTCATAACAGCTTGAACGGACTCAACTATTATTCCTTTTAATACAGATTTCATCTTAGAAAACATATAGAAGTTGCACGGCAAGATCCAGCGAATAAGGCGGACGGTCGAACACTGAGATGCTGTACTTGACTAGAAACCTCTTGACAGACAATGCGGAATGAGCGGGCGCATTGCCTTAATGGAGAATCCATGACTTGTCCTTCCACAATTCGGGTTGTTTCCTTATTCTATCACGGAGTTCAGCAAGAACGTGAAGGTAGTAATGTTGATTAATAGTTTGACCTTCAGGAACCCAGTGAAGCTACACAATCCCATGAATATCGAAAAAAACAATTATCATTGCTTTGAATTTTGATTTACTCATTCGAGCTTTTTTGGTTCTCGGTGAATTTGGGCTTTTTCGGTGCGTGGATTGGCGCTTCGTTTCATGATCATAAGTAAAAAACCACGATTCGTCACATGTTATTATCCTTACAAACACTTTTACGAGCTTCTTGTTGTTCTAACGTGAGAATTTAAGGCACCATTTTGGCACACACTTTTTGCATGTTAAAATGTTATAAAATTTATCAATTCCTACTGGAAGTGGTCTATCTTTAAAAAAACTATTGAATTAATTTTGTACTTTTAATAAACGAAAGCACAATAAAAAAAACACAAAGTGCATACAAATGTAAAAAAATAGAACAATAAGAGAAACACAGGGAAGTTTAGGGATTGTAATCCACTAAACCCTACTGTGGAAAACCTCAAAAAGAAACTGAACAAGTTACGTTGGCTTCCAAGGTGTCAATAGTTGCTGGTTTATCGGCATATACCATAGATTTAACATAACCCCAAAGAAAATAATCTAAAGGCATTAAATCACATGACTTTGGTGGCCAATTAACAGGTCCGTTGCTCGAAATAATTTTCTCGCCGAATTGCTTTCTCAATAAATCGATATGGTCAAGTTGTAGTTGCTTTTGAGCCCATTCACCGAACGTACGATACAATCGATAGTCTTGCGCCTTGAGTTCTTGGACAAGTTGGATTTTGTAGGGCCTCAGACCAAGAACTTTAAGCAAAAATTTTCACGTAGCCGAATAACAAAGCCCAACTTCCTGCGAACGGCGACGAATTGATATATTTTGATCTTTATCAATACTGCCATGAACTGCGGCAATATTTTATTCGGAACGCACAGTTTTTTCTTTTAAGTTTGGTGTATAGAACACTGATTTTGATAATCAATTTTGACAATTTGCAAACGTTGCTGCGATGAACGCATCATAATGATTTGCCAGACTATGACGAATAATTTTCACTAGAGGCTACGTAAACTCACAGTTCGTTTCACAGCGACTCCTATCGAAAGTTCGAACTCGAAAATTAATTTTTAATAACATTAAAAAACTTTTTTCAATCTACAACTTCTGGAAATGCAGCCGTTTAAAAATAAATGTGTTTAAACACAGTAGCCGACGAGAATGTGGCGGAAGAATTTGCAGTCACATTCCAACCGGAGCTGTAATAGAAGAACGACCGCGTGTCAGCCGTGCATAAAATTAATAACGTTCATTCAGTAACGCTGAAATTGAAAAGATATGTATTTGAGCTTGGGGCCGCGAGGCGATATTCAATGCGCTCGGATCGGATTTCGTTTAAAGAACCCTGAATGAACCCGATTTTGTCATTCGGGACTCGGTTTACCTGTGTCAATGATACTTTGTCAGCTTGTCGGAGACGACGCCACAACTTTTTCGGTTCGTTGCGTAAGGCAAACGCAATAAACATGTACCAGGGTAGATTGAAAATGCCTACAAGCATAATCCTAGGCCTAGTTTTACCGGGTCAGTGCCAGGTGCGTGTTATGTTACTGTTCTTCAACTACATTCAGTTATCTACCTTTTCTATTTCTTGCTTACTTGCATTCAGTTCGCCTGTGCTTTAATTAAGTTCCAATTTCATCATTTCGTATTCGCCTGACTCTTCCTATTTTATTTCTGTCCATCTTTTCGATTTCCTAAATTATTTTAATTGTCCTTTTTGGTGGTACTCTTATTAGGTGACCGAACAATCTTAGAACAACTGACCAAACATTTTCAGAATGCGAAAGTGAGTATCATTGTTCTAATATCAGAGGTTGAAAATTCTGTATTACCAGAGGATTTTAGGCTAATTAATCTATTTCCGATTGTTGACAAAATACTGGACATAGTGGTGTGAAGACAGTTGCGTAGGTACTTTGAAAATCAAAATTACTTTTGCTGCAACATATTTGTACCAAAATGGCGCCAATAAATTAGTGACGATAATGCTGTTGTTGGAGCATTTGTGGACCTAAAATTTGCAGTTGAGACTATAAACAGAGAAGATCTCATTATGAAGCTGCAGTGCTATGGAGTGATGTCTTGTATTATAAAAGCCTCAAACATTATTTGAATGACCCCTTTCATCGAACAAAAGTAAATGGGGCTATACCAGGAATTTTGGGAAAAGATATTGGTATCCCATAAGGGAGCGTATTGGGGCCCTTTTTGTTTCTTATATACATCAATGACCTGTATACAATGTTTAAAAAATTAGACTTAAATTTGTTTGCAGACGATATGCTTCTTTCAATAACGGGACAGAATTATGATCAAATAGTGAAAGATATTAATTTAGGACTCTCTATATTAGATAATTGGATATGTACGAATAAATTAAAATTAAATTCTGAGAAAACAAAATATATGATTCTGGGAAAGATGGATATTTACAAGTCGCTTATTAATAAAAACTATAATATTTACATCGAGAAGAATAACATTGGACTCGTTGATTAAATTAAATATCTAATAGTAATTCTTGATTTTCAATTGAAATTATGTGCTCATGTAAATTACATGAGTAAAAAAATAGGTAAAAAATAGGTTTCTTTCGTAGAATATCACATAACTTAAGTAATTGGTTAAAATTGTTAATATATAATACCATAATTTATCCCCATCATAGTTATTGTAGCTCTTTGTTGTTAGGTTGTGATAAATATGAAATAAATAGATAGCAAATTTTACAAAATAAGGCAATGCGAATTATTTTGCAGTGTGATAGATATACAGTGTTGGATTTGATGTCGTGCTTTTTGGGTTGGTTCTCTGTATGGCAGAGTATTGCGATGATTGAGTATAGTTATGATTGTTAAAATTAAAAATAACTTAATACCTGCATATTTTGGAAGGTACTTTATAGCGCGATCCGATAAATACCTATGTAACATTCGCCCAAAGTAGGAACTGCATATAAATTTTGAACGTAGTACCTATATGCAGAGATCGCTGAAGTAAAAACACTTGAAGAAGTAAAAACAGCCCTGAGGATCCACCCAAACAATAAAGCACTGATCAAATTCCAGTTGAGCTTTTGAAACTGACACTTGCTATACAAAACTAAACTCTTGCTATAAAAATACTAAACTCTGCTATCAAAACTACCGAAGAATATCCTTGCTGTGTACCTCTTTTGGTATTTTGGATTTTGATGAAAATTCTACAAAAGAGTATTAAACCCTTTGCTGACAAAGTAATTGGTGAATACCAAGCCGAATTTAAAGCTGGACGATCGACCAAGGACGAGATATTCTCAGTTAAACAGGTGCTGGAAAAGTGCTGGGAAATATCGTTAATTTGCACCAGGTATTTGTTGACTTCAAACACACAGGCATACGACAGTATCGATAGGCGCGTGCTGTATAAAATCATGTTGGAGTTTGGAGTCCCACCGAAACTGGTTCAGCTTACAAGAATGACAATGACCGATTCTTTGTCACAAGTCAGAGTAGAAGAAGACTTCGAAGACTGTCAAAACAAAACTAAATCTCATATGGACTTTTCAGAAAAGTAATTACCTTTACGATTACACCGCGATCTATCGGAAATGTATCTGACTTTTACGTTATTCTTGTAAACAAATTTAAGTACAGTTAGAACGCTCATAACTTTGAGTACAATCTAATAAAAAGAATCACCAATCAAAATGTCGAAAAACAAATCAATGATTCAACATCCATTCTAAACCGTTCCGATATGTGACACATTCAGTTTCCCTATTAGCATAATGCATTCACCGCATCATATCTAGACCACTTATTTACACCTTTTCTGTGTTCACAGTATTGAAGAGGTGATGTGGAATAATTTCTCGCATTGTTTCTTGGTACCAACCTAAACAGAGCGGTCGATAGCCTGATGCAATCAAGAACAGAACGAAAAAATATCGATATGTGCGTAATGACAATGGATTATTTCATAACGGGATTCTTTTAACGGTGCGTGAGATAAATTTGTGGTCGCGTCTCTTATATCGGCTCGATCTTGCTTTTAATTCGGACTCACTGGATACAGATAGTCGTTACTAAAAAGTAAGTTTCAAATAAATGTTAAAAACACTCCAACAATACGAGGGTTGCTACTTATGTATCCGGAATTGGTAATAATGGTGTTACTGGCGCTATCTGACATATAAATCGTAAACTTTGACATTGTTGACTGTATACGCACTCAGAACGTTTTGTAATACGGGCGCTATCTCTGTTGTTTCTTGACTTAAACATTTCATCTCAGGCAAAAAACTCATGAAACTCGTGATAATTTTCGGACGATAATTTTGTACGACTTTGGACGTGGATTATCTCAACAACAGTACATCGATCAACTTACTTCGGCTTTTGGCGATGAATTGTAGCTGTCGTTCGCCCACGGGCAAATTTAAAGAAGGCCGTGCAAAATTGGTTGTTGTGTAGAAAATAACGATACTGTGTGCGAACTGATAAAGCAAGATCGTCATGTGACATACCGTGAGATTGAGGCATCCCTGGGCATTAGTATGACAAGCATACACAAGGTTTTACATAAACATTTAGCTGTGAAAAAGATTTGTGCGCGTTGGATTCCGCATATTTTGACAATCGCTCAAAAAAAGGCTCGTGTCGATTTGTACAAAGAAATGCTCAAAAAATACAATTGTGGTGCGTCAAAAGCCGTGTATAACATCTACACAGGTGACGAATCTTGGACCTACGCGTATGAGCCCAAAAAAAAACAGCAGTCGACTGTATGGGCCTTTCAAAATAATCCAAATCCAACAAAAGTTGTTCACGCAAGAAGCGCTTCGAAGAAAATGGTCGTCTGTTTTTTGGGATAAATGGGCATATGGCTACAGTGCCACTAGTGAATCGTAGAATGATCAATTCTAAATGGCACACAACTAGACGTCTTTGAAGAAATAATAAAAAAACAACTAACGGCGCAGGATTATTCTTCACCATGACAATGCGTGCTGTCGCACATCGGACGGAACAATTCAATATTTGAACGATCAAAACATCGAATTGATGGACCATTCGCCGTACAGTCCTGATTTGACACCCAATGATTTATTTTTGTTCCCATCCCTGAAGAATAAACTACGTGGTGAACGATTTTCGACTCCAGAAGAAGCGATTAATGTGTTCAAAATGCATGTTTTGGAGATAGCTCTATCGGAATGGAAAAAGTGCTATGAAAATTGATTCAAACCAATTGGTTTTGAAAAACCAAATTGGTTTTGAAAAACAATAAAACCATTTTCCATATAAATATTTGTTTTAATTTATTATTCCAGATACATAAATAGTAACGCTCGTCTTACTGAGCGGTAACAATAAATTTATACTAAGCTCGAAGAGATTTACTACTAAACACCAAATTACGTTTTTGAACTTCCCGACGCGTGTTTCGCTAACCGTCTTAGCATCATCAAGGAATGATTTAATCTTGTGTGTCTGGTGTTTAGTGGTAAATCTCTTTAAGCTTAATGTTTCACACCGAAGCTTCCAATAGAAGAATTGAATAAATTCATAGAAGACGCCTATATGTCTCAGCACAAATTTTCCAGCGGTAGGTTCGTATACTTCCAATCATTTAGGATCCTATCAATGATTATTAAAGGATGTCGCAATAGGTTCTTCGGGATTTAAATTTAGGGCCACTTTTCAATCCGAATTCAGCGCCGAATCTAGGCATTTTATATCTCGCATGTGTCATCCAGAGATCTTGAAGTAGTTTTCTTCAAATGGCAACGGAAAATTAATACTGTCCGCAAATCGTAGTTTCCAGGTACAAAATTCGACATAACAATAACGCTATTACAAACTATGCTGTCGTATGAAACTTGTATTGTTGTGAGTTGAAAATCTTTGTCAGATGTCAACAAGGAATTGGCGCTAATGACACGGTTTGATCATACTATATTTATAGTTAGGGCTATCTATTGGCAAATTTCCTGTTTCATATTTACAGACCTGGTAGGCGAGACAATCATTTGCATATCTCCATGAAGCTAAGAGGCAAAAAAATGAGCTCTCTATTACAGACTTTTGGAAATAATTTAATGCATTAGATGCCGTGAATATCATTGGAAAACCTTGGGATGAAATTTCACAAAAAACTTTTAATGGCGTCTGGAAAAAAGTGTGAAAATTTTTTTTTCGCTAGTGAAACTCCGACGGATTTAGACGTTTTAAAACGTTGTCGATTTTGAGAGACAATTAAAGTTAGAAGTGGATGGCGAGGACGTACAATAACTGTTAGATTCACATAATTAGGAGCTGACAGTTGATGAGCTCATAGAAACGTGTGAGCCAAATATTGAAGATTCTCAAACTCTTTTGACTCAGTTCAATCTGAAGATCAAATGATGGTTTCAAACCTGACGCAAGCCCTCAGTTTAATTAAAAAAGGGTTAGAAATTAAAAAAAACATATAATCCAATGAAGAGCGCGTTTCAGTTACAAAACAGGGAGTAAAATTTTACTAAGGTAATATGAAGAAATTTTGTTTGAGAACAAAAAATCTGTATGATTTACTTTACATTAAAATTACTTCGATTTATGTTTTTGCATTAAAATAATATTATAATTTGTTTAATTATCTAAGAATTGAATACACAATTTTCTTCTAAATTATTGTTTTTTTTTAATCCTTGGTTCCAGTTAAACAAAATTTGTATGCATTTATATACGGTTTGACTTACGCGGTTGTCATTCGGTCCCACCTATCGCGTAATTACGAGGTATTACTGTACTTAAAAAAATTGTTGATGCTGTTAATGACAATGGAATTTGGAGGATCATATATCATATTGGAGATTTTGTAGTATAAATATTAATTGAACAATTAACCCATAATTAGTCACCTAAAGAAAGTTACATTCATAGTCACATCGGGTCATAGTGACCCAAAAATATTTTTTTTTTAATCACTTTTAGGGCTGATAAAAACAAATAAAACGAGATATTCTTTTAAATTTACATTTATTTGTTACAAAGAAGTAAAAATATAACATATAAACTAGCTTCTTATATATATCAAAAAAAAAACAAAAGTTATTGATTTTAGTCGGGTCATTATGACCCGAATTATTTAAAGACATAGGGCGACTATTGCAGTCAATATTTTTCAACTTTTTAAATTTTTCTTTTCTTTTCAACATTTTTTTAAGTAGAATATAATATATTTGGACGTATTAACTTGATTATTTTGCTCATTTATGCATCTTCAAGTTATGTATAAAAAAAAATTATATTTTTTGAAAACTTCGAGAAAAAAATTTAAAATTAGGAAAAATTTGTATAACAAAAGAATATTTTTTAAAACAAACACATTTTTGAAGTATTCTGAAACAATTTAAATTAAAAATAAAAACTAAAATTCAAAATATATAAGTGAAATTAGGTACAATTTTGACAAATAATATTGGAATGTTTTTTACAAACTGCACTTTTACAATTCTTACAAAATGTTGAATACTTATTATCCTTGGTGCTTGGACAAACAATGTACCTTTTTCTCTTTTTGGATTGCTCAGTCGAGTTTATTGTATCAACAGGGTCAGGAAGAACAACACCCTGACCTTCCAAATAAGTTTTGATGCGAATTTTCAAACTTCTAAAAATGTAGCGATTTTCAACTCTTTTGATAAGATATGGCCGTAATAATTGATGTCCCAGATTGCAAAGAAATACTCGTCTTGAATAGTTTTTATCAACTGTAGAGGCGTTGTTTGTCTTAAATGCTATATATGAGTTTATTCCCGTTACATTTAACATGTGATAGAACAAGCAAAGCGGCCACCTTTTGGTCCTTCTACCAACTCCATAATTTCCACACAATTGATCATTCGAATCAACCCCTCCTTTTGTTTCATTATAGAAAGTTATTAATTCGGGTTTTTGCTTGTCTTCTGTTGATTCATCTATATTCGAATCATCGTGTACCCTGGAGAGCAATACAACTGCCTGTCGTTGTTTTTGCACATACGAAACAAGGGTCATAATATTGTTAAATCCAAACAGGCTACTATACAATTGACGACTTTTGTGAGGTTGAAACTCTAGAGGAATTGCAGCTTTATTTTTTCTTAAAGTTCCCACAAGTGTCAGTTTATTTTGTAACAGAGACTTTGCAAGAGGTGCACTTGTATACCAATTATCTGTTGTAATGTTTCGCCCTGAACCTTTAATGGGTTCAATGAATCGCAGGACTATTGACTCAGCAGAATTTGATTGACTATGTGGACCCTCCGGTTGTTTGCCTGTATATACTTCAAATTTTATTAAATAAAAGGTTCTTGCGTCCACCATAGCAAATATTTTTATACCATACTTATTAGGTTTATTAGGTAAGTATTGTTTGCAAGTGCAACGGCCACGAAATGCTACCAATTGTTCATCAATGGTAACATATTCGTGGGGGGAGTATGCTTTTTCGAAACGTTGCCCCAAAGTTGTTACCAACTCACGCATCGCTGCTAAATTGTCTGTTTCTTTCCTTTCGTCTCTTGTAGAGTTGTCATCAAATCCCAAACAGCGTAGAAGAAAAAGAAACTTTTGTTTTGACATAGTGAGCGAGAAAATTTGGGGACCATCTGTTCCCCACAAATCATTGTAGTTCAAGTGTGCAGCTTTATAGGCCCCCGAAAGGAAAAGTAAGCCTAGAACAGCTCTAAGTTCATCTGAATCGGTCTCTTTAGTATCTTGACTTCTTTTGAAATTCTCTTTTAAATTTCTGATGTACATATTTGAGTAGTTGAGTATCATATCAATTATTTCATCGGTAAAAAATAAGTTAAATGCACTTACTTCTGTGTCAGAATTTTTAAAGCCTGAGCGAAAACCAGGAAGATGAGTTATTATATTATGCTTTGCAGTTCTACCTGATGATCGTACAGCTTCTTTGTTCCATTTTATTGTTTTATCTTTGGACCAATAATAAGCTGAATCCAATTCCAAATATGGGGTATCCTCATCGGACTCATCGGCAGAAATCACTGAATCTGAGTCATGATCACTTTCCTCGCATTCATTTTGATCCACCGATTCATCTTCCTCATCTTCCTCAGCTGAAAACTACTCTATTGAGCTCCGCTAAAAGCTGATCATCAGTTCTGAATCGATCTTCCATTCTGAAAATACAACAAAAATATTTCAATTAGAACACTGGACCTCCAAAATTACGTACATAATAAAGTAAAAAAACAGTAATATTTAGGTACTTACTTTAAAAAAAGCCACAGATCCCAAGTTAAAAATGATAAATAAAAATTTAGGGGAACAAATAAAAAAAAAAATTTAAGTCAATAATAAATTTTGAAAACACTATAGTCACCTCGGGTCAAAATAATTTTTTTTTAACAACTTTAATAGTCACCTCGGGTCAAAAGATTGTATTTTTTATAACGTAAATTGTCACCTCGGGTCAAAAACTCAATTCTATAAAATGAGCACTCAGCACGGCGGTTCTCAGCATACTGGTCTCTAGCTCACTCATTTGTAGGAGATTAGATGGATCGACAAGTTTGTACAGGAAAGTTTTGGTCAAAAAACGTTTGGTTAAAAATCTTGTGGGTCATATAGACCCGACGTGACTAATTAAGGGTTAAAGCAATTATACAAAGAGCTAGATATTGTAGATTATGTCAGGGAGCGGTGACTCAGGTGGGTAGGACACGTAACGTGAATGCCAGAAAATGGAATATCAAAAAAGGAGGCACCATGACAGGACAATGTAAGAGGAGATGCTGAAAAAGTACTGCACATCAAAAACGGGCACGGGGTTGCTGGATATCGATCCGGTTGGAGGCGAAGGAAGGCTCTCTGATGGGCTGTTGTACCACAGGAATAAGAAAGAAGAACAAGAAGCTATTCCTGGGATAGTCATTAATTGCCAACCCAATAATATTATTGATAGAGCAATTGTTATACCTTTTCACAATTATGGTTATGATTAGAAAAAGCAAATAAATTATAAATAATCAAAATATTGTAAATCATCTGTAACAAGATATTAAAAAGACAATCAAAACCGAAAAAAAGACACGACGGAATATCGAAAAAGTATCCGATTCCCGTCAAACGCTAATTCGGATATTAAACTGTTCGATTCCAATTCAAGCGAAATAAAATTTAATCAATTGTAACAGACTGAGCATAAATTCTCGGGCCTTTCGAAATATATACGTTACACCGATCTTTCGGTGTAAAGTTTTACGAAATTAAAATATTTAGTGTCCACTGAAAGGTGTCATATTTCTCATTAAATATTGTCCATGGGGTCGGCGATGGGAACACATCCTCTGCGACGTTCTCTCTTTTTGGGTCTCGTTGAGATCACTCTGAGTCAACAATAGATCGAGGAAAAAGGTCACAGACACATAAAACAATCTCTTACTTTTACAAGTCAATATTACAGGGGGTGTACAAAAATTTCAAAACAAAAATTTTCCCAATTATCTTATATATATATATATATATATATATATATATATATATATATATATATATATATATATATATATATATTCAATGTATATTATATGTTCATACGAACGCTTCGGAATTTTGGAGAGCTTCCCCGTTAATAAGCAGCGTATGTTGATATTCGCGTTCAGAAAACATACACTGAAATAATTTTTGTCGCCATTTTGAAATAACGTTGTCGTGACGATCATCTCAATTAGTCAATCCAGGCGATGTTGATTCTAAATCATAACATTGTTTATTAGTTTGTTTGTAATGTTTAATATTAAGTAAAAATATTAAGTTTAATATTAAGTAATAATATTTGCTTAATTTTTTCGTTGAAACCCTTCGGTTTTTGAACCTTTTTGTAAAGTATTTTTCTTTTACTATATACATACAGGGTGTCCCAAAAATATATATACACTTTAACTGGTTCTAAAATCAGTGTTTATTTTTATACAGTTTACTTTAGGGTTTCCAAAAAGAACTAAACGAACAGCCTTTATTTTGATTAACGCCAGTTTTCAAATTCAGGTTCAGGCATTGCTGATAACGTGATGCAATGGAATCGCAAACATCGAGAATCATTTCCATTGGTCCATTGGTCCGCATTCTCTTTCAATCGCTGCTTTTAATTAATTGACTGTTGTTGGTTTGTCTTATAAACCTTGTCTTTAATGTATCCCCATAAAAATAAGTCGAGCGACGTAAAGTCAGGTGTGGTATTAACGTATGTATTAACGGTAACGTGTGTGGTATTCAACCCAACCTCTTCGTCCAATCTGTCTGTTCGGTAGAGTCTCATCAAGATAAGCCCTTACGTCTTGATGATAATGTAGAGGTATACCATCTTGTTGAAATTAAAAGTTCTCACCCTCAAAAGCTTTCCTAATGCGTGGGATCAATGCTTCCTGCTCTCAAATTAAGGTAAACAGCACCAATTGCAGTACCGTCAAAAAAGAACGATTTAATTAATTCTTTTGCAGGTAAGCCACACCATACTGTGACTTCTTACAAATTAACATGATGTTCTTCAGTAACGTGTGGATTCTCAGGTGTCCAGTAAGTGTAGTTGTGGCCGTTAATGGAATTAAACATTTCTTCCGCATTTTCGTATTTCCAGTAACACTTCAGGATAAATTTTCGTTGTTCAAAGATAGGTCTGGTATCAGCCATTTTTTAAAAATTAGATCAATCTGAAAAATAATGCAGTATGAGTAAGTTATCAGAAAATCAAGAGTGTATACATTTTTTTGGGACACCCAGTATATATATATATATATATATATATATACATGGATACACATTATGGATTGGCTAATCATGGTAGATCACTATACTCAACGAAAGAGAAAAAACTTCCGGTATGGACGTAACACCCTTTACTCTGGAGACACAGATAGAAGGAAATATAAGAATCATACCGCAAACAGGATGCAAAAAAAAATTACCAGAATATCAAGATGGACAAAAATGTTCACTTTAAAGAGACTTTGATCAAAGACAAAGATGGATAAATATTAATCAACATGGATACCATACGAGAGTGGTGGAAGATATATTTTGTTAAACGGACCCACTAGAAAAGATCGAAATTGTAGGCCAAAAGATCTGGATGTTGATGTAATTCAGATGGACAGGCCACCTGGGGATAATGCCACAAAGTTAAATACCATGTGTTATCGTGATGGGACGGGCCGTGGGTAACAGAAAGGGAAGTAGATCAAAGGCCCGATGATGAGACAATGTAAGAAGAGATGATGAGGAACTACTGCACATCAAAAACTGGCTGCTGACGATCGATTCTGATGGAGGTGAAGATTGCAGAAGATCAAAGCTCACTGACAGATGATCGTCGCTGGACTTTTACTCTGCAATTACAATTGTAAATCCCTGAAACCATTCTTTACTGTTTTTTTTTGGATGGGGTGTGGATTCTAGTATCCCAGAATTTGATTATTTTGTGGTAAATACCATTTATAGATCCACAAGACTAAAAAATTAACATTTCGAAAAAAAATCGATTTTTGCGTGCGATGATCTCGTATTTCAAAAGAGATCTAACTCAACATCAATACATCGTCTTCGCGTAGCTGCTCTGGTTTTGGAAAATCAAGAAACCGTTAGTAAATTCCGTAAAAAATTATATCGTCATGTCATAACACTGTCATCTTATAAACAAATTTTTTGAAGAAAAAATGTCGAATTGATCGTCGTATCATCCATTGTACAGTCCAGATTTATAGCCTTTTTTGAAAAGCAATAAAGTTAGTTTTATCTATTAATCAATGTTTTTAATATTGTTAGAACGTAATTTACACACAATAAACAGTATGAAACGGAAAAATAAAGGACTGAGGTAATTTTTTAGGTGATTCTGTTAGAAGATGGTCCAGAAAACGTACCTAAAAATCTGACATTCGACAGTGACCGGCGGGATGCGCTGGTCGAGCAGCGGGTAGTCGCGAGATAGTCCTGTCGGGCATTGCCTGCTGAGCAGCAAACGATATTAATATTCTTACTAGTCACCGAGTTATTCGAGAAAGCGAGCCAACAGCGAACCGTACATCTCAAGTTACGATTGGTCTCAATGATGGGATCGTTGTTCTTGTTCCTTGTGCGGTTGTATCCGATCCACCCATACTAATAACAGTCGGTACTATTCGACCTTCGCAGTCGTAGGTAGAAGCGAAGCCGTTTAACGCAAGTTCAAACTTTATATATGGTGGGAATTCGGATAATGATCTGGTAAAAAGACGACGAACAGAAGCATACTTTTATTCAATGAAATCCTTGACGTTTTACAATTTTTAATTTATTACAGTCTTTTAGAATATTTACGCATAACGATCCTAAAGATTTTTTTCTGGTAGCATCTGACTTTTTTTAAATTGAAACGTCGATTACGTGTATTCTTCTTATGGTGAAAAAATTATCAGGAGGGTCTTCGAAGAAGATTAATTTTGTTTTTCCTTAAAGAGATTACAATTTCCACAACAGTATGGAGAAGTGTATTAATTATGAGGGGGAAATATATCTTTGTAGAATTATCCTTATTTGCCTTTCGGAATTCCTATTCTATCTAAATCTGAATTCTTGGTCTTCTATCGGAAGCAAATAAAACAACACGAGAGATTTCATTAAAGCTGCCTCCGGAAAACCTTGCGAATAAAATGGTTATCAAACCAAAACGGCACTTGAAAGAACTAACAGTATGGAATTCCATATCATAAAAGTCCAGCTGAGATGGTTAGGTCATTGTCAAATGATGCAGGACCCTATAATAGCTAAGTAGATCCTGAGAGGTCGAAAAAGAAGACACAAAAACGTCATGAAATCGTTTTTGAACTCCATGTCAAGCGTGTCTGAATTTCGTTAGGAGGCATGCAAAGCTGTGCAGCTCTTTGAGGAAAATAATCGCCAAAAAGCCATTTTTTTATAAACAATTTTTTTGTTTGTTTTAAATATGATCTGTTTGCATAACATCAATAATTTAGATTGTTTGACAGAAATGAATTGAGTAATCGCCCTGTGGCAAATTTCTCTTAAAATGTTTAAAATAAATTAACTTGATATGAGATAACTTAAACTTAAATATAAAACTAAACTTGATTACACTAGTCTACAAAATTCAATTTTTTTTTACTGCACGAAAACGTCTGTCTAATAAAGATTGTACAAGGGTCGTTCAATAACTCCTTAGAAAAAGATAGAAAAACACATTATTTAAGTAGATTTGTTTATTTTTCAACATAATCTTCTTTTAGCTCTATACACTTTTCCAAGCGTTTTTCCAACTTTTTCAAGCCGTCTAAAAAGGTAAGATTTCTTAAGGTCCTCAAAATAGGCATCTGTTTGGGTGATGACCTCCTCGTTCGATGTGAACCGTTGTCCGTTGAGCCATTCTTTAAGTTCGAAAATAAAAAAAGTCGGGGGGGGGGGCAAATCTAGTAAATAAGGGTGGATGTTGTAGTAATTCGAACTTTAATTCCATGATTTTGGCTATTGAAACTGTATAGGTGTGCACCCATGCATTGTCTTTTTCAAATGAGGACGATTTTTTTTATTTCTTCGCTCAACCGGTGCAATAATGAGGCATGATACTCTCCAGTAATTGTTTTTCCTTTTTCTAGATAATCGGTGTAGATGATGCGCGTGTAGATGATGCGCGTGTAGATGATGCGCCCAAAAAATGGCCGGCCGATTTCACGGTCTTCGGAGCCTTCTTCGGAGCCCGTTCGCCTTTAAAAATCCACTGTTTTGATTGTTCTTTTGTTTTTGGAGTGTAGTAGTGTATCTATATTTCGTCCACAGTTATGTATCGATGCAGAAAGTCATCAGGATTGCGACGAAAAAGCGCCAAAACAGCCTCAGAATCGACTATACAATTGCGTTTATTCTCCACTGAGAGCAAACGCGGCACCCATCTTGCCGATTTTTTTACGCCCAATTAATCGTGCAAAATTGAAAATGTGGTACCTTGAGATAAGCTTGTGGCCTCAACTATTTCGTGCACTTTGATTCGTCGATCACTTAAAACTATGTCGTGGATTTTGTCTGTCATTTCGGGAGTAGTCACTTGTACTTGACTTCCCGAACGATGTTCATCTTTTGTGGATGTACGGCCACGTTTAAACTCATTTACTCAATTATAAGCAAACACAGGAGCAACTTGCCATGAAGTTTATCCAATTCAGCTTTGATCTTTATCGGTGTTAAGCCTTTTAAATATAAGTGTTTAATCACCACTCAAAACACATTTTTTCCATTTTTCTAAATAAACAAAAGTTTCTTATTTCAATCGACTATAAAAATGAAACCATGTGATTAATATAATTGAAACTTTGACAGCTATCTGGTGAATAACGATGCTTACTAAAAACAAACCATTTCCGATGCTACGAACGCCATCTCTTGGATTTTCTAAGGACTTATTGAACGACCCTCGTACTATGACCACCTATCAACAATATATTAATAAAAAAAATTAACACGTCAAGTCTCTTTGTGACATTCAAATATATATTTTTTATAGATAATGTACGAAAACACACTTACACTTATATAATTATCCACTTATACACAATATTTATGATTTTCGTGAGTAGTTAGCTTTCTGTAGGTCCCTTTTCAATCCCCAGCAGTAATCGGGTAACATCCCAGGATTCCATTTCCTTTAATATCACATCTCTATAAGAGAAATGCCCTGGTGAAATCTTTCGCCGTGTTCGTCACTCACAGCATCCAGTTTTCAATATGTATCTTCAAGGACATTTAATTTTTGCGTCCCTAGTTTTTGCGGAATTTCTCTTTCAGATATAAAAATCCACTACTATTTTTGTCCATCGGTTTTATGAAGCCGAGTTTTATATGCAAAGGTTACCACCTTTAGTAAAAAAGTAAACATATTCAGAGTTTACTAGAGGTGTACTTTTAACATTCTTCTGTCCTATAGAAAGTGACTTACGCTTGGATCACTATTTCTTTATATAGTGATTTTTTCTATCTTTACTGCCCCATTCGCAAATAAAACAGCAATATTTTGTGCAACCAAGCTGCAGTCCAAGGAAAAGAGAAATACTTAAAAATCTCCACACATTGTGCAGGAGTATTTACTGTACTTAATCTTTTCCAGAAGGAATTTCTTATTTTCGTAGGTTTCTTTCATATTAGAATCATGGGCTATAGCTACTGAAGAAAATATGTTTCCATTTTGTAGCAAAACTTCTTTCAAACTAGTTTTTGATAACTTATTGAACAATTGCCAGTGACTTGAATCGTATCGTAATCAAAATTTAACAGATTTATTAGTGAATGAATGTCATTACAATAGACCAAATCATCTGTTTGAGAAAAACATGATTTCAATTCACTGTCGCGATGGCGAGATGTATACTTGGCGAAAGTAGATTCCAGCCGTTTAATTTAAACCCCAAAAGTTCAGACTAATTTTTAGGTAAATGTAAATTACGTACCAAACCAATTAGGCCACCTTGTGTCAATAAGTGTGGTTCTTTTGAAGTACTTGGTTCATGAGTTGGGTGGCACTCTGTCTCTGTTATCGTCTTGGCTAGCAGTCGCTTCTTGAGTTTCTAGTGGATTTGGAGGTGTTGGCATAGGTCATTCCACACTATGTGGGTCTTGGCTCTATTGGTCTTTTTGCAGATGACAGGTCTGGGCACTTTAAGGTGTGTTTTAATTTAGTTGTGATACTCTTTATAGCAGTTAAACAAAAATAATAATGGCTTACGTGATCTGTTGGGTCCATCCAAATCATTGGCATAGCAAAGGGCATATGTCCAGATCTATTAGCCCAACCCAGCAGAAGTTTCACACATGTTACGCAGCAGATATTCGGGACCCAGGATTTATCTTGATAGTGGACAAGAAAACCAAAGTAATCCGTATAATGTTTGGTTACTAATGGTGTGAAAGTTTGACGCTCAGTTAAAAGTTAATTCTCCACACATAAAACAAAAACTATTCTGGTGATTTAAATATGTTTGTGGTATATTAACATACCTTACCTTACCTTACCTTACCTTAACGAGCATCAATAAATTTAAATTTGTTGACTATGATAGCTATCTAACTTCAGAAATGAAGTTATTATGAGTTTATTAAACATAAACAAGTATATGAGGTGAAATTGAATATGTAGTTGTCAAAAAAGGTGAGGGTGACTGGAAAAAAATAACATTGTTTTTGTAATGAAAGTAGGTAAGTACAATCAAATATCATTACAAAATTCGTGTGACAAAAACAGTGTTTATCAGTGTTATTAATGTTATTCACTATAACTATTGTCTGTAGGGGACGTCTAAGGGGCTGCGTATACTTAGCCTCTTTATGTAGGTACTATTGCCTAATAACTTTAGTGCCAGTTCATTAGGATGTTTCTCAATGCGATTCAGATAACGTTCACTGAATTGTTTGTTCGTTTCACTGTAGGAACTTTTAAATCACAATAGGTAACTTTATTAAGAATGTACTAATAGCCATATGTGATTGGAACCTCTCGATGATCGCTAAATTGCTATTTGAAGCAGAACCCTACAGCTAGATTCCACAGGTACATATGGGGTAAATAATGGCATTTATTTCCAAGTAGCCAGTATTCTTTTCTGAATATGACTATTTGTCTCCGTTTGGTCTATCTATGAGATTTCTATGTCAAGTTGTGCCCAAGTGTAGACCCAGGTATATTATAGTTTCTGTTTTAGGAATGGATTTAATATTTAACCGGATTTCTGGTGTGTCCTCATTTTGTACTTTATCTAAACTAGTTTGAAGAGCTTGTGTAACAATGTTTGAGTGTTGATATTTGGTAACAATTACCGTATCATCGGCATGCCTGCCTTTATTGGATAAATGTTTGTTGTGTAATCGTCATATCTCAAATGAAAAAATATCACATGGACAAGGTGCTTTTTAACTTATACAGTAAGTCTGGATGTCAGACCTTGTCAAACACTTAACTGAAGTCAAGAAAGTCAGCATTGCAATAGCTTCTTTCCTGAAATGCAGTATGTATTGCGTTAATCACTCTATGTATTTACTTTATGGTGGAGTGGTTTTGACTGAAGCCAAAGCGAGGCCCGAAGCCTGAAGATTCAGAATTATTGTATCATTTAATATTTCAATTTGTGGTCTGACAGCCATAACTTTTTCTAGTAGTTTGAAAAGTGCCACTATGAAAGTCAAAATTATTCAACAATGGCTCAGCAAAATTAACAGCCATGGCTGAGGTCAAACTAGTATCTAGTATGACAGCTATCAATCTTGTACTTCTAGATATTACCTTTAAACATTGTGGAGTTGTTATTTATTAGCATAACACAATAATTACAATTTTAATGTGTACTGCAGTTTCGAAGCTATTCAATAATGAATAAAATACTAATTCGGAATGCTATAAAATATGCAAAAACACTTAGGAAATTATGTTGAATAATTAATTTGTTTCAATTCCTTTTCTATTAGGTCCTCAACTTCGAAATCACCTCTGTTAATTTATATGTACTTGCGCTACTGTTCGGGCAACTGTTGAATCCCAGATTAAAAAAAAAACTTGGTATTGATTTGATATAGATATTGAAGCTTTTATTGATTTCTCCAAGAGATGTGAAACCGTTATCAACCAGGTGATGTTGCAGAGAAAAAAATAGGAAGAAGCCAAGTCTGAAGAAAACACCGGCTGTGTTAAGAGCTTTCAGCTTAACTCGGAGATCGTTTCCAACTTATTTTTGCTGCATGTAACCTTGCGTTGCTTTTCTAAACTGAATTTTCTTGACATCTATTTGTTTCTCCATCCCTTTCTATATTTTGTTCCTATTCTTTTTCTCATCTTTCAGAAGCAAATGATTTTCTTTCCTCCCTTGCTAGTATAACGCATGTTTTCCTACAGAATAGATAACGGTCAGCAATAATCGTCTGACCAGATTGAAGTAACTTATAATGCACGAAGCTCAGTTGGTTCCACCATATAGCCAGCAATACCTTTTTGCTATGTCACTAGTAATTAAAATTGAAAATGTCTTATCATTAGTCTGTAAAAGCTTTCATGTTAATAGCAGAGCTGTAGTGTCGCACAATGCTAAAATGACAGATCCTTTTGAAACCACCTCCGGTGTCAAGTAGGGCTGCGTTTTATTCAACATTAGTACGAGAGCATTGATGATTATGGTGTACAAAAAACTGGAGGACAGAGGCGTTGCGATACGCTATAGGGCTGATAAAGGCCTTTTCAATCTGTTCCGGTTTAAAACCAAAACCCGAATACGCTATATCACAAAACTCATATACGCTGATGATTGTACCTTAAAAGCACACGATCCTGTTACGCTCCAACAAAAATCTTAATACATATATCTGAGCGTATGAAGCATTAGGCCTTAAAATTAACATAAATATAACTAATATTATGGCTGCTCATGGCAGTTCGTACCCTCACACCAGCAACAGTTATGTATCTGGCTCTCCATTTGAGTCTGTGGACTCTTTTAGTAATCTGGGTAGTTTTATTAATTCCAGAGGGGATTTAGACTATGCAATTCGGATCTGAATTAACTGTGCTTTGTTGTTGTAACTGTGCTGAGTCTTTTGGAAACTTCGCAATGGAGTGGTCGGAATTCATGACCTATCATTGATGGTAAAGGTAGTTATGTACCGAGCTGTGATCGTGCATTTGCTTACTTATGCGTGTGAATCGTGGGTACCCTACAGGAAACATCTGAGGGATTCTTGAAATCTCACAGTCATGTGAGACAGATGATGGGGATTAAATGGTACCATAAAAATTAAATAAGGAAGTTCTCAGTGGGGTGAATTATTTGTCGATGGAGGTATTCCTGGAGGGAGGGCATCGGCGTTGGGGCGGGGTATTTGGCCAGGCTGACCTGGCTAAATCTTTTCTTGCCTGACTAAGGCTTTTCTAGACCATCGTCTAGAAAAGTGTATACATATGGTGAACGGGCTCCAAGTGCATCTAAGCAAGGAAGTCAGAAACTTCTTTACAAGGATGCTCTCAACGAAACATCGAAGAGCTTTAATGTTAGTCATCAATGGAATGTAACTGCCTTCATCAGAACTCAATGGAGAGAACTGGTTCATCAGTATCAAGGATTGAGGCCTAGAAAGGGATACATCCCGCCTCTTGATCAGTTCGAATGAGCACCCACTCGCTAATCTTGGTGTTAAAAGAATAAACTCGGATTCAAGTACTCGGTTATGTATGTATTACTAGTTACTATGCAGTTCACTATATCATTAAACAAAGAAACCATCTTCTCAGCAACTTCAATACGACGATGTTTTTTTTACCAGTGTTTTGGGAACAAGCTGAGAAGACAAATGAGACATGCCTAAATTGTTCTTCAAAATTGATTAAATTGATCTAAATGATATTCCTGCAAAATTCACAATATTTTTAATACGAGGGTTGCTATTTATGTACCCGGAATAATAAATTAAAACAAATATTTATTACTGAAAATCGTTTTATTGTTTTTCAAAGTATTCTCCGCAATAATCGACACTTTTGCACACGTTTGAACTAATTTTCATAGCATTTTTTCCATTCCGATTGAGGTATCTCCAAAACATGCATTTTGAAAGTATCAATCGCTTCTTCTGACGTCAAAAATCGTTGACCACATGGTTTATTCTTCACGGACAGGAATAAAAAGAAATCATTGGGTACCAAATCAGAACTGTACGGCGAATGATCTATCAATTTGATGTTTTGACCGGTCAAATATTGAGTTGTTCGGTCCGATGTGTGAGAGCTCTCGTTGTCATGGTGAAGAATGATTTTGCGTTGTTGGTTGTTTTTTCATATTTTTTTGAAGATTTCTGGCAAACCAATGATTGTGGACTATTAAGAATTGACCATTCTATGATTCCAGAGTGGCACTGTAGCCACATGCCCGTTTATCAAAAAAAAAAAACGGGCGACCATTTGCTTCGAAGTGCTTCTTGTGCGAACAATATTTATTGAGTTTAGCTCAAAGGATCTATATAGTCAACTGCTGTTTACTTTCGAGCATACTGTGTAGATCTTATATATGGCTTTTAACGTAGCATGATTGTATTTTTTGAGTATTTCTTTGGACCAATCGACACGAGCCTTCTTTTGAACGATTATGTGGAATCATAAAAATGAAATCAAATTATATGGAATCCAACGCGTACAAATCTTTTTCATGGCTAAAGGTTCATGTAAAATCTTTTGTATGCTTGTCATACTAGTGCCCAAGGGATGTCTCAATCTCACGGTATGGCACATGACATACTTTATCACACAGTATCGATGGCACAACAGGTGATTTTGAACAACCTTCTTTAAATGAATCCGTAAGCGGACGACGGCTACGATTGAAGTCGAAGTTGATCGATGAACTGTTGTTGAGATAATCCACGTCGTAAGTCGTAGTAAATCATCGGACGAACATTCTTACGAGTTAATTCAATTTTTTGACTGAGATGAAATTTTTTAGTCACTAAATAACATAAATAGCGTCCGTATGACAACATGTTCTGAGTACGTATACAGTCAACAATGTCAAACTTTACAATGTATATGTCAGATGGCGCTTAGCAACACCATTGTTGTCAATTCCGGATAAATAAATAGTAACCCTAGTACTTAATGGGCGATTACTTAGAACGAGATCCGTAATAGATTTTGATTATGTTTCCTTACTGGTAGACATAGAAGATCTTCTAAACCAGATTCATCTTCAATTGCTTCTCTATCATTACTAAAGTCTTTATACCACTTCTCAAAATATTGTTACGACATAGTTTCATCACCGTAACATTTTCTTAACAGTGTTAGTGTATCGGCACAAGGGACATTTATGGCAAATTTTTAAAAAATAGCAGCCAATTTTTTAATGATTACAGAAAATGCTATAATTTCCAACTTAACGAGCGTTATCACATGAAACTTCTACCAGATGTCAAGCACAGTCATACCAACTTGAAAACTAAACGGCTGAATCGATAATTAAAGCGCGCAAATTTTTCAATTCAATAGAAAATAATCGCTACGCAATTCTGCATCTGCTACCTTTTACCGCGCTTACGATCCACCAACAACTAAAAGGTGAATGGTCTTTCTATGGCCGGCGATATTCAGTATTTTGTCTTCGGAAATTTTATATCGCGATCGGCTATCAACGGTTTTTCTGCCGTCTATTGTGAAATTTGTAATACGATCCACCATTCGCATATATCATTACCGATAGCGGAGCATTTTAACGTTTTTATTAGCTGGTCATTTTTTTATCATTATTTTGTTGAGGTGAAAAGTTTCGATTTCTAATTATATAGTTTTGTTTAGGAATATTATATAAGGTGACCCATTTTTCGATGATGTGCACAATTATCTTTTATTTAAGAGTTCATACTGTGTACATCATAATATCCATCATTATTGACAATCTTCGCCCATCTATAATAAGCAAAGATTAATATCTAAAAATTTCCGCTATATTTAAAATTGTATGTATAATAATTGTTTCGACACACAGTGTCTTTTTCAAATATAAAGTATGCAAAACTAAGAGTAAGAAAAGTAATTACAACCTAAAGTGTCCATCGATCTAATAATACCATAAAACATGATAGTGGGGAAATCCATTTTTGTTAACGTCTAGGAGGCAATATAAGTTTAATAAGGGTGAACAATTCAAGTCTAGATGGTCATGTAGCGAAATATCCAAATTTTTCCTTTTATTAATTTCTAGGCTCTCTAAAAGATTTACTTTTTTGGATTTTTTCTCATTATGTAACATTTTACAATTGTCATTGAAAGTATGCTTTTCTGACATAAACTGGTATAACTTCTTTTATGTTCGTTGAGCCTAGTAGAGAAAGATCTTCCTGTTTGTCCAACATAAACTTTTGGACACGACCCGCACTCAATTAAATAAACTCCTGATTTATACAGTTTATTTGTTTGACTTTTATTGTTTTTGATGAGGCGTAGTAGATTATTCTTTGTTTTAAAAACAATATTTATATTGTTTGTTTTGGATAAATGTCTCTGTATTAATTTGGTAACTTTTCCCGTATGTGTAATTGTTTTGAACGCTGCATTTTTGATATTATTGGGTGGATATAATCAATTAATGATTTTATGATGACATTCAATTCTTTATTATAATTATTTATTGACATGGGAATATTTAATAATCTATGTATAAGAGTTAAATGTTGCCATCTTTTGTGAATAAGGATTACAAGATTTATTGTTTATAACTAAATCTGTATGTGATGGTTTATAAAAACGCGTTGTCTAGAGGTAATTATATATCAAAAACTAATAATTTTTTAAAATTAGGGAAATTTAACAAACTAATTCTGATCCTACGAATGCTTTTCAAAAAAGAATAAAACAAATAACTAAAATAGGATAGGCAATTTTTCCATGAAGAAAATGTTCATGTATGAAAAGATGGTAATGTGACTGTTAAGCTGCACAAGAATAAAGTGGGCAAGTAAGTACTTCCCAGATTAACTTTTCTTGAGTGATTTTGGCATTTTTAGATCTTGCGTAGTCATGCTGCAGACAAACACCTTTCCGATTCATCAGTTTTGGATGTTTTTAAGCCATAGCTATGCTTAGTCTATCAAACTGACAGTAACATTGGGCACTTATGGTATCATTATTTTATTCAAATCCCACCATACTGACCGTAACATTTTAAGTTTTAAAAGCAGTCAGATAATATTTTATTATTTTAACCCTAGTTCACTAAACATATTTTGCAGTAACAGTGTCACTAAATGTCAATCATAATGACTAACAAAATGAAACTAGATGGAGCTAATCATAGCATTAATATTAAACACTTCATGCACTGTCGATAGAAGAAAAACTACTTTGTCTGACTTCGGTTTATATGAGATCAGGGTCCTCTCAGCATCAAAACCAAACATTGAAGTGCCGACATTCCTAGTTTTTGTATTTTTCATTTCTGACGGGATTTCACATTTATTGCTGCGTAATGTGTCAACAATTGTTAGTTTGTAAGAAGGCTGAAGCAGTTCTGAAGCGAGTGGTACAGACGTAAACCAGTTGATCTATGGTTATATTTCTGTTGGTCCCATTGAAAGCCTCACAGAAGTGTTTCATAAAGTGTGTGGAAAGAGGCATGTTTTCGCTACAATTTGTACCTTTACCCAAATATGGTGCAGCATTTTGAATCTGTAACTATTACAATCTTGATGCCATATTTGTTAGGCTTAATCGGTAATTATATTCTAAATGGATAGCGACCTCTGAATCCAAATAATTGTTTCATTGATTGTCACATAGGAACTGGGTTGTGCCCTTTTTAACAATTTTGAATTAATTTCTCCCAAAATTCTCTTATTGAAGTGAACTTATCTGATACTCTTTTTTCTTGCCTGGTAGCTCTTTCGTCGATCCGAGAGCAGCTTAACAAGAAGTCAAATCTCTCAGCACTTATACACGCTTAGAAAAGGCTGCCACTTTGTTCGGTGTCGAATAACGTTCACGTTGGTAAATTGTTACTTTTTATAGCTTTTAATTGCAAGAGGAGACCCGAGAAAAGCTTTTATTTTATTAGCTGATATTGAAGAATTTGTATCAATTTTTTGTACTTCACCGTTTTCAACTCAATGTCAACATTTGTGTTGTTCATACAAGCTGATGAGTCATTTAATCGGAAATAAACAAATGAAATAATGAAATTTGTTCTGACATATCCCTTACTTCATTAACAGTTCTAGGTATAGAATCAATAACATTTTGAACTGATGTACGGGTACTTGAGGTGTGTGGAGTGGTTGCCCACTTGTGTTTATTTTTTTCATAAATGTAGTCCTTATCTGGATGTAGTACCAGGTTTCCCTGTGAAGATGAGAGTAGGCATGGTTGCGAACGTTCGGAGGAATCATCATCAGAGTCTTTGATCATATTTCTATTTCTACTGCCTCTGTCAACATTCAGTTCATCAGCAGAAGAAACCGAAGAATCTTCTTCACTTTCAGCGGTGTCAAGTTGTCATCGGGCTCAGAGTTCGAAAGCTCACCTGGAAGCCCTCCGATTACTTGGTCATCATCGTTGTTGTCAGACTCATTAAAAATCTGCAAGATTTTATCTTCATCTCGTTTCAAATCCATCTAAAACAGAAAATATCGCCTTTACAAAATCTTCAAATACATAAATTTAGCCCGAAAACACATAAGTAACTTACTTTTATTATGTTACAGAAAGTTATAATATTAATTGCAATCAATTGATAATATGTTTATTTACAGAAAATAACAATAAATAAACAAAATTATTTATAATACCTTCAATCACGTTTCACTCGTCACTAAATATTATTTTGAGAAGCTAATATTTCGCAAAATCTCCGATAGTAAAATGCGTGCGGATGCAATGCATACGCACAAGCTACCAATGAGCCCCGTCAGGAAGGCACTGAGCGTGGCAAGGCGGGGAAGTACCGGGAATACACTTAAGCAGCGAATGCAACGGAGTTATGTAGTCTATGAGGCTAATGTTTAGTGAACTAGGGCTAAACGTCTAGCATCACCCTCGTAGCGTCAGATCAGATCGCTTTCCCTTTTCCGTTTCCATGCGCCGTTCCTTTTTCTTCGTTAAAGAATTTCTGTTGAAACTCTTTTACAGGTAATTTCCTCGTTTTTTTTTCTTTTGTTGTTTGATAGCTCAGTGCCAGAAATATGTACGTTCTTCATTCTCTTGTTGGCTACTTGAGGTTTAAAGCTAGCATACCACGTGCGTGGTCCGCAACCAATTTGTGCAGTCTTTTATTGGCTACGGGGGCAAACCAAAAAATAGTTATCTTTTTCTTTTTTTTTAATATCTTTTTTTATTTAGGCTTCTTAGACGGGGCCAAATTTAAGGTTCTTAGACGGAGCCAAATTTAAGGATCTTAAACGAAGCCAAATTTAAGGTTCTTGGATGGAACCGAATTCAGAGTCCTTGGACAGAGCGGAATTTAGGTGAACCGTACCACTCCACTTCTCTTATCACTTTTGTGGAAGCCTGACTTCGATATCCACGTTTTTCGTTTTTTATTATTTTTCTTCCTTATTATTATTATATATTGCCTTATATTAGCTCATATTACCTTATCTTTGTTACAGAGAATGAAAAGCCCGATATTTTTACTGTGAAATAACTTTTGTGTCAGCCTTTTAATTTTACTTTTATTTACTTTCTAGCGACCAACGTGGAGCCTTTATTTCTTTTTTACTTTTTATTTGGGAGAGCCGCGGTGGCAACGTAGTTGAACACCAATATTAGTGATATATTATTTGTACGAATAACTTACGTACTACTCTAGTTAGTAGGCTTATGATAAATTTCGCCGCTTTAACAGTGAGTGGGGTGAACTAGTGTGAACTCCTAGAACATTATGGGAATTTCCAGGCCTATTCCATAGCAAGGTCAGTGGCGTTCATAATCCATCCATAATCCCCGGTTGATCTGAACTTAAGGGGTATAATTTGCACGTACGCTTAACAGTCCGCTCTGACTAGCACCCACTCAACAGCTATATTTGTAAACGGCATTGTAAATCCTTTTGAATTAGAATAAATTTACTTTTTTCCTTTATTTTACTTTTTTTCTACACACCAATAAAGTGCGTCTCAATTTCTCATAAGGTGAATATCTGGTTTTGGGGTGAACAAGGGTGTTTGACCTGGTGTTAACCATATTTCTTATGTATACTAACAACAGGATTCCACTTCATCATGTAACCAATACCGTATTCTCTTTACATTTTGCTTGATGGTGGTAAAGTCATACATAACAATAAATTGACTCTGCCTATCCGTATTTTTAGTAGTGTGGGTGATCTATTGGTGATAGTAGTGTAGTGGTGTAGGTTAGACCTGGTGAATGAATCAGAGAGGTAGGTGGATCTTATGCAATAAAATATCACAATATGAGTTATCGATTCATTTCTAAACTTCTTAACTAGAAAATATGTCGATAAGAGCGTGGAAGAAAAAATCCAATTGCCTCTATCTGGAGATTATTCTGGGTGAAGAAGAATTTACCGCTGAAGTTATTGCATGCTACAACAGTCAATACCATTTGACAGCGTCTTCTATCCTTCTGTCATTCCGTTTTGTATCTTCTTCATGCCATGCCTTACACTCGTAGAAAGAACCAAAAGGGTAACGTGTTTGAGCAAATTCTCGCACAGTTATAGTTAAAGTGCGGCGTCATTAATTTTTTTCTGAAAGGGTCTCTAGAGTGTGCATTTATTTTTTACCAAGGCTAATTAGATTTCTAAATTAATGGAAACAAACGAGTTCGCCCCAATACGTCAAGTAAAATGGAATGGGGTTATAAAATGAATTGTATCGCTGTTATAGCGCTATACAAGTATAATAAATATACATTGAGGAAAATTCAACATGCTGAAACTGTGGAACGATGCAACCGTACCCTATTTGTTGACCATGAAGCAAAAAGTGGACGACTTCGCGAGATCAGGACCCCAGCTGTTGTGTTAAAGCGAGAACAGCATCACTAAACATCACCGAGAGCTTGAAATTTACTGAAGTTTTAGAGGAGAGCAAGTCTACGACAGCAAAACCACGTGAACAAAGGCTTTACTTGCGAGGCATGCGAACGGAGTGCACAGCAAAATTTTTTGTCAGAAATTTAAGTTGCAAAATGGCAGAGTGTATGCTCATAGCTGTCGGAAAGTTGGCAGTGGAAAGAGATTATCCTTTTTCGGTTTTCGGTTTCGTAGGGGGTGTTGTATAAAGGGGCAAAGCGAGTGTAACAAACTACCAAAGCCATGTTATGGAATATGGAAAAGATAACAAAACAGCCTAATAATACCTTGTTTGCAGGAAACGTTGGATCTTCCAACAAGATTCAGCGCCAGCCCACTCAGCGTTTGTTTCAGGCCAATTTTTTATCTGAGTTAATTGTTGGTATAGATTAGCCATCAGAAAATGCGAACCTCAATCCGCTGGACTATTAGATCTGAATCGTTTAAGAGGACAAAGACTATTCTAGTTTTAATCACAATATACAGGCTACTTTCACCAAAGCTGATTTGGTGAAAGTAGTAGCTTCATTATCCATAGAAGTGACACGTGCGGCGATAGTCGATGGCCTCGATCTTTTGAAGTAATGTGCGAAAGCAAAGAGTGGACATTTCGAATACGTTTTATGATTTTTAATTTTATTTTAAGTAAGATATATAATAAGCTAAACTTAGTTCATTTTTGTATATTATTTATAACTTGATCAATGGTAAGACTAGGTAGATCATTATTTGTCTTTCAATCGGAACTTATGAATTTTGGACTTTTAATACCCCTCTCTACATACCATGTGTACTACATGTGGCGGATAATAATTTGTTTTTTTTTAAGAAAAAAATAAGAATTATTAACACACTTGGTATTCTTACTGATATGACTTCAGGTATATGTGAGCGGTGGAAGCTGAAAGAAAAAATTCAGCTAAATCAAACCAAAAGGAAAACTAACGACGTATTGACACACCCTCGTCTTTTGTTACCAGCCGGGAAACAAATGAATGGAACTAAAGAAAAAAAACGAAAAACAAACATCCCGAACCGGCCTACTACGTCCGATTCGCCTTGTTTTACCGTTCAATTGTCGCCCTCTGGTGGGAACAATGGCGCTTGCCGACAAACAAAACGATCCCGAAGAAATTTACGACGTTTTCGGAAAAGATCGCGGTAGCTTTGTTAGCGGGGCGTTGGAGCCACTTTAAGAAAAAAAGTGTTAATGAACAGAATCTCCTTTCGATTTGGCTGGTTGTTGTTACTGATGGTTAACGGGTTGGATTTCGAGCCAACTGAAACAAAAGCTTCCGTTGTTTCGTGTTGTCAGGGTGGTCTAAATCGGGGTGATGACCACGTTCCTCTAAGGAGTGGAATCTAATTTGGAAGAGGTTAGGTAAGATGATTCGATTACGGGTGTCGTTTGAAAAGTAATTATTTCATATATCTCATCTTACAGGACTGTTGCTGTTTATGAATTTTTGACGAAAAAACAAGTCTGTGTTCTTCAACATCTTCTGTATTCGTCTCATTTATCTCTTCTCCCTGAACTATTTTATGTGCCCGAAACTCAAACTGACCATAAAAGGAACGTTTTATGACAATGTTACGTACGTCCAAGAATCAGTGATGATAGTCATTAAGATGATTCCGAAAAACGATAAAAAATCTACGCTAAAATTTATTGAATGTGGCCAGCGATGTATTTTATAGAGAAGGGATGTAGTTTGAACAAAAAAATTATATATGTGTGTAATGCTAGTTTCTCGGGTATCCCATGTTAGCTGAATGTCCTTTGATGGATGGTTTCGCTGACGTTTCGATGGAATCTCATTCATCTTTTATATATTTAATATCAGTCATCAGCCCGTGTCGATCCACTGCAGGATAAAAGCCTCTTCAGCATGTTTCCAACTTTCACGATCCTGGGTTTCCTCTGCCACTCGGGTCCAATATACTTAACGCTGTCATCGTCCATTGCGCTTTCGATTTTCTTTACGGACGTTTGCGATCTAGCGGTATCCACTCCATGATCGCCTTGGTCCATCTATCGCCCCATCGCCTCGTTATATGGCCTGTCCATCTGCATTTCAATTCCTTTACTGTTCCAATGATGTCACAGACTTTCGTTTGTTATCTGATCCATGTGCAGAGCGAAGACTTTTCTTTTCAGACAAAGTGGGAGTTGGCCCTTAAACACTATGTTGACCCTGCCAAATGCTTACCAGCCACTTTCCTAAAACTGAAATTCTTCTGTCGTCAGCAAATTTATTGCACATAACCTGACTCTTTTTCACGTTTATTTGAAAACGAAATGGTTCGCTAGCCCTTTGCAGCACTTGTATGCATCTTTGCAACTATTCTGGGTCTTGTGAAAGGAGAACGATATCATCTGCAAATCTAAGAAGCTTTAAGTTTGAACCATTGATCTTTATACCATCTTGTTCCTAATCTAGATTACGAAATACTTTTTCAAGGCTGGCCGAGAATAGAATAGGTGATATTGCGTCACTTTGCCTCTCACCTCGCCGCATCTCACTTCGCTCTACATTAATTCCAATCTCAAGATCATCAAAGTGAATTGTCGCTGTAGCTTCATCATATCGATCGATCCCAATAGGTTTACATATGCTTTGTCTACCCTCTGGCTAAGTGATGCATTCATTGAGATTGAGTCAAATGCTTTTTGGTAGATCAATTTAGGATTTAGTAGAAACTGGAACCTTCGGTGTGAAACATTAAACTCAAAGAGATTTACCACTAAATACTGAATCACAAAAGTGATTCGGTGTTTAGTGGTAAATATCTTTGAGTTTAGCTTTTTGGTATTCGATAAAAGTCAAGTACAGTGGCATGGTGTATTTATTGTGCCTTTCTATGGCCTGCTGTCTAACCTGGATGTGATCCATTATACTGAATCCACCCCTGAATCCTGCTTGCTCCCTTGGTTGTGCGTCATACATTTTTCTTAATATTCTTTTAGATATTATCTTGGTGAAAATGTTGTACATTACTGATAGGCGGCTTATTAGGCGGTACTTCTTTAAATCTTCCTATGCTCCTTTTTTATGTAAACAAATAACTTCTGCATTTTTGCATAAGGCAGGTCCTTTTGTTCTTTGAGGCATTTTGAATATAATTTTGCCACTGTTTTTTCTAAGGGCCGACCACCAAGAGTCAAGAGTTTTTTTCACTAGGTGCATGTTGAACCAGCGCGTCTCCTCTCTAATACGTTTTCTAATAGTTTTGCAGCCCTCAGACTCGATCATGTCAAAAGAACTACCTGCATTTTTCATTGTCTGTCATTTTTTCATTAAATCAATGGTCTCACTGGAGATTTTACTTGTTTGAAATATTTTTCTTCTGGTTGGCTGTTGAAGCAGCCGTTTCAAGCACATTATTGGTGATTTCTTAATATTGGACTGTTATTTCCATCTCCTCCGGGTCTTTTAACACAGCAAAGCCGTTCGACAAAGTAATTTCAAAATAGCTGACCCTCACCAGTTGTTTGTTTTTGTTTGTCTTTCTTAAATATATATATATATATATATATATATATATATATATATATATATATATATATATATATATATATATATATATATATATATATATATATATACAGTGCGCCAATAGAAAATACACCATGATCAACGTATATGCCCACGCAAACAGGGACAACAAGAAAAACCTCTAGTCTACAGATAAATTCTGGGCAACACTAGACAAGATAATGGCAAAGATCCCAAAGGATGACGTCAAAATTTTACTGGGCGACTTTAACGCACAAATCGGTAGAGAAAAAATCCATCAGAAAGCCTTAGGCAAATTCTGCGGTCACAAATTTACCAATAAGAACGGCACAAGACTCATCGAACTATGCCAACGGAATAACCTGAAGATCATGTCAACATCCTTAAGAAAATCTCCACGAAAACAGAAGACATGGAGATCGCCTATACAACAGATTGGAGAATTCCAGATAGACCACATTGCGATCTCATACCCACAACAAAGAGAGATCCAAGATGTCCAAGTTCGCAGGGGTGAGAACATTGACTCAGACCACTACCTAACACGAATCAAAGTCAAGTTCACCCCAAGGAGAATTCATCACAAGCAAGCACATCTACAGAAATTCGACATGAAAAAGATCAAGGAATCCAACATAACAGAGGAATGGAAAAAGGAACAGGCAAATACATGGGAAAAATTTCATAAAAAAATGACACAAAAAGCACAGGAACTGATCCCATTGAAAAAGAACACAAAACACCTTTGGTGGGACTCGCGAAAGTGCATTGCAGCGACGCAAACGAGCATTTCAGGAGTACAACACTAAAAAATCCCCAGAAAGTCAACAGCTTTTTGACGTGACTAGAAAAAAGACCGCAAAGGTTATCAGGCAAACTAAGAGGAAGTACATGAAGGAACAACTAGGCTCTATAGAGGAGAATTTCCGCAATTATAACACGAGAGGTTTTTATAGGAATTTCGCAAGAGAAATCTGTGGATACATACTACAAAATCTTTGCTTCAGAAAGCGGAATGGGAGATTAGTGCTATCCAATCAAGAGAATTGTCAGGAGCTGGCACATTATTTCTCTGATCTCCTCAATAGCCCCGAACGCGACACAAGATTCCCCAAAGAAAGTTGTATCTATACCCACTCAGAATTACCACCTCCAACACAGGAAGAAATCCACAGGTACATCGCAAACTAAAGAATAACAGGACATCCGGCGAAGATGGTATCATCGCGGAACTATTGCAAAACCTCGGACCAAATTCACTGCAGGAACTTACGCAAATTATTACGAACATCTGGCAACAGATAAATTACCAAATGAATGGAAATGTGCTCTTATCCACCCGCAGCACAAGAAGGGAGACATAACAGATGTGAACAACTACAGAGGAATTTCCTTCCTACAAGTCACTTACAAAATCCTTTCAGCATGCCTTCTCCAGAGAACACAAGAACAATTAGAACACAAAATTGGCGAGTACCAGGCAGGTTTTCGCCCAGGTCGCTCATGCACTGAACAAATATTTAACTTAAAAGCATACTGAAATACAAAGGTATCAGGAACGTCCCAATCATCTGCACGTTCGTGGACTTCAAGAAAGCATACGACTGCATCGACCGAAAATCTCTGTTCAACAAACTAGAAGAACAAGGATTCGACCCCAAAACCTACGATTGATCAAGCAGACACTGACCGACACAACCTCAAAAGTGATATTTATGGGAAAAATTTCCGAACCCTTCCTGATTAAAACCAGAGTACGCCAAGGCGATGGGTTATCCCCACTCCTCTTCAATCTGGTCCTGGGCACTGTCATAAGGGAATGGGGAAAAAACTGAAAAATCAGACATTGGAAACCAATACGACTTGGGCGACCCAAAAATAACTTAGAAATATCATGCCTAGCCTTCGCAGACCACCTAGCAATACGCGCTAACAATGAAAAAGGGTAACCAAACAGATAGAAGTCCTCAAGGAATATGCAGAGAAAGTCGGTCTACAAATCTCCTTTCAAAAAACCGAATGCTTTTGCACAAAATTATATGTCCAAAATTTGAGCACCAAATACGACAAGATAAATAGGGTCATTCGCTTCAAATACCTGGGCGAGATCCTCGAACACAAAGGAAGAGAGAAGATAGCACAGAAGACTCGATTACAGAAGATGAAGAGGGCATACGGCAAGACACACAATATCTACAATAAGAAATATACACCCATACAAAAATAAGACACTACAACACAATAATCAAACCAGAGATACTATACGCAAGCGAGACACTTACAATCCACACAAAAAGCGGCATAGAAAATATACTAAAAGAAGAACGCATAATTATGAGGAAAATTCTCGGCCCAAAAATGACAGAGGAAGGATACCGACTACATTCTAGAAAGACCACAGAGAGAATGTCCAACGTAGCGGCGAACATAAGAAAAAGAAGGTTGAAATTCTATGGACATATCAGTAGACTCCCACCGACAAGACTCGCCAACAGAATTTTTACTTACATACAAGGAGTCAAGTCAACAGTACCATGGATCACACAAGTCAGAGCTGATCTGGGAAAGGCACAAATGGGCTCAACAGAGATTGAGAATAGAAGAACGTACACAAACAAAATACATATGTGGAACATTGCGTCAGAGAGCGAAGTTTTGAGGAGATCGGAGACAACGTGGACGAAGCAGAGAAAGAAAATCCACGGAGAAAGGATGTGAGAGGTGTGGAGGATCAGAAAGAACACTCGAAAATGAGTCAGACTGCTTTGCGTGGTCCAACCAGGTATATACGCACCTAATAATATATACACACACACATGTATATATATATATATATATATATATATATATATATATATATATATATATATATATATATATATATATATACTTTTTTTACTTTTTTACTTTTTTAACAGCGTATAAAGCGGATAAAAACAGCGCACAAACATTTTTTTTTAATTCCATGTTTTAAATATGTCTAAAATTACGGCGTTAGAGCGTTTAATCAATCTTAAAATGTTCAAGTCCGGCCTTAAAATAATTTAACAAATTTAATCGATTACCCGCAAATTCAAAACGAACAGAAGACAACTATTGTTTATCTTTTTTTGTGAATCACGCATTCCTTTTATTTTCTTATCTGGTATTTTATTGTCAGTTTTATCGCGGATTTCTACCGTGATTTTTGGAAAGAAAATGGCCCACGGGTGGGAGAATAGTGAATTAGTTGACTTGCTGTTAATTTATGGATTTTTTCGGGTTCACCCATTACCGAAATCGTTTATTCGGCTTGGGTAAAGAGCCAGAAACACCGGTGATTGGAGAGGGAACATCGTGGAGGTCACGAGGGAAGATCGTGAGTACCTGAAAACGTGCAACGGGAGGAACAAATTTTGAATCTTGTCGAGGAAGACTCAACAAGTATTCGATAAATAGCACTGCAAGTTGAACTGAGCCAAAAAAAATAGTTTTTACAATATTGCGGGAAAGTCAGTTCATATACCACGAGGTCAAGCCCTAGAGCCACAAGACTACTCTAACAGAGTCCAGTTCTGTGAGTGGCTCTTACACCAAAACTAGACGAATCAACATTTTACCAGGAACATTTTGGTTATGGTTGAGCCTTAATTTTTGGTCAGTTGATAATCCTCATGCTTCTAGGCAAACAAATTTTCAACATAGATTTTCGGCCAATGTGAGCGCGGCAGTTGTCAACGTTATTCTTGTTGGGCCTTTTCTCTTTCCGGATCATCTAACGGGCGAAAACTATCTTCAATTTTTAGAAAATCATCTTCCCGGTCTTCTAGAAAATGTGCCTTTGAATGTCAGGCAGAAAATGTGGTACTTACACTATGGAGCGCCAGCCCATTTTGAGGCGTGAACTGCGGGAGTTGTTAGACATAACTTTTCCTAATAAGTAGGTAGTGGAGGACTAGTTGCGTGGCCGCCTAGGTCATCAGATCTTAACCCCTGTGATTTGTTTTTATGGGGTTACATTAAAACGCCAGATAATACATGGGAAGAACTTATTGATCGCATAAAACAGGCTAGTGGGACTATAATAGAAAGACCTTTAGTACAATTACGCGCATGCAGCGCCATATTGTCGCGCCAAATTTGCGTGTAACGGATCGGCGGCCACTATGAACCTTGTCTTTAAATACAAGGCGCACGACCAGAATGAATGTTGTTTTCGATATTAATATGGTAAGTTTTTATCTTTCATTTTTTTTAAATGGCATTAGAAAAAAAATGTTTATTTTATCGAGTTTTATTCGCCATTTGAGTTTCCATTTTTGAGGCCCATTTGAGTTTCCACAAAGAATGAATGGAGATTAATATGTGCAGTTGTTTGAAAATTATTTATTAGACCTTTTGTTCATTCATGGTCAAGATGGGGCTCCACCGTATTTTACTGTTGTACTGCGAAATCATTTGAATCAACGTTTTCAACATTGATGGATTGGGTGCGGTAGTGAGTTTCCTTGGCCACCTCATAGCCCAGACATTAATCCATTAGACTTTCATTTATGGTGTTATATGCAGTCTTTGGTATACCATGATGAAATCAATATACGCTACAAACTTTTATAAAAAACATCAACAAGTGGCGAATGGTATTAGAAATGAAGAAAATATCAAATGTGAGGCGTCACTTAACAAAGAGTCTGCGAAGGTGTATTGAGGTAAACGGTGGACACTTTCAACACTTATTGAAGTAAATTTCAAAAAATTGTTATTTTAAATAAAGTCCATTGTATTTTTGACATCCTAATGTTTTTTTTCCTCGTATTCAAGGCACACTTTGTGAATTGCAGATTTTTCAACCTTCGACAAGATGTGCAATGAAATATTCTAACACGAATATAAGACGATATTGACCAAGGGTACCTTTTTTTACGTGGAAATTACGACTCTTCTCTATTTTGAAGTCAAAATATTCCCAACTTTATAGGGTAAAAAAATATGAGCTAGTTAATTCTTCACAAAGTAGGTAGGAACTAGGCGCAAATTAGTACCAAATTCGGATTTGTCACCTTTGAAAATCCAACTAGCCCGATTTTGAACCTAACATCTTCAACCGATTTTATATATATATAAAAAAAGATCAATCGTGCAAACTTAAACCATCTTAGATTTGCAGATGATATTATTCTCATTTCACAAGACCCAGAGGAGCTGCAAAGACGCATACAAGAACTGCAAAGGGCTGGCGAACCATTTGGCTTGAAAATAAACCTGAAAAAGAGTCAGGTTATGTTCAATGACTTCGCTCAGGACAGAAGAATTTCAGTTTTAGGAAGGGATTTAGAGATTGTGGACAGTTTTGTATATCTTGGGCAGAGGATTTCCATGGAGGGGAATACCGCCCGGGAGGTGGAACGGCGTGTTAAATGTGGCTGGCAGGCATTTGGTAGGCTCAACATAGTGTTTAAGAGCAGACTCCCACTTTGCCTGAAAAGAAAAGTATTCGATCAGTGCGTTCTACCCGTTATGACATACGGAAGTGAAACCTGGACACTCACATCGCAATCAATTCAAAAACTTCGGGTGGCACAGAGGGGAATGGAAATATGTATGCTTGGCATTACAAGACGAGACAGAAAGTCCTGCGCATGGATCAGGGAACAAACAAAAGTCTGTGACATCATTGGAAGAGTAAAACAATTGAAATGGAGATGGGCAGGCCATATAGCGAGGCGATGGGACGACAGATGGACCAAGGCAATCCTGGAGTGGATACCGCTTGATCGCAAACGTCCGCGAAGAAGACCGAAAGCACGATGGACTGATGACATCGTTAAGTATATTGGACCCGAGTGGCAGAGGAAAGCCCAGGACCGTGAAGGTTGGAAGCATGCTGAAGAGGCCTTCATCCTGCAGTGGATCGATACGGGCTGATGATGATGATGATGATGATGATGATGATATATATATATATATATATATATATATATATATATATATATATATATATATATATATATATATATATATATATATATATATATATATATATATATATAGTTGAATAAAATGTTAATCTCCCATACTATTTTTTAGACTTTTTTAATATTTTACAATTTATTTATTTATCTAAATTTCTTTTTGTGTTCTCCAAAGTAATCCCTTCTCACTGAATGAGAGGGAAAGTAATCCCTTCTCTTGAATGGTTTCTGTGAATTCAAAACGGCATTTAGGAAGTGGTTTTTTAAATCAAGGGAACACAAAAATGTGCTTGTGGAATGGTGTTTCTTTGATTTTAAGCGAAAAATTGACCAAGAATTATTGAGGTATGCGCATGCAAAAATTGTTTTGGTGCAAATTTGGATGCATTTTTCTAATGGACTCATTAGCGTACGTAGTAATATTGACTATTAATTTAATGTTGGGTTATTCAGTGAAAGATCTTTGATTTTGGCTATGTTTCCTTTACTTGTTGACTGTTCCTCTACCATCATTAAAGTCCTTAAAGGACATGTATATATTTTTTGGACGTGGCTTGTTTAATTAACATTTTTACTGTGCCAACACAAGAAATTTAATATTTTAAACAGAATTTAATGCAAACCTATTTTAAAATGTGGCTGAAATTTAACAACTTGAAAAAACACTATAATTTCAAACTTAACAAGCGAAATGAGTGAACTTGTGTTAGATGTCAAGGATAGGCATACCAGCTTAAAAAAAGCAAAAATAAACCTCAAACTAGAAAATAATAAATATTGTTCATACAGTTAAAGGGAAAGCGTTAAAACGGCATTAGCAATCACATTGACATGCATTTTCGTGTTACCAAACAAACACTACTTTTACAGTAGTCTTCCAAAGAAAAACCAAGAATTAGTAGAAAAAATAAGAATAGTCTTGTTTTGATTTACAATCTTGTTACATTTTTACGGTATTTTAACCGTAGCACATCCTTTTGGGTTAAACAGAGAGAATGGACGGTAGCGAAATGGCAACCATAAAGTTTTTAGGGGAATGACTAGCGACAATAAGTTGAAATTCCGATTTACAACCGTCGTTTTGGCAACGTGTAAGCGTTGTATGGCCACCCGTCGATTGTTGAACCAATTATGAACCTTCCTAACAGTTAGATTGCTTTATGGTGCGGTGCTAACTGTTTCATTAAGTTTGTTGAATGGTGAAGTTCTCGAGGAATACGAAATGGCAAAGAATGATAATTCTCTCATAATTTAGATTTACAAATGTTCAAAATGCCACCCAATATTTCATTTTGAATTTGAATTTTAATTTTTCAATTTAGGCCATTTGGCAGCCCATAAAGAATGTATACCAGACAAAAACTAATAAAGCTTGAATATAGTAAATATTATATATAAAGTGTATATTGAAAGTAATATGGATTACAGAGTATATGGTTATATTCCAATGGATCTCAAACGTTAATAGGCACTAGAAGGTAAATAATGGAACTGCTGCAAATAGTCAGATGTAATGTGTGGAATAGAGCTGAATTAAAAGTAGAGCAATAGATGAAAAATTTAAAAGAAAAAGGAGTTTAAAGCTAATAGAGGTGGGTTATATCAAAGGAAAGTAGGAAGAGGAACGGATGAATTCAAAGAGGGAACTGGAGTAACGAGGGGGCAAAATAGAAAGAAGATCCCTGGGAAGTCTATTTCTTTGTGCAAGAGCAGATAGCGAATAGCACTGTAGCAAGACGTGACGAACAGAAAGAGGAGCACTACATAAGGTACATACTGACGGAGGGTCATCACTTATTAGATAACCATGTGAGCAGCGATAGTGCCCGATTTTAAGCCTATTCCATTTTACAAAAATATGACGCTCGATTGTTGGAGGGGGACTACATTCGAATAATTTAGGTTTCACTGTATATAACTTGTAGGAGTAACCCAAAGTATCCTAGTCGAATTGAATAATATCTTGAACAATTAGTGAGATAGAGGAGAAAGCATTCGGATGATGGAAAACGGGTAAGATGGAAAGGTTTTCTTTTAGAGTCATTTTGACGCAGTAGTCTGCTCGTTCATTACTCAATATGCCTAAGTGGCCAGAGATCCAAAGGAATTTTATTACCAAGCCTCTAGATTGGGAGAGACTGTTAACAACTAGAGGCGAAGATAGGGGAGCAACAGGAGATTGGAAAGAACCTAATAAATCAGAGCAGATAAGCCAATTGGATGTGGGACGGGAGAGTGTATAAGAAATTGCCTCTCTAATGGCTAAAAGTTCGGCAGAAAGGATATTATTCCAGGTGTGAAGACGAAAAACACATGTAAAATTTTCGTGAACGAAGGCTGAACTCAATCCATCCATCGACTTGGAGCTATCAGTGTAAATGATGTTATCAAGTCAGAGGTCTTGAATAATTTTAGGGAAAATGGTAGCAGGAGGTGGAAGACCAGAAAAAGGTTTATTATATGGAAGGAGGCTGAAATTATGGGCACAGCGCTGAAATAACCATGGCGGTTGGTGTGGGAAAGCTATTGTGTGATAGGGGGCAATGATATACCAGAGTCAAGGAGAAGATTGGAAATAGCAGTGCCCAAACTCTTTAACTCTTGTTCTCGGTGAGACAGAACAAGGTTCGGGAAATCAAGAGGGCCAAAGAAAGATTGATAAGATGGAATGAAGGGTCTGAATTTAAGACCTACTGCATAATTCAAAAGAAGATCCAAATTTGGTTGACCCCAAAGTGGTGTCATTTCAAAAACACAATGAAGACTGCGGATGGGACTGGTTCTGAACGCTCCTAGAGCTCATCCAAGGGCTGTTTTTTAAGTTTTGCACCACTTCTATCCAACGGAGATAACTTGCAGGGACAGACATGTAGGCGATGCAGCCATGGTCAACTTTTGGCCTGATAAGGGATTTGTAGAGGTGCATAAGGATGAGGTGGTCACAGCCCCATTTAATATATTTAATATTTTATATATAATATTTAATAGTTTATATATAATATTTCATATTTTATATAGAATATTTAATATTTTATATATAATATTTAATTTTCAAATAAAAATACTAAAAGGGATTATTTATAATTTGTAAGTTGGTGAAATGGAAGTTATGTAGTGAATAGCATTGTTCAAATAGCTGCATCGGCTTTCTCTCTCAGACCAATACTTTTTTCCCATATTGCTCCTTTCTTGTTTTTAATTTTCACTTATTATATATAGTTGTGACTCTATCTCATCAAGAACACGTTAATTGTTTTCCTCTAACTCATGGAATGAATGTTAGATGATTAATTTTATAAACACAGGATAGAGTGAAATGTCAGATAGATTTTCTTATAGATGACGGTGTAATCACAAAGACGATTGATCCATTACATTTAAACATTAAAACTTCCCGACGCGCGTTTCGCTAATCATGTTAGCATAGATGATTTAATCTGACTCTAAAAGTAAACTAGTAAATTCCAAACTATATCATTCAGGTATGAACTAGAGAACAATGATATATTACCATTTTTTGATGTTTGAGTGAGCATGAACAATACAAATAGGCTAGATTTTGATATTTTTCGTAAAAACACCGCCTCTTTGAAATATATTCCCAACGATTCGAATCATAGCTTTCATAATAAGATGGTTAGTTTAAATTTTATGCTAGACAATAGGTTTTTTGGTTAATAATGTTGATTTTTTCTCAAAATTTAAGTATTTATTTCCAAAACAACATACATTCCCATTCCCCAAACTTTTTTTTAATAATTCTACCTAATTCCTATATTTTTTGCTAACTCCGAATATAATAATAGAAAAGTTTTATCACCTACCAATTTTTCACATTTTAATATTCAAAATGTAAAAAATTTATTTTATATCATCAAATGTTATTAGATTGGCAATAAAATAAGAATGTTATAAGTTTGGCAGTAAAATGAAATGTTATTAAGTTGGCAGTTCTTATAAATGGTACAGCTGTTTTTTTTTCTACCAATTAATATAACCTCGCATTGAAGTGTTTAACCCATGTACTTAAATTCACACTCTATGTATGGCTAATCGTGGTTGTAAAAACTCTCCTAGCACTTTTTGTTATATATGTAGTAAGTTTGTAGTTAAAAAACATCAGAGAAACATTACCGACTTTAAACTCGAAGAGATTTACCCCTAAACACCAAACCACTTTTTGAAACTTCTCGACGCACGTTTTAGATTAAATTGTCATGTGATGATGCTAACTTGGTTAGCGAAAGCGTGCGTCGAGAAGTTTCAAAAAGTGATTTGGTGTTTCGTAGTAAATCTCTTCGAGTTTAGTGTTTCACACTGAAGGTTCCAATAGAAGAATTGATAACCAACTTTGTAAAAAAATATACTTTGCATATTTTGGTGTAGAAATCGGTAATCAAGAAAAATGTTGGACTCTTCACAAAGTACGGTATGTCGGCCGGTTGGACAATGGACCGGGACTTTCTGTCCCTGAGCCATCTCAGTCTAGTGATGACGTTTTACAGCCCAGTCCCGAATTTCATGAAAGTCGACAGGGTGAGTTTTAATTTTCTCCAGAAAATTTAAAAGCACAGTTTTTTACACAATTATTACACACATGATTTAGTGAGAGATTTGGGTTTGTCTAAGGAAAAAGCTGAATTGCTTGGTTCTAGGCCGAAAGAAAAACATTTAATGTAATCTGAAACATCTGTTTACCATTATAAAACAAGAGATCAACAGTTTGCTCAGTTTTTCAAGCATGAAGAGAATTAGGTTTACTGCCATGATATTGGTAGTCTAATGAACGAATTTGGCATTGAGTACAAGAAGGAAGATTGGAGGCTTTTAATAGACTTATCAAAAACTAGTTAGTTTAAAAGGTATTCTATTAAACAAGGGAAATATTTATGCTTCACAAGAAAATCTTAACATGGTTTTACAGAAAAATGACTATCTAGTTCACGATTGGATGTTATGTGGAGATTTAAAAGTTGTTTCCATGATCTTTGATCAACAAAAGGGATTTACAAATTTTCCATGTTTTATATGTGAGTGAAACAGCAGAGTAAGGAATCAACATTGGTCCAAAAAACAATTGCTTGTAAGAAAAACTTTAACACCTGGCGAGAAGAACATTTTGCATAAAACTTATTAGACCCAAAAAAGGTGGGGTAGACCCAAAAAAGATTCTTCTACCACCACTACACATCAAGTTAGGCTTAATGAAACATTTTGTAAAAGCCTTGCCTAAAGATGGTGAATGTTTTAATATAAAGTAAGGTAGTTTAATTATATTAAATTAAATAAATATATTAAATTATATATTTAAGAACAAAAAATAAATATATAATTTTGAAAGTCATATTTTTTAATTTTTTTTGGCAAACTCCAGGGCAAGAGGAAATTACAGCAAAAATGTGGAAATATATGGGACAAATAGCAAAGGAAGATTGTCATTACTAAACTATATTATAAAGGAATAGAAAGTACGAACAGATTGGAATATGGGCATCATATTGCCCTTGTTAAAAAAAGATGTCAAATAATTTAAAAACTATAGAGATCATACTAACAAGTTTATCTCAAAAAATATTTACCAGAATAATAGAACATAAGTTGAGAGAAAAATTGGAAGCTATTTTAGACGAATCACAGCATGGGTTTAGAAAGGGTAGAAGCACACAAGATCTGATATTTATAATTAGATCAACAAACCAAAATCCATGTTTGTTTCATTAAAATGAAAAATCCATTTTTAGAGTAAAAAGAAGTGAAGTCTGGACAATTTTAAAGAGAAGAGGACTAGAAGAGGGAGTAACAGAAATTTTCAAAGCCTTATACAACAACAAGAATAAAGTAAGAACGCATAACAATGAATCCACAGAATTTGAGACAAGAACTAAGTACACTGTTATTTTCAGTAGTTATTAATGATGTAAAAAATAACAAAGCAAATTGCAAGGATACAAAAATGGGTTTTAGAAAAATTAAAACTGTGACAACACAAGAATTACTGTTCGCTGATAATATGGTCCTAATGGTAGATTCGGAAGAAAAATTCCAGCATAATTTAGCGATATACAACGAAGAGAACAGAAAGTAACATGGAAACATAATATAAACATGGAACATAAGAAAAGTAAACATGGAAATAAATATCGATAAAAAGCAAAACAATGGTAATTGCAGGCACAAAAATAAAGCATAAAATTGTATACAATGGGAAGGTAATGGAGCAAGTCAAAAACTATAATAGAACGCACGATAATAAAAGATAATGGAAAAATGGACGGCGAAATGAACGAAAAAATGGGATAAGCAAAGAAACCATACAAAATGAAAGAAGAAAAAGTACAGGTGTATCAGAAAGTAGTAAAACCATCAATGATATACGGCAGCGAAACTTAGTCCTTAATAAAGAGAAACAAAAGTAGAATTACAATTGCAGAAATTAGATTTCTACTCAAAATAGAGAATCACAAAAAGGGATAGAGTGAGAAATACGACAGTAATGGAACAACTGGAAACGAAAAAAAGACAATTGAGCTTGCTAGGACACATCCACAGAATAAATGAAGACAGATTCTCGAAAACACGAGGGTCCAGCACTGATATGAAAATAACACTGGACAGGAACTCACCATGAAGGAACTCATGAAATACCATCATGCTGAAATGTAAACTGTCAGTCTTACACCTAACAGTATAATGGACTATTTTTAGTATATATTTTCATGTAGTAAATTGTAGTAATTAGTCTAAATATTCCTTTATTCATACAGATTTTCTGTATTTTATTAACACCACCTGTGCTCTTATTAACACCACCACAACAGCACTCATACCATTTAACATGACAATGTCAGATGTATTTATCAAACTGAAGTTACACAGTTAATAATAGCTATTTACAAAATAAAATGTTTTTAACATTTTTAAAAGGCCGTCTTTACTGAACTCGCCAGAAATATTGAACGAAACTTACTCAAAGTTGTGGATAGGACATGCGCTAACACAAGTTGAAAGGTACGTTGAAACGCATATTGAACCGAAAAGTTGAACAGATACAATAAATAGACATACAATAAAAGTGCCTCTAGCTAAAACAAGAAGAAAATAAATCAGAATTCTGTCCAGCTTAGTAGTTTAGATAGATACATCTTAACATGAGAAAAAGAAAATTTTGAAAATTGTTTACTATAGGGTGATTTTTCTACTGCGTCCGAAATTTTAAGTCAAATAAAACAGAGTCAAATTAAATGCCTTGAAACCATTTATTTTACGTGAAACAACTTTCAATGGCATTAATGTTTGAAAACAATTTCGGACAAATACTACTTCTTAGAAAGGGGTCTTATGTCCGCAATTGTTCGAGTACTTTAGCTTCCAAGGCATCTATAGTTGGACGAATTTGTCGATCATTCGGTTAATACTTCTCTCAATTGGGCGATTATGTGCACCATAAAAGACTTGGCGCACAGAATACTGATGATAAATTTCGACAATTTGCATGCGTTACTCCGATGTTAAATGTTCCATGATAATTTGCCAGATTTTATTCCATGATGAATTGACAGCGACGTATATCGGAAGTTCGTACATATTAAAAAATAAAAGTTTATGTATTGAGTTTTTTTTTAGCTTGATTCAAATATGTATACTAGGTGTTCCTGATATTGGCTGGAATGTGGATTTAGCATAAAACACATTTGTATATGTAGGAAATATGGCGAGTTCATATTAGAAATGCGAATTCCTGTAATTAGGATAATCTTATGCGATGAATAAAATTTGAAGAAGAAAGAGATGAAAAATGATTGTCAGTTTTAGTTTAACGTAGGAAGAAGGAAGAAGCAGCGGAAAAAGAAGAATATGATGAAGAAGACACAACGTGCAATATGACGGGATCGGTCTCAGTCGTGTTCCCAGATATCCGACATGAGCGTTTATCTGGTCGGTCTGGTCTTGGTGGACCCGCCATCCTCCCGGACTGTCAGCCTTTCCTCTAAAGGCGTGAAATTAATAGTACGCCGACTGAAAGATATGACTACCTTGTTAATATGTGCCCACGCAATCGCCTGGGAACTTGACCTCGGAGGTCGTCGAGCGTAGGCCGCGGTACCATTGCGAATCATATGAATTTATTAAAATGCCTTTTATTAAATGCAACGCCATAAATCGAGTTCTTGTTCGTCGGTTTGGCCCAGGCTAAAAGCGACCGTAGTGAGCGTCCTGCCCGATATGCCTGCGCCTGCTGATATTTATCTATTGGCTCTGCTTCGGACGCTGAGCTATTTCTCGAAATCACCGCAGAAGACAGCAACGTAGCGAACTATTTTTGTCGCCTTCTTGTTCTAACCACACGTCTAATCGTTAAAAGCTCAGGTTTTAGTTTGTGGTATTGGTAACTGAATGGCAGATTTTTAAATAATTTTTAATGGCCATGTCCAGGAAAAAAGTTGCACCGCAATCAGCATCAGTTCTCGATAATTGAAGTTAAGCGAATAAAACCTGGAATGTGATAGAATACAGGCAAGCCCGACACCTACGGATGAGAAAAAGGCTATATATATATATATATATATATATATATATATATATATATATATATATATATATATATATATATATATATATATATATATATAAATGTGTGTGTGTGTGTTCAAGACTTTACTGCTTAATGGTGCAAGAATTGTTTGAAAATACGTACCATATTGACACCTTTGTAATCGACATACGAGGGTAGTCTAAAAAGTTTCCAGCTTTAACATGAAGATGGCGTTACTCGTCAAAAATGTTGTGGTAATATAATTGCCCATCCTTAAAGATAACCTTGGAGATTTCAGCCATATTAGTTGTTGTTTAACAGTCATTTATGTCAGTTGATGTTAGTGTTTCTATAAAGATGGAAAAATCGATCGTTACGGAGTTTCGAAAAATTTGTTAATGAAAATTTATAGGCAATTGAATAATCTACAAAAAAGGTCGAATAACATTTTTCGATAAAATTGATAGTTTCGTAAATGTAAAAATTTTCACAGTAATATTCACACAAAGACATTTTCACAGTAATATTCCGCTGAAGCACTATAAAAATCCAAAGTTAAAAAAAAAATCCTGTTATTTAAAAGCGAAATTGAAATTTGTGATGCGGCACCTCTTAATATTGATATTAAGAGCTCTAACTTCCACAGTATTGTTTTCGTCATTTCTAACAATATTTTCGATAGCTTTAAGAAAGAAAAAAAATAGTCGATTTTTTTGAAATAGTAAAAAAATTATTTTGGTCTATTTTATTGGTCTATATTATCACAAGTTTCTATATTACTACAAGTTTATTTGTTTAATTTGATAATTAGTGTGCCATGGTGAGTAAAAACTTGACACATTGTCAATAGTATCATGTATTCAAATATTTCAGTAAAATAAATAGCACTTACAAAGGAATAATTATTTTATTATTATAAGAAAACAATTTTTAGTTTTTAGTACAAATTTAGGAAAAAGTATATAGTATAAAACAATAAATTTCAAAATACAAATAATTAACTATCAAATGTGATCTCTCACAACTAGTCCTCCGTCTATTCGAATTAATTTTTCGATTCTTTTACGATTTTGTTGTAATAATGTTGTGTATATATCAAAATAATGACAAAATTAAAAATGCGAATTTTGTCATGAAACTTGGTATATGGCGTTAGAATAACATCCTGAACAACTTTTTCGATATATCTAACGCGAAGCAAAATATCGAGAATTGACCCTGTTTGTGAATTCGTAGTAGGCTTAGTTTAAAGTTCAGATTTCAGTTGAGTATCTTAAAAAACGTCACCGATCAATCGGTCTGACTGTGTAAAAATTGAAATTTGTATTCCTTCAAATAGAGAAAATGTGGGGCTGTCTTCATATATATATATATATATATATATATATATATATATATATATATATATATATATATATATATATATATATATATTCTATATATATATATATATATATATATATATATATATATATATATATATATATATATATATATATATATATATATATATATACGATCAAAAAATATGGTGGTCGCACGTTTTATGTACAGATATATCCACTTGTTTTTGAGGTTTGTATGACAGTCCTAGACATCTGACAGAGGTTTCATATCATTTAGCTTGTTAAGTTAGAAATTAGTGTCATTTGTAATTGTAAAAAAATCGTTCGCGACTTTTTAAAATGGATTTGTATTATATTTTGTGTACACAGTAAAATTTTTTGTACTGATCCATTACAAATGTTAAGGATAAGTTACGGTGATGAGGCTATGTGGAAAAAATCACTCATATTACGTAACAATTAAAAACAAATGAAATAATGAAAAAAATATGTATGGTGAAGATGAACACGATGAAGAAACAGAAGGAGATGAAGGAGAAGGAGCAACGAAAGGTAAAAAGAAGAACGGTCGAGATTGGGGCAACGGTAATCTCGAAAGTCGCACAGGAACAGGGCCCAGAACAAGCGGACAAGGTCCCGAAAACATTCATTAGTACAAGAACTGTCACCTGATAAAGGAGCGACCGTGTCGGCAACGGGCCGGCCACTAAATCTCCGACCAGTTTGGGTGGCGATGCCGGCTCCCAAAGAAGCGGAAAGGCGCACCAAAAGGCTGCCTTTTAGATAAAAACCCCATTTTAATTTATTGCAGTTTAAATTTCGGTTTAAGTACTCGTCCGAAAGGCCAACAAGAAGAAAAAGAAAAAAGAAGAAACATATATTTTGTGTATACAGGGCGATTGTTTGCTGCGTATTGTTGTCAATGTTTTGACATGGCATCTGATATTGATTGTAAAAAAAAACTTCAAAGCCATTCGAAAACTTTTAGGAATTTACCAAACTATATTGGAAAACAAAGAAAATGCAACACTTTGACAAGCATTATTTATAGAACTAATTTTGGAATTTTTGTGTGCAAAATATTCAAACAAAAAATTTAGTTGCGTTTATTAGGTCTCCAACTTAATGTTCAGCCTTTTTTGCGTCCTTTTGGCAGCATTTATTTATGCAAAAAGTAATACACATTTAATCTTCAAAGGAAAGGCTCTACTCTTATTTTCAGATGTAAGTTCTAAGAGGCCCAACAACTCAGCAGCAACCAACGAAACAACATTATTTTGCAAAGCCGTACACATCATATTCTCAAGTTTTTTCAAGTTGAAAGATAACATTGCCTCAAATGTTGCTTCTCGAATGTTACATTTATATATTTTACCTCCATTTGAAATTGAAAGATATCACTTTAAAACGACTACACGCGGCCAAAAAATTATGGTTCGAATAGCTTCTGTAGCTGACGTCATAAATGACATGATATAATGTTCTTCTATATATATATATATATATATATATATATATATATATATATATATATATATATATATATATATATATATATATATAAATAAAAAGAGTGTTCCATAATTCACGCAAGATTTGAATTTGCCGCCATTTGTACGGTAAAGTGTTGGCAACCAAAAAAAGAAAACAGTTTGACAGCTGACAGCTTAGTGTTAGCAAAAATGGAGCATTACACGAAAGAACAACGCGTTTTCATTGTTGAACAATATTTCAAAAATAATAAAAGTTTGGCTGCTACAGTTCGCAAATTTCGTACAAAATATGGTTGGACTATTGATTTAACTTTGTCTTCTTTCTAATCCTCCACACCTCTCTCATCCTTTCTCCGTGGATTCCCTTTTTCTCCTCAGTCCACTTTGTTCCTGATCTCCTCGAAACTTCGTTCTCTGATGCAACGTTCCACATATGTATTTTGTGTCTGTACGTTCTTCTATCCTCAATCTCTGTCGGACCCATTTGTGCCTTTCCCAGATTAGCTCTGACTTGTACGATCCCTGGTACTGTTGACTTGACGCCTTGTATGTACGTAAGAATTCTGTTGGTGAGTCTTGTCGGTGGGAGTCTACTGATATGTCCATAGAATTTCAACCTTCTTTTTCTTATGTCCGCCGCTACGTTGGACATTCTCTCTGTGGTCTTTCTAGAATGTAGTCTGTATCCTTCCTCTGTCAGTTTTGGATCGAGAATTTTCCTCATAATTTTGCGTTCTTGTTTTAGTGTGTTTTCTATGCCGCTTTTTGTATGGAGTGTAAGTGTCTCGCTTGCGTATAGTTCCTCTGGTTTGATTACTGTGTTGTAGTGTCTTATTTTTGTGTGTGTGGATAGGCATTTCTTATTGTAGATATTGTGTGTCTTGCCGTATGCCCTCTTCATCTTCTGCAATCGAGTCTTCTGTACTATCTTCTCTCCTCCTGTGGGTTCGAGGATCTCGCCCAGGTATTTGAAGTGAGTGACCCTATTTATTTTGCCGTATTTGGTGTTCAACTTTTGGACATTTCATTTTGAGCAGAAGAATTCGGTTTTTTGAAAGGATATTTGTAGGCCAACTTTCTCTGCACATTCCTTGAGGACTTCGATCTGTTCGGTTGCCTTTTTTTCATTGTCTGCGAGAATGGCTAGGTCGTCCGCGAAGGCTATTGGTTTGGTATATATTATTATTATTATTCACATATGGGCCCGGGTGGACCACGTGAAGTACAATTAAAGGCGTTTGTTGTTGTTAGCCGTCCTTTGCGCCCATACTAATTTTATTCTTTCGCTATGAGCTTTTTTTCTTTCGTCAGACCAAGTTGTTCCAGTCTTCCTACATTTTTCTCTCTGGCCAACCTTCCAAACCAACCAACCTTCCTTGTGTCTGAAACAGCCTCTATCCTGAATTTCACTTTGTGTAATATTTGCTAATCTTAGGTCCTCTTTAATTGCAGCAATCCATTTAATTATTTCTACTTTAGCTCTACTCCTATTTTCATAAAATTCGACTATTTGTCTAGTTAGCCTATTTGGATTCATCCGTTTTATGTGTCCGTAAAACTTAAGTCTTCTTTTTCTCATATCGCTATGTATATCTGTGTATTGTTTGATTTCTTGGTTTTCTCGAAGTCGGTATGTTGTTGTATTTATTTGTTTGGGGCCTAGGATTTTTCTTCTGATTTTTCTTTCCTTCTTTTCAATGTCCTGGATGTCTCTCTTTCTATTCAAAATGAGCGTTTCTGCCCCATACTGCCAAATATTTGAATTGAGAGACACGTCTGATGTTACCATATTTTGTTTCTAGAAATGGTGTTCTTAGTCTGTTGCAGGTCATGTATTGTATCTTTTCAAAGGAAATTTGGAGTCCTACCTTTTTTGCTGTTTCTTTTAGAATTTCAATCTCTTTCTGTGCCGTTAATACATCCTGATCCAAAATTGCTAGATCATCAGCAAACGCCAGACAATCAATTTTGATGTTGGTTCTCCCCAGTTTAATGGGCTGGTCAATATTCAGGGCCGACTTTTTTTCACGCCACTCCTGTATTACTTTTTCTAGAACACAGTTAAATAAGAGTGGCGAGAGTCCACCCCCTTGTCTCACTCCAGTTTTAATTTCGAAGGGCTCTGAGATGTCACCCATGAATTTAACTTTTGACCTTGTGTTAGTTAATGTTGCTTTAATAATTGCCAGCGTTTTCAGATTTAGTCCTTGTTCTTTCAAGATTCGGAATAAATATTCGCGGTCTATAGAATCATATGCTTTCTTGAAATCCACAAATGTACAGACGAGATTTTTATTGTACAGTTTTTGATGTCTTAGGATCAACGTTAGATTCAGGATCTGTTCAGGGCAGGATCTGCCCGGTCGAAAACCTGCTTGATATTCACCAATTTTAGGTTCCAACTGTCCTTGTGCTCTGTCTAGTAGACATTGAGATAGAATCTTGTAACAAACTGGGGTTTGGTGTGTATATATATATATATATATATATATATATATATATATATATATATATATATATATATATATATATATATATATATATATATATATATATGCTCTTCTATCTATGCCCTTCGAAATATATGCATACTTGTTTGATGGCTTTTTCTTAAATTTTTAACAAAAACCCGTAGTAAACTTATTAAATTCAAGTCATCAAATTACGATGGATTAGAACCATTAAGGAAATGACTTACCGGTGCTTTTTCCAATGGATGATGGAAAAATTCCTTGCTGTATACAACAATTAATAATAAGACATATGTCCATATCTATTGCAAGTAAATACATCTTTATTATTTGCACAATTAGGTTGTCTGTCCCTCCAACATTGAATGTTATGTGATTTTAAACTTTTATTAAGTCGGATATTTCAACCAATTTTCTGTTAAAACTATATGGGTTATTCATTTTATGGGTGTTGTAAAAGTCAACGCTTTTTCCACTCTTATTATCATTATTTTTGTTTACCTAAATATAGCATCAAATATAGCATCATATCAGCGGCACCTTTAGATGTCTGTATTTTTGAGTTAAGAGCTCGGTAAAATTCTGATGGATTGTTCAGTTGTTCTACGAAACACAAATAAGCGGTGTTTTCTCACCGAACAGATGCTTTTGCAAAATTTGTCATAACTCTATACTCTTCCTGACTTTCAGGCGCGCGTTTATATTTAGTTTTAGATGTTATGATTCAAGTAAAACAAATTTGTAATAAACAAATTGTTGATTAAGTGAAACTAAATATATATATATATATATATATATATATATATATATATATATATATATATATATATATATATATACATTCGTTCTGTAAAATGTTATATAAAAAAACCTATTGTGTGCATGTTATATCAACTTGGAACAGTCAGTCGGTCAGTCTCTTGCCTTCGATTAGCATCTGTTTCGGTTTCTCTAGCTTAAATTACCTGCCTCGGACCTGATTGATGGCCCCTCTTGTCATTGAAAGTTATGTGCGTTTTTTCCGCCTTAGGTGTAGAAAAAACTGGCGTTACTCTTGAGTTGCATAAACTGAGTAAAATATTAGGAGTGGTTACTACATAGAAATAAATTGTACAGGGCCAAATAAGGGCTATATATTTTTAATTTGAAATAAAGACAAAACGTTATCAGTCATCAACGTTAATTTTATTTTCAAATATTGGTTTATGGCATTTTTATTTAAAAATAATTTTATGTAAATGGTCGTTTCTGGAATTTTTTTAATGCTATTCTGGAATAACAATTTTTGATCACTTTGTCGCATAAATCGGTCAAATGTCACATCACATTTATTTCACCACTGACACGAATAATATTGGTTTTAAGATCATTGATTGTTTGTGGTTTATTCATGTATACCAATGATTGCACATAAATCCGAAGAAAAAAGTCCAATGGAGTTATATCCCATGACCTTGGTGGCCAGGTAACATCGGCGTTTCTTGAGATTATATGGTTATTAAACTTTTCTCTCGCTAAATTGATTGTGTCACGAGATGTATGGCATGTCGGAAGATTTTGTTGAAGCCACATGTCGTTTAGATCAAAATCATCCAATCCATGGCAGAAAAAATCAGTGATCATGTTTTTGTAGCGTTCTCCATTAAAATTAACTGCATTTCCATTTTCGTTTTCAAAAAAGTACGGTCCCAATACACTTTCAGTCCATAAACCATACCAAATTGTTAATTTTTGTGGATGTAAAGGTGTTTCAAGGACAGCATGTGGGTTTTCTTCACTCCAAATGCGACAATTTTGTTTATTTACGAAGCCATTTAACCACAAATGAGTTTCATCGCTGAATATCATTTTTTCATGAAATAATGGATATGTTTCAAGTTGCTCTGAAGCCCAATCTGCATAACTTCTACGCAACATATGCTCATTTGGTTTGAGTCCTTGAAATGCAAATCTTTATGATGAATATTTCATATACTATCAAAGGAAAGCCCAAGTTCTTGAGGGCGACGCATAATTGATTGTTTTGGATTTTCATTCCCAATTTGGTTAACAGCATCGTTGTTTTCTGCAATACGTTTAAGATTTTGAAGGGTTGGGCTCTTAGCATCACAAACACTACCATTTCAGTCGAATTTTTAAATTACTTATTACGAATTTAAAAATTATAGTAGACTCTGTAGGTCGATTATGTTGACCATACATTTCACTAAGGCGTGACACTCTCTAATAGGTTCATTATATTTGTAATAAATTTGAAAAATTTGTATCTTTTCATGGTGAGTTGTCAAATAACACTACATCCAAAAGTCAGTTTTGGCGGGAATAAGAAATAAAATGGCTACTATGACGTTTTAGATCTATATATATATATATATATATATATATATATATATATATATATATATATATATATATATATATATATATATATATATATACCTAGTATATATATATATATATATATATATATATATATATATATATATATATATATATATATATATATATATATATATATATATATATATATATATATATATATATACTAGGTCTGTAAATATTAAACCGGAATTTGCCCAAAGAACGCCCTCGCCATTTCCTTGTTGACACCCGACAAAGGTTTTCAACTCACAACAATACAAATATCATACAACATCATAGTTTGTGATAGCGTTGAACCTGTCGAATTTTATGCCTGGAAACTAAGATTTCCCGACAGCATTGATTTTCTGTTATCTTTTTTGAAGAAATCTGCAGAAATTTTTTGAAGAAATTTGAAGAAATCTGCAGCAGAATCACATCGAATGCTTGTTGAAGCTTACGGTGAGAATGTTTTTGATAAATCACAGTGCTTTGAGTGGTTTAAAACATTCAAAAGTGGCGATTTTGACGTGAGAAATGAAGAATGTGGAAGACCATCGAAAGAGTTTGAAGGCAGCGAATTGCAAGCATTATTGGATGAGGATGACGCTTAAGCGCAACAACAACTCTTGGATCAATTAAATGTGACTCGAGAAGCCGTCGCTATACGTTTGAAAGCCATGGGAAAGATCCAGAAGATGGGAAAATGGGTTCCACATAAACCGAATGAAACACAGCAAGAAAACCGAAGAACCACTTGCGAGTTGCTGCTGGCTAGGTACAAAAGAAAGACATTTCTTCATCGAATTCTAATTGGAGATGAAAAGTGCATATAGTTTGAGAATCCAAAGAGTAAAAGATCATGGGTAATTCCAGGTGAACCATCGACATCGAGTGCAAGGCCAAATTGCTATGGACGGAAAACAACGCTCTGTGTTTGGTGGGATGAGAAGGGTGTGATTTATCATGAGCTGCTAAAATAACGGCGAAACTGTTAATAGTGAACTCTATGATTTCAATTTAAACGTAAAAAAACGCAACGTAACGTAAACGTAAAAAACGATCAGATTATCAAAAAAGGTAATACAAAGTGATTTTGTTTTATGATAATCACCATCACACCCAGCAAAACTGGTCAACGAAACGATTGAGGCGTTTAGTTGGGAAATACTTTCGCATGCTACTTACTAGGCTTGGCTCCGTCCTATTACTACTTATTTGCATCGATGAGACCCGCACTTGCTGAGCAGCGCTTCACTTCTTACGAAAATATCTCGATAACTGGTTTGCCTCAAAATAGCAACAGTTTTTTTGCCCTGGCATCGAGAAATTATCAAATAGGTGGGAAAAATGTCTAGCTAGCGATGGGAAATACTTCGAATAAAATATTTTTTATCATTTTCTTACAATAAACGTGTATTTTCTGTACAAGATTTCTGGTCTCTGTTTTTTCTGTTACTTTCCAAGCTGAGTATTTTTATTCTTTGATGATTTATCACCCTTTTCAAATTTAAGATAATAGGGAGGAATAATGGATGTAATAAAATTACTGATTAGATAATTTTTGTACAAGTCGTGTCAATTCTTGCTTGTTTATTTTTCCCAAGCCTTATTTAGCCTTATTTTTATTCATTCAGTGATTCTGCAAAGCTGGTAATACGTATAACACCCCCTTTTTTATATATGTATGCTAATTAAATTGTTATTACACGCATTAATTTGTTATTACACACAAATACATTTCTTCAATTTTTAAATACCGTCAATATAACGTTATTGGTTCAATTCTGCAAAATATGCAGTTGTTTCAGATGTCATAATCGTCATAATTCGTCTAATGAGCCATTTCTTTAGGTTTGAGAAGAGAAAGTGATCGCTGGGATGCAAATTGGGCGATTGCGGTGCATGTTGAAGTCCCTCGAATCGTAGGTCATGGAGTTTTGTAGCGACAATCCGAGATGTGTACGCAGGTGCTTTATCGTTATGAAGGAGCGTTTGCTTTTTGGCCATATGTGGACCTTTAGTCAAAACAGCACCCTTCAATTGGTCCAGTAGTGAAGGGTAATTTTGCCCGTTGAGTCTATAAGGAGCACATCGCGAGAATTCAACAAAGTCCTAGCAATGACTTTTTCTGCAGTTGGAAAAGTTTTCGCATTTTTTGGCGTGCTTTTACCTACTCCAACCTAATGTTTGGACTACTACTTTGTTTCTTGCATGTAACAGTGAATCCATATTTCACCTGATGTCATAAAACGTCGAGGAAATTTACTTACTCTCACGCAATGTTTGGACTATTACTTTGTTTCTTGCATGTTTCATCTGGTACCATAAAACGTCGAGGAAATTTAAAATTTGGAAATAATATCGTTTAAAGTAGTCTAAATAATCTTGAAAAGTGTTCACTCGAGTATTAACAAACCTCAGACTCCCCGAGCGGAAAGGTGGTTCATACCCAGAACATGGTGTAAAATATATTGGGCATGATCTATCTAGGTATTTATAATGTTAGGTAACTCGCGTACCTTCAATCGGCGATCATTTAACACGTTTTTGCTGATTTTTGTGACGTTTTTTTAGGTTGTAGCTGTTTTTGGACATCGAATGTTCCTCATCTTTAGTGGATGTAGGATCACGTTTAAATTCAACAGTCGATGAAAATCATTTTCAGCGATAAAGTTCATTTTTAGTTAAATAGGCAAAATAATAGGCTTCGTAAATAGGTAAAATTGTCGCATTTGGAATGAAGGAAACCCACATGCTGTTCTTGAAACACCTTTACATCCACAAAAATTAACAATTTGGTGTGATTTATGGCCTGGAGGTGTAATGGGACCATACTTATTAGAAAACGAAAATGGAAATGCAGTTACTGTCAATGGATAACGCTACAGAAACATGATTACTAATTTTTTCTGGCATGAATTGGGTGATTTTGATCTGGACGACATGTGGTTTCAACAAGATGGTGCAGCATACCATACATCTCGTAAGACAATTAATTTATTGAGAGATTCAAGTTCAATGACCGTGTAATCTAAAAAAAAATGCCGATTCGACTTTTTTCTGGGGTTAAGTGAAATCATTAGTTTACACCAATAAACCACAAACACTCAGTTACCTTAAAACCAACAGTATTCGTGTCATTGGTGAAATAAATGCTGGTTTATGTGGCATAATGATCAAAAATTGGTATTCCAGAATAGATGTTTTTTAAATCCAGAGGCGGTCATTTACATGAAATTATTTTTAAATAAAATTGCCTGGAACCAATATCTAAAATAAAAAAGAATCACGTTTATATTTCATACCGTTTTATTTTTATTCGAAATTTGAAAATTTATACGAGGGTAGTTCCAGAAGTATCCGACCTGCCGTATAGATGGCGGTTGCTGTTTGAAAAGAATGGCTATGGTAGAAAGTATCAACCTTATAAAGCTTAAGTTTCAAGTTTGACGACGCTACGTTATTTAGTATTTGGCAGATATTCATAGTAAACACCCTCAGTGAATTTGTAAACATGGAAAAATTGGTCATCGTTATGTGATACAATATTTTCATTTGAAAGGTCTCAGTACAACCGATATCAAAACAGAGCTAAATTCTACCCTTGGGGCATCTGCTCCTTCATTTACAACAGTAAAATATTGGGCGGCAGCGTTTAAATGAGGCCGTATGAGCTGCCAAGACGAACATCGCAGCGGTCGACCAAATGAGGTGATCACGTCAGAAATGGTGAAGAAAATCCACAAAATGGTATTGGATAACCGTGCACTGAAAGTGCATGAGCTAGAAGACATGGTATGCATTTCAAAAAGTGCTCTACATCGTATATTGACTGAAAATTAGTTTAGTTTAGTAGTGTTTATACGTCGATTCATAATCATGGATGAAACACGGGTCCATTACTTCATACCTGGGACGAAGGAACAGTCAAAACAATGGACTGAAATCCATGGAGGGGAGAATCACCTCCAAAGAAGGCGAAGATAGTTCCGACTGCAGCCAAGGTCATGGCGTCAGTTTTTTGGGTTGCGCGTGGATTAATTTTCATTGATTATCTTCAGAAAGGAAAAACAATCAACGGCGAATTGTATGCGAACTTATTGCACCGTTTGAGTGATTAAATCAAAAAAAGACGGCTACATTTGGCGAAAAAAAAGTTTTGTTTCACCAAGATAATGCACCTGTTCACACATCTGTTATCGCGATGGCCAAAATGAATGAATTAAAGTTCGAACTGCTTCCTCATGCACCCTATTCGCCAGATTTAGCCCCCTCAGATTATTTTCTGTTTCCAAACTTGAAAAAATGACTCGCTGGTAAAAGATTTGCCAACAATAAAGAGGTGGATGAATAAATCGAAGCTGTTGAACGTCGCTAGAATTGCATTGAGTGAAAAGGAGTGAAAATTTATTGTGTTTTCTTTGTTAGGTCGGGTACTTCTGGGACTGCCCTCGTAGCTCTTATTTGATAACCCTATGTTTGCTTTATCTCTGTCAGGTCGAGTATTCCAGAACAGATTTTTTTTAAATCCAGAGGCGGTGATTTCATAGAAATTATTTTAAAATAAAATTGTCGATAACTAGTTTTTGAACAATCCTTGTAATTTTCAACTTTTTTGAACTCTCGCATTTCCCCATTTTACTTGACAAATATTATATTGCTTTTATCATAATCCTTACAGTATTTATTATTATTAGATTTAATACTGAAAGATTTCGCAATTTTCCAAGCGTGTTAATAGTTTTTACGATCGTGTAGGAACAGGGTCGATGACCACTTCATAGATATCGAACAAATAATGTTTATTATTTCCGGTATCAATAATTTTTGACACATTGTTCTCATTCTGACCATATCAGATTCGTACCAAGTCCGCCTCTGTACCGGATATTTTCGTCGGCATCCTCTTTGAACAAACGACCAGCTTTGACCATATTTCTATGGTTTCTAAGGCCGTTCAGTGCCGTTTGTGGTCAAACAAATCGAAAATAAATTGAAAGTTTCTTGTCTGTCCGTTAATAACGAACTGCCTTTCGACGTGCGTCATGTCGCGTTAAAAAGGACATCTCCAACCTTTCGGTGATGCCGAAAAAAGATCCTTTTTTCTTTCATTTTCAATAAAGAAAGAGAGAGCGAGAACGGGAAAAAAAGAGAGAGGAATCGCTTTTGAATGGTCGGATGTGTTTCGAGGTCAAAGGAGGCGTTTTTGATTTTTTTTTGTTTTTGTTGTGGGCAAGAAAAACTGGAGCTATAGCCAATCTTTTCGTTCTATTTATGTTCCATCAATACCTTTTATTAAAAATATCTAGTTCATAAACTCATTCAAGTTTACTTTAAATGTTTTTCCAATTTAGATCAGTGTTTATCAATAAGTACTAGAAAGGCTTATTCAATAAGAGCGTCTGGAATTTTCAAGGAGGTACAATGATAACTACAAGTAATAATCCGGTAAGCTGTACCAAACAGTGTCTTTCTGAGAATGAAGAAGTAACTCGTGAATCACTTGAGGATTTTCATCGGCCCAAATCCTGCCATAATGTTTGTTCACAAACCCATTAAGCCAGAAGTGCCCTTCGTCGGAGAAGATTATTTTTTTCACAAAAAATGGGTCTCCGGAATGCATTCTATTAGACCAAGTTGATGGAGGCATTTGCACAAGAATACTTTAAAAACATTATGCCATTAAAGGAAAGTCTGGTAATTTGGGCCATTTTTTTTCAAACGCGCTTTGAATATATATTTTTAGATTTTTACAAATGTCTACTATATGAAATAAAAGAACAATTTTTAGGCTTTGCATTTATTAAGTATTAATCAACATAATTATTATAGATATCTCAATAATCAACAAAATGTGAGATCCGAGCTTTGTTCTAATTTAGGCAACTGGTTCTGTTATTTGAACCAAGGGGTTGCTAAATTGGACCTCAATAGGCTCTAAGATAAAACAAAAAGACAACTATAATAGAACAAAATATATCAAACATAATAGTCTCGGTAACAAACCTACTAAATACTTGAAGCCCCTTACATAGCAATAACAATAGCATAACAATCATCGCAAATGTCAGGATTTCGAGTACAAGTTTCGTGATTCCAATTTTGGCAACGCACAAACTGCATCCAATCAACTCTGGGGTCTTTTTTATCGTAGTAGTTTATTTTACATTTGGCACATTCAATGTCCTTGCCTTCTGATCCTAGACTGCTATCAAAATCGTTCATAACTAGGAGTTCTAGTTCTTCGGATTCTACACTATCAATTTCATTGATTTTTATCTTTTTCTTTTCTTGTTTACGCCCTTTTGCACAATTTTGTGGTTTTTGGTTTTTATTTATTCCTGTTGTTTTATTAGATATTTTAGTTTGTTTTTTATTATTTCTCTTGTCTAAATTTAATTTAATTGACTTTCGCTTCTGTTGTAACGCTTCTAAATTATTTTTGTACGGACTAGAGGTCAATTCATCGGTTTTCTGTGCACTTCTACCTTTGGTGGATTGCCTGGTCCTTGGTACTGGTGATAGGAGGTTAAGACTGGCTTCTACTTCACGTCTCACCTGAATATCTTGCGATTTAGATGGTTTGACAAAATCTAATTGTTCAATATTCTGCGAAGTAGATGATATAACTTCCGTTGAGCATTATGTGGCTATCTGCGACATGGAAGGCATCGCAACTTGTGTCTTAGGTTGCATGGCAGGTTGAACTTGGAGAGGAAAGTTTGAAGAGGATAGCGTGTTAGTTTCGGCATCCGTAACAAGCAAAGATTTAGCAGCCGGAAAATGGCAGTATTAAAAAACATTTCGATTAACGGGCCAAATGCCCGATGCTTAAAAGCCATTCATTACATTGCCAATAGTGGTTGCACATTCAAAAGCTATGTTAATCAATTGGCTAACTTGGTATTGAGTAACAGTTCTACCGGGATTTGTTCGCATCGAATATTCGATAGTTTGCGTGTAGTAAGTACTCAAGGGCTTGAAAAACAACACATCTAATGGTTGAAGTCTATGAGTTGTGTGTCCCGGTAATTGTAGCAAAATAACTCCATTGTTACGAGCTTACAACAAAGCATCTAAATTTTTACTATATGTCGTATGACCATAGATTAGTAACAAGACCTTCTCTTGTAGGTTTGATCACCGAAATAAAATGATGTAGCTATTGATTGAACAGTTTACAATTTATGTAACCAGAATCCGACACTGTTACGATACTCCCCGCTGGAGCTCCTTCCTTTAACTGTTCATTCATTCGTATTCGCTTAAAAATTATTATTGGCGGAATCAATTGACCAGGAGCACTAGCACAAGTAACCGTTGTGGTATTTACACATCGTTCAGCGCCAGTTAATGCATCCACTTGTATGTAGGTGTGTAGGTAATACACCAAACCTAACCTAACCTAACCTATAACTTTTTGAGGTTTCTTCTGCACTGTTTGAAATCCTCTTTCATCAACAGTGAATATTGGAGTCAGTTTATTTGTATCAACAATATTTTCATATATATCAAAAGTGATTCAAATTTTCCCTGTTAAAACCTTTGGCTCTGTGTAAGGAGGTAGCTTCAGGGTTATTTTCTCTTTATGTTTATTCAGGAAATCATAGTACCCTACTTTGTCTGCCATTTGGTGCGATTGAACGTGTGCGCTATATTATTCTTCTTAACGATTTCAAAGACCCGTCTTCTAACATCATTGATTGTTAATTCCAACATGTGTTGTTCTAACTTCAGAATATGATTTACTAGAATATCTTCAAACTCATTGCTAAATATAGTAGGCCTTTCTTTTTTTATTTCTATGGACTCACTTGTATCACCTATGTTTAAATGCCTCTTTAAAGTGGCTTTTGGAATCTAATGCAATCTTATGCAATCTTGCGCATTTATTTAGACCAATCCCTTCATTTCTGTAATCATGTATGGCATTTTGCAAATCTTCTTGTGACCATTTATAATACTTTTTATCAGTCATCTGTAATAAGAAAGCATGGGTGTCGCATTTAAAAATTCTGACTTTTTTATTGGATAAGGTTTTTTTATTAGTTACTAAATTATGAACACTGCTCTAAAATGTTAGTAGGTGGGTTGCTATTTATTTATCCAGAATTGGCAACAATGTATACGTACTCAGAAAGTTTTGTCATACGGACGCTATTTGTGTTGTTTACTAACTTGGTTACTAAGATTTTCGACGTGGATTATTTCAACAACAGTGCATCACCATCTAACCACTGGTTTAGAGAATTCAATCGTGACAGTCGTTCGCTCATGGGCGAATTTGAAGAAGGTCGTCTAAAATCGGTTTTTGTGCCAGAAAACATCGATACTGTGCGTGAACTGATAAAGCAAGATCGTCATGTGACATACCGTGAGATAAAAGCATCCCTAGACATTCTAATGAGAAACACACACAAGATTTTACATGAAAATTACGCGTGAAAAAGATTTCTGCGCTTTGGCGCATTATGCGCATAATTTGACAATCGTTCAAAATAAGGCTCGTGTCGATTGGTGCAAATAAATGTAGGGGAGAGTCGCCGAATTTGTACCGCCGTCTAGATTGGACCACCACTCTATCTAGGTCGGATAACACGTATATGTCCTAATGTGGACACTATATTGAACATTAGCGTAAACCACGTTGCTGCAAAAAGTAGTAATACAGTACATTGTTTGACAGTGCAGGCAGAGGAAAGTTAGTGTTTTAATAGATCTGAACTAAGTAATTTAACAAACGACGAAACACTTTTGGTCATTGTTAAAGTTAGTAACAACAAATTGGTTTTTGTGCCAGAAAACATCGATACTGTGCGTGAACTGATAAAGCAAGATCGTCATGTGACATACCGTGAGATAAAAGCATCCCTAGACATTCTAATGAGAAACACACACAAGATTTTACATGAAAATTACGCGTGAAAAAGATTTCTGCGCTTTGGCGCATTATGCGCATAATTTGACAATCGTTCAAAATAAGGCTCGTGTCGATCAGTGAAGGCAGAGGAAAGTTAGTGTTTTAATAGATCTGAACTAAGTAATTTAACAAACGACGAAACACTTTTGGTCATTGTTACAGTAAGTAACAACAAATTGAATTATATTTCTTAAAAGCTAATTTATTCAGGTACAAATTAGTGTGAAAGTTTTATTAGCACAAGTTAAAAATAAGGTTATGTAGTATATTTTGGCATTAAGAGTCAATTTGCTTAGATTGGACCATATCGCAGTTATCAAAATGATAAACTAAACCAGATAAACTACAATTCCGAATTAATCTTTTATGTCTTTTAGGGTTCATATGGCTAAAAGAGGATGTTACCGACGTTGGTCCGAAAGTTATTTATGAAAGGCTGTTGCAGCTTATAGGAATGATGATGCTGGTTTGAACGAGTGTAGTCGTATTTATCATGTACCTAAAGCAACTATAAAGAGATATGCGGATAGAAACTACTATCGGAAATAAAGTGAAAGCACTTGGTAGACAACCCACATGTACTAAAGACATGGAAACAATTCTAACCAAACATATTCTTCAACTGGAAGAATGTTTTTTTAGTTTGACTATCTGAGAAGTGCGAAAACTAGCTTTCGAAGTCACTGAAAAATGTTTTGCCACATACATTTAATAAAGAAAAGAAAATAGCAGAGAAAAAGTGGTTCTACTCATTTATGCGCAGAAATCCACATCTTGTAATACGAAAACTTGAAGGTACCTCAATGGCAAGAGGACGAAGCTTCAATAGAGAGAATGTAGGACTTTTTTGATATTTTAGAAAAAACTGTGGACGAGTTTAATTTCACCACAGAAACTATTTTTAATGCGGATGAATCGGGATTTTCGACAGTACAAAACACTCAACAAAAGGTGGTTGCTTGTAAAGGTAAACGCCAAGTAGGAGGCGTAACAAGTGCTGAACGTGGCGTTCTTACAACTACAGTATGCACGGTCAGTGCTGCTGGGTTTTATGTTCCTCTGATGATTATTTATAAAAGAAAAAAAATTAACAAAGATCTTCAAATTGAGGTACCCCCAGCAAGCTTTGTTATTATATATAGTATCAGAATCAGGTTACATAAATTCCGAATTGTTTGTTGAGTGGTTGAAGCATTTCAAAAATCATGTAAACTGCGACCAAGATAAGAATGTCCTTTTACGGTTTGATGGGCATACGACTCATAGTAAGAACTTAAACGTTTGTGCCTTTGCTAGATAAAATTGAATAATATTACTGCAATTGCCTGGGTATACCACCCATTGTTTCCAACCTCTAGATGTTGCTTTCTATGGGCCGCTAGAATAATATTTTGTTTAGGTGCAAGCAACTTTTTTTCATCAATATAAAGGTGATAAGATATATTGAACTCATATTTCTTAATTACTAAATGAAGTATATGACAGAGCGGTAACTGTGGCAGTAACTGAAAATACCTTTCGTGCCACTGGTATTTGGCCAGTTAACAGACATGTCTTTCAGGATCACCGGTTTGCACCATCATATATGCTACAACCTCAATATTGTGGTAATGTTACTGAAATTGAAATAATTACTGGAATTTCAGCAAGTACCTCAATACCCAATGACAGTGAAAGCGGCAGTGATTCCGCTGTTGTTTATATTTCTCAGGGAAAAAAGCGTAAAAACTTTGAGGATATTCTTCATAAAATATCACCGATCCCAACACAAAATCCACAGCCAGGTCCATCGTCTTCTCGAACACAAAGAAGTATTGCTCAGAAAGCACAATTATTATCAACTATTGATAACGTTCTGGGATTAATACGTAGCATCGAAGAAAAGATTAAAAGGACAAAACCACAAAATATTGGGAAGAAAAGATGTAGGAAAGAGGAGAAGATTAAAAAGAAAAAACAAAGAGTACAAATGAAAACTGCATGGTTTTGTACCATATGTGATAAAATAAGGGATGAAGAAATGATTCAATGCATTACATGTCACGCTTGAGTTAATGCAAACTGTGCTGGTGTGAGTCCAAAGATCAAGAAGTATTTTTGTTTTAATTGTACTTAATGGCCCATTCTAAGGAATCAGTGGTCCATCGCAAGAAACCGGTTTCCCTGGATGGATCCAACACTCAACTTTTAAAAATTAATTTTTTATGATAATAATAAGTAAAAAAAAATAGTTACGTTAGTTTGAAGATTACAATAATACAATTATTTTCCACTCAAATGTTTTTATTAAAAATGCTTTTACAAGCTCATGTATATAAAAATGTTTATGTGTTCCAAATTCGACAACTCTTCCCCATGACATTTACGTAGGTCATGAATCATTGATCTAAGCGTATGAGCGCGAAAGTAAACAGCAGTCGACTGTATGGTTTTTCTTTTTTAGGATAAACGGGCATGAGGCTACAGTGCCACTAGCGAATCGTAGAACAGTCAATTCTGGATGGTACACAACCATTTGTTTGCCAGAAGTCTTTGAAGAAATAGGAAAAAACAACCAGCGATGCAGGATCATTCTTCACCATGATAACGCGAGCTCTAATACACTACAGTCCTGATTTGCCACCCAATGATTTCTTTTTGTGTCCGCCCGTGAAGAATAAACTACGGGGTCAATGATTTTCGATGCCAGAAGAAGCGGCTGATGTGTTCAAAATGAAGGTTTTGGAGATACCTCAATTGGAATGGAAAAAGTGCTATGAAGATTGGTTCAAATATATCCAAAAGTGTATCGATTGTTCCGGATACATAAATAACAGTCCTCGATCGTCAGTAAATAGTTGAATCTAAATTAAATCTAAGTGTTTTGTGGTAAATTTCTTTGACTTTAGACCAGTCTCAATTAATTTGAGAATTACAAAATAGTTGAAAGCACTCCCTAACTAAAACGCAATGTTCGCGAATAACCCTAATACATCAGTTAGAACGTGTCCTATTTGAAGATTTTAATTTAGTTTAGTTAGTTTCACGGTCTGAAACAAACTCTGACCTAGTTCACGGTTGTTCGCTAAATTTTCGAGAATAAATGGTACAATAACGGAATGGCGACTTGCTAGGGTATAATGCTCATTTTTTCATGCATACTGAAAAGCAAATCTTTATCGAAAATAGCCCACTCGTGTCGGGTCCCTGTTTAGAATGGAATTCGTGAATGACTTTTTGTTTAACGAGTTTCTCAGCGGGTGCATCTCAATACCGACCGTTACGATTCGTTTCTTCTTTCTCCTTCGACGGTCCTCTTTAACGCCAAGACGATACTTTTCGGCTATTTGTGTCAGAAGACTCGCGCAGATGTCGCTTGAAAACAATATTTTTGTCAACAATTCACGGGATTTTGAAGGAAAATGAACGCCTTATTCACAATTTGTTTGATGAAGCATATTTTGACTTTTCGGATTTTCTGATTCATCTGATCCTCGTCCACTATATGAGAAACCCTTAAAAGTACAAAGGTCACAGCGTAATGTGTATATCATCTTTTGGCATAATTACTTTATTTAAGGTGTCTATGAAAATTCAACTAATGTTACATCAGTCCGCTAATGTCATGCTAATGTCATACGTTTTTAAAACAACACTTAACCAGATTTCCTCTTAACTTGAAGAGATTTAGAGAACTAAACCCCAAATCACTTTCTTTAACTTGTCGACGTGCGTTTCGTTAACCATATTAGCATCATCAGGAGATGATTCAATCTGAGATTGAATCCATTGAGATTTAGCACTAAACACCAAATTACTTTATTTAAGATCTCGACGCGCGTTTTGCTAACCTTGTCAGTATCATCAGGAGATAATTCAATCTGAGATTGAATCAAATGAGAATCATGATGAAAGCTATCATGATTAGTGAAACGCGCTGAGAAGTTAAAGATAATGATTTGGTGTTTAGTAGTAAATCTCTTCGAGTTTAGTCTTTCACATTGAAGGTTCTGCTAGAAGAATGGATAGATTACATCAGCTATTCGGCATGGCTTGGCCCTGACCCTTTTCTTCAGAGACTTTGCTTGCGTTCAGCTTGAACCCGGCTGATGATGACTCTAAGGCAAGAAACCGGTCCCGGGAGATACTTGCTGATGCTATGGTGGTGGCTGAAAGAAATGACAGGGCAGGGAAAAATATCTGTTAATAATATATAGTAGTATATTAGTAGTTCCGTAGTAGTGCTACAGTGCAGTGTGACCTCCGGATCTCAGAATCGATATACGGAAGCCGTTTGTCATTTTTTGATATTCAGTAGTTCATTTTATGATCCCTATTCCAAATTGTATATCCATTTTCCTTTACAGGGTTTGTCTACATTGAATCAATACGGATTCTGGGAAATTACTGCAGAGGGGCAGCGATTTTGGGATTACTTTGTTGAACCGCCTTGATATGTTATAAGACCCGGAGGACAAGGAAATATCAGCCCAATGCAGGGAGTCCTTTTGGTAGAGTCGAGTACATTGAGCTCTGCAAAACTATAACAAAACGAATCAGAGAGGCGACGCGCCGGCTCAACATGCAGCTAGTGCAAAAAAATCTGGAAGAAAATAGAGCAATTATTAAGGCTAAACAGAAGCTGAGAAAGAAAAGATCGCTAATTTATGCTTTAATACATGATGATGGCACATTGTACATGGCGCGAACGAAAATGGTTGAGGTTGTCAAAAAGAATTATTCACAGTTATATGAAGATCAGAACCAATCAAATACAACAATACCCATGGAAGAAATAAATGCCAGATATCCTAGTAGAGGAAGTGACAAATGCTATAGAATTGACGAAAAACGGCAAGGCTCCAGGAAAGGACAGTGTAACTGTCGAAATGTTAGAAGCTGGTGGTCGGAATTTACATAAAGCATTGACAGGATTATACTTAAAATGCCTCAAAAAACAAAAAGTACCAGACTTATGGAAAAATGCAGAAGTGATTCTATTACAGAAAAAAAGGAACACAGGAACTACCGTCCAATAAGCCTCCTATCACTAATGTATAAAGTTTTCACTAAGATAATACCTAAAAGAATATTAAGAGAATTGAATGACGCACAACCAAGAAAACAAGTAGGATTCTGAAGTAGATTCAATACAACGGATCACATCCAGGTTGTACAGCAGGCCATAGAAAGGCATAATGAATACACCATGCCACTGTGCATGGCTTTTATTGTCTTTGAAAAAGCATTTGACTTAATCGCAAAGCAGGCCATAATGGATGCATTGCTTAGCCAGGGGGTAGATAAAGCATATGTAAACCTATTAGGATCGATATATGACGGAACTACAGCGATAATTCACCTTGATGCTCTTGAAGTGAGAATGTAGAGCAAGGTGTACAGCAGAGTGACGCAATATCACCTATTCTTTTCTCGACTTGCCTTGAAGAAGTATTCCGTAATCGGGATTGGGAACACGATGGTGTAAAGATCAATGGTGCAAACTTAAACCATCTTAGATTTGCAAATAATATATTTCTCCTTTCACAAGACCCAGCTACAAAGATACATACAAAAGCTGTAAAAGGCTGGCAAACCATTTGGCTTAAAAATTGACCTGAAAAAGAGTCAGGCTATGTTCAATAAATTCGCGGAGGACAGAAGAATTTCAGTTTTAGGAAGTGATTTGGAGATCGTGGACCACTTTATATATCTTGGGCAGAGGATTTCAATGGAAGGGGATACCACCCGGGAGGTAGAACGGCGTGTTAAATGTGGTTGGCAGGCATTTGGCAGACTCAACATAGTATGGACTCATTTCACAACATTTCCACATAGAGTGTAAGAGTGTACGGTAGAGTACTTCAATATCAATCATGATAATCCTTCCTCTTAATTCCCATAGATCTCGAGATGAACTTACATTTCATGTGTTAATGAACTTTCTCCATAGTTTACACTCCCCTGTTTTACTTGATTCATTCTCTGATGTCCTTATTACTTATGTTATAGGGCCTTCTCCTTCTCCTAGCCTCCCATACGCTCTTGGTTTCTCTGTTCTGTCCATTCTGGTTGAATTGCTGAACCATCTGAAGTTTTTTCTCTTCTATTTTTGATATGAGTGGTGGTATTTCCATATTATCTCAAACTATGTTATTCCTAAACTTTTTTGTCATTCTTTAGGACTTTTCCTGATTCCTTACTAAGGTGTCTCATTTCTATTTCTGCTGCTGTTTGACTTTTTTCTCGTTCATTCAGTATCCAGTTTTCACAACCCATGTGTATTTATACATATTAAGATGATTCTTATTTTTGCCCTATAAACATTTTTTTAAACTTTTCTACATTTTACTTATCCATAAAATATTCCTCTTCCAAATTTGGGCTTGTTAATATTAACACGTGACGTCAAAGAACACAAAGATGTTCTATATATTGTCCGTAGAAAGTATGAAACAATTTTGTGGACTTTGAGGTGTTAATGGAATTGTCTTAAAACCAGGGACAAGGTGACAAAAGGTACTGTTACTTAACCGCTTTAACTTGACAATCCTCGTTTTATAGAGGAGATATCCAGCTTTCAGATTATATTTTGTTTGAATATATGGCGTTAGACGTTTTCTTTAAATGTTGACTATTACAAAATGACTGTTACAAAAATTAAGTAAAAATCTCAATATAAACCAGAAAGAATAAAGCCACGGTATAGTTCCCAATGAGATATCAGCCATCCAATCGACTTGTTCAGATCACAATGGCATGTTCGCGAGCCAGGGCGTCATCAACTTAACACAGATTTTGTGTTAAATCCCAATGACAGATTACGGTCATTTGTTATATTTTTATGTGCTTCGATACGACCACAAGAAAAGGAAGATGAAAAAAACCGGAATGCGATCGAGAAGGGCGCATACCTGCCCCGGTGGTATTGTTTTCGGAATTCTTCTTTTTTATCTATCGGCGACTGACTAAGACGATTAATTGCTGGAGAAATATAGAGCAAGATGAGATGGACATAGTTGGAAATGAGTCAGAAAAAGAGATGGGCCTTGTTGTGATTTATGGTTTGGTCTTGAGACATGACTTGGTTCAGGGTTCGTGCACTTGTTCAGGTTTTTTTATTTCTGTTTCTGGTTGGCGTTGATGGTGCTGAATGAAAATTGCTACTCGAATTTTAACCTAAGGAGATTTTCTACGAAGTTTCAAATCTCTCAGTTGCTGCTCTACCGAAGTTCGATTGGTTTAAGCCATTTACTACTTGATCAGTTTTGTTTCTCAACCAGAAGAGTTTGCGAATTATACTGATGAATAGAGTATGCGTGATATAGCAATTTTGGGATGTTTATTGTGCAATTTGATACCCTGAAAACAACGGTTAGCCTGAAAGCAACGACTTTAATAAATTTTCTAAACACTTTTTAATATCCTCAGGATAATGCGAACACTTTCAGTTAAAATTTATTATTTGATATTTAATATGAATGGTTCTAAAAATCTTTAATAAAATTTTAGTTGAATGTTTCTTAAAAACGTTAATATGGGTGATATAAGTTTCGAAATTAAGACAATTAAAACATTATTTTAAAAAAGGTTTTAAATCGATTGATGCCGCTATTGAGATTTACAAGGTAGAGGGAAATGTGCCGAATCAATACTCATCTCTCAATTCCGGTTCAAAAAGTGTAGCAGGGAGATATGAGTCTTGAAAACAGGGGAAAAAGACCAGCTCTGTCCAACCACAGCTGGTCTTCTTCCTAGAAGAAACATTAGTAAACTTTTAGAGGAATTAGGATTATCACACATTATCGTTAACAGGTATTTGTGACGCATAATAATTGTGTCAAAAAGCTGCAGGAGCATTCCTCAAAAATGCAAATACTTTTGCTACACCCAACTGTTTGCTCAGTTTGCAAACTGAGATGTTTTTTTAATTCTAAGACCCAGAAATTTCCATTAGTCGATGTTTACAACAATTTGAACTCAATGAATCCTCAAGATGGTGTATTTTACGAAAACAAACAAATGATTTTTCTCAACTCATCTTTTCCGATGATGAACATTTTGAAATGTTAATAAACTGAATTGCCGCATTTGGGGTGAGAAAATCCACGATTGATTCATGAGAACCCTTTTCATCATAAACGAGTCACGGTTTGGTGTGCATTATGGCCAGGAGGTGTAATTGGGCCGTATTTCTTTCAGAATGCTGCTGGTGAAGCTGTAACTGTCAATGGTATTCGATATCGTGAGATGATAACTGGATTGTTGTGGGCTGAATTGAATAATATGATCTAGAGGATCCCTTGGTGGAATCTTCTCCATTTCCCTCTGTCTCTGGCCATCAGCATTGCTCCTTTCCAATCAATTCCCCGCCTCGCCAGGCTTTCAGCGATCGATTTGTTCCAAGTTTTCCGCGGTCTTCCTCTCTTTCTCCATTCATACACACCCATGGCAAACACTCTCTTTACCACCCGCACATCTGGCATCTGCACGAGGTGCCCGAACCATCGCAATTGTTTTTTCTCAATCACCTCCAATATCCCTCTAACGCCCAATCTCTCTCTTATCTCGGCATTTCTCAGTCTATTCTAGTATCACCTCTTCAATCTTTCGTAACACTGTCATCTCGAATACTTGTAGTTTTATCTTTTGTTGTTCAGACAACTGCAATGATTCACTAGCGTAAATCACTATAGGAGCTATCACCAAGCTATAAACTTTAACTTTGGTCTCCTTAGTGATTCCTTCTGCAGAAAAAGATTTGGTTGAATACCTTATTCCACGGATCCAAAGACTTTTGCAATTGCCATTCTGTTTCTCCCAGCAACAGCAGTTCATCCGCATAAATCAGTTCCTTTATTTCAACCGTTGCAAGTTTATGCACATCCACTCTAGCTCCTCGAATATTTAGATCCATTTCCTTGGTCAATTCATCGTTAAGGATAAACAATAGCGGGCTCAAAATACTACCCTGTCTAACGACCTTATTTGTTATAAATTCACTTGGGCTGATGTTATTTTGTTCTAACATAATTTCTACAATTTGAGTACAGAGATTGGATTGTCCCTATCAGGTGTTTATTCATTCCTTTATTACGTTGGGCCTGCCATATTCATATCCTGGGAATACTGTCGAATGCCTTATGAAGATGTACAAAACACAAAAACTGTGATAATGAAACAATTTGTATTTATTTATTGAGAGAAACGGTGATGTTAATTGGCCATCAAGATCATGTTATTTGACGCCGCTGGACTGTGTTCTTTGGAGCGACGTGAAAAGCCAACTCTATAAGAACAATCTGCAATGGATTCATGAACTAAAGGATGAAATTATTCGAGTCATTGGTGACATAAAGCCATTGTTATGCAAAAATGTCATCCAAAATTTTGACTAAAGATTGGACATCTGTGGAGCTGCAAGAGGTGTCATTTAGCAGATATTGTCTTTCGTGTTTAAATGTCATACACTATGCTTCAATAATCAATAAACACAAATTTGAGATCAACGCAAATTCTGTGTTTTATTCAAGAATATTATTCACTTAGAAAATATACTTTTTCGAGTTGTTTATAAATGACTAAGACATTTGCTTTGAAACCATATTGTTTATTAGTCAGCAAATTATTGGGAAAGTCAGCCAATGAATTATGAATATATTAAAAAGCCCTAACTAATACCAAGAGAGAAGTACAGTACTTATCGCGAAACCACATCTCAAACATTAGATCCCATTTTGATGATATAACATTTCTTATATATATATATATATATATATATATATATATATATATATATATATATATATATATATATATATATATATATTTATGAATTGTCATCATCATATTTCATAAATTTGTACTATACGAGGGTAGAGTGAGTGAAACGTTAGATATTTAAATGAAATGTTGATTTTTAATCGAACATTTATTTATTTTTTTGATGTAGTCTTCTTTTAGCTAGATACACTTCGCTCAACGATTTTTATGCCTTCCATAAAGTACGACTTTATTAAAAAAAAGAAGAACATTTCGTCCGTGCTCCACATAAAAATTGTCCACTCCTTCAGCCATCATCAAACGTCTTCCGAGGTCGGTTTCTGGCCGTGAGCAGTCGTGCTCGAGCTGAACGTTCAGAAACATCTGAAGGAATGACCAAGAGTCCGACAATATATATCGGCCATGCAGGTTGTAGGCTGTAATCAAATGTAGCTCGCGCCATCCTATGGTGAACGTCTGTAACAGTGGGAAAATCGTGCATGACCAGCCTAGGCCCCGTCTAGATACCAGATATAGGTAAAAAGTTACATAATGGGCTCGTGGAGAATATTGAAAATATTCAAAATAAAAGGAATTTTCTTCCGTGCTCCATATACAAATTGTCCACTCCTTCAGCTTATTTACCTTGGAGAGGTGATAATCCACGATTAATGATACCAATGCGGAAATGATTCTATTGGCTCATATTTGTCTCTTAATTTAGAGACCTCAACCATGACAAAGAAAGAGGAACAGTAGTTAGGCTGTTTTGAAATAAAAAGTCCTAAGAAAGGTAACACATCGGTCAATAACTCCCCGGTCTGACAAATAATACACTCTTTTTTTACATCAATATATTCTCCCTGAAGAGTAATACAATCAATCCAACGGTTTTCTAACATTTCTACACCTTTTTTTTTATAGAACGATTTCTCTTTGAATTCAAAATATCCTTCAGTTTCGGCTATTACTTCTTTATTGGAGCGATATTTTTTCAGCGAGCATTGTTTTGAGGTCTGAGAATAGGAAATGGTCACTGGGGCGAGATCTGGAGAATACAGTGGATGAGGATGCAGTTTAAAGTGCAATTCATGGATTTTAGCCATCGTTGCCAACGATTTGTGATACGGTGTATTGCCTTGGTGAAACAGATTTTTTTTTCCTTCATTTGGTGTCTTTTTTGCGATCTCGTCCTTCAACTGCACCAATAACGCTATGTAATATTTGCTATTGATGGTTTTACCTTTTTCGAAATAATCAATGAACAATATCCCATGCGCATCCCAAAATACATAATCCATAACCTTGCCTGTCGATAGTTGTATTTTTGGTCGCTTTGGACGACTTTTACCGGCTTCTGTCCACTCAGTTGACTGTCATTAAACATACCATATGCAAAAATTCTTTTTATTTTGCCTAAACAGCTCCAAGCTTTGTTCAGAATCGTCAATATATTGTTGTTTTTGGTCCGCTTTGAACAAACGCGGTACCCATTTCAATAGCAATTTACGGATTCCAAATGTTTATGCAAAATGGTGTAAACACTTCCTTTCAATATCTTCATGATATCAGCTATCTTCTGCAGCTTTACTTTACGATTTTGCAACATAATTTTGTAATTTTTTCTGATGTTGTCTGGTGTAACCACCTCATTTCGACGTCCAGAGCGTTCGGTACTTGTACGGCCACGTTTGAATTTAGCATACTAATTAATTATGGTTGATTTTCCTGGGGCAGAGTCCTGGTAATCAAGCCATTGTTTTGCTTCAACGGTATTTTCATCTCATTTTTCGTGTCTTCATCAAAAAGCAATGCTTAATCAACGCATTAATTTTATTTTCCATTGCTTTAAAAATATCAAAAGTTGCGTCACTTAAAGCACAACAACTAAGAAACTAATAAACAAATTGTCATGAAATTTTGACACATATCGTTTGAAGGTTTTGTAAAATCGACCACTGGTAAGGATTTTTCGTAAGTGACGCAATTTATATGGCAGACCGGGGACTTATTGACCTGTGTGTTATATGGTGTAATATGCAAGAACGGATTATGGAGGAAGATGTAAAAGCTCTTAATTTTTTTACTAGGTTAACACTAAAGTAGATAGAGCAAATTAAAAATGTCTGGTGCTTTTAACCTCAGTTGACCCAAAAAATATTTTAAGATAAGCTCAATCCTATTGTTTAAGTTTCTAATCAGCATTCGGGCGTAAAATAAATAAGACCTATATACGTCGATTTGGAATTTCTCTTTTAACGCCAGTTTAGTCTAAACGTTACGATGAAGCTTCTAAACAACATTCTTGTGATATTTTTCTAAAGTTCGTGAACAAGTAAACTAAACTGCCATTTCGCTATTCGAAATAAAAACATTGGGAATTTATTAATGATTGTAATATCAACAAAACTATTTCGGTTTGAGAGTGGGCGAATTTTTTTTAAATTTTATTCGGATTAATTTTTATTTTAAGAGGAAACTAGTTGGTGCGACAGTGTCGTTTAGTGCAGGTCGAAGATTCTTCTTGCCATGTCTTTGAGTGTTTACTGAGGAAAAATCGATAAGGTAAGGAAGCATTTTTTTGATTTTTATCAGTATTTTTATTTTAAGTATTTGTTCCCTGTTGATCGTTCGCTCTGTTGCAGTAAAGTAGACGATACATTGTTTTTTTATATTGTAAGGTACTTTTTTATAGGCAAAACTGTATTCTTGTTGCACTGCTAAATATGATCTGCCAGAATGTCACGAGCTCAGGCATTAGATCGTTGTGAAACATCAGATACTTTTTAACTTTTAGCTATTAACGTGCATTTTTAGCTTTAGCTTTAGCATTTTTCGTAACACAACTACTGACGTGTGGCCTCATAGGCCGCTATGTTTAGGTATGAACTCTGATGAAAAATTAGGACAATTGTTGATAATTACTATTGATATTACTATAATAAATTTAAAAAATAAATGTAAAATGTACGAATGTACAATATTTATTAGTGTTTTATTATCGATATAAATCAGACTATTTTTTTAGCATTTATTGTAAGAGATCGTTATTTCGACAAAAACATATAAACGATCATAAAAATAAACAAAAATTTCATTTCTTAATGCACCGCCAAAAAACATGACATAGCAAACTTCAAGGTTTTACAAAAAATAAATGACAATGTATAAAATTATATGAAAATTAGACGTAATCTGGGGAGACTTGTTTAGCCCATTGTAGGCACATATGTTTTTCACAGGAATAATACCTCTATGTTGCCGGGCGATTTAGTTTTGGAGGGCAAGAATGACATGTCTTGTTTTCTCACCATCAATTTGTGGTGGGATATGATCAGGTATATCTGTTCCTAAGACTCTTGACAAACTCATTCTTTATTCTCGCGGCAATCGCATATTAGGCAATCGTCTCTGCATGTTCTCAAACACTAATGCGCGGGTTATTTCTTCTCTGCCATTATTGTGCTCTGGCTTTGTTGTTAGGGTGATGAATCTGATATAATAGGTATGCATTAACACTACTGATATCCAACATGCGGTAAAATATAGCAGTAGGTCAACGCCTTGTTCGACGGGTACTAGTGTAAATTGCACACTTCTTATCCATTTCATCAACTTTCAACTTTTTTGGAATTATAATATGCTCTAATTTCTGTTTCACTAGTGCATTGATCAATTTTTTCTGTGTGAAGCATAGAAGATGCCAAAATAACGGCATTAGATTTCTTGGGAACATGAGAAATGAGTGTTATTTGGCTCGTGAAACCAGAGTGTTGTACCTTTCACTCTTTGTTTTGATGGAAGAAATTGAATAGGCACTTCGTTTTTATTCCTTCGAACTGTACCAATACAAGTCAACCCCCTCTTCCTCAAATAATCAATCAATTCTATAGACGTGAACTAGTTGTCACAGGTCATGTTTCTATTACTGCCATACAAGGGCTTTGTCAAACGTATCACACACTGAGTAGGAACCATAAGTTTCTTTTTCTCTTCCAGTAAAGTTTTTCTAAAGTTCCACGAACACATTTTCTTGAATCCATACTTTGATGGCTTACTTGGCTTGGCTTAAGCTTACTTGGCGTGTAAATAATCAAGTATGACCGACCTCTGAATGCCACAAGCATTTTATTTACAGTAGCGCTCTCTGATACAGTAAAAACAGTTTGCCAATTGCAAACAAATTTGTTTAATATGTACGACACAGCTACTAATTTGTCAGTTTCCTTTCTTATTGCCGTGTCAGTAGGGTGATCAAATCGAAGGCAATGAATAATGCACAGGAAATTAATCTTCGACAGTACACACCTAGAAATAACTCGTCCTGTACCATCTGTGGCAAAAATATAATCAGCATTTTCATGATTGGATTTAAAAACTTCGCTATACAAGAGAACTTCATGAAAAGCTGTGACTATCAAATTATATTTTATTTGTCAAATTTCTGTCTGTACTGCGACATTTTTACGTTAGTTCACTTCAGTACCTCCTCTAAAATATCACTGTCAAAAAAACGCTTTCATATGCAGCGGCGGTTCGTGGGGGAAAAACAGGTGGGGCACGTATAACCAAATTTTGGAATGGGGATAGGAAAATGCGTCCTAACCAAAAATTATACATTTCTTAGTATCATACTTTACTGTGTAGAAATACGAGTGTAACTGTCAGACATTAAATTTTCAAATGGGTACCTAGATAATAAAATTGAATTAGTTAAACTCACCATAAGACCATGACCACTAAATCTGTTTGTAGTTGAAGTTCATCCTCCTAAATTTCTGAGCAGCAAAGTGGTGGATGACTTGATCATTAAAATTTAAAATTGACTTCACAAGTTTTTTTTCTATAGATAGCATTGCTAACGCTTCCTGCCGTTCCTGGTCCATAGTGTTTCTTAGAAATGTTTTTATTCGTTTGAGAGTGGAAAAATATATTTCGCTTTCCATAGTCATCATAGGGACGGTATACAAAACAGTCAGCAATTCCATGGATTAATTAAATGTTGATGTTAAAGTGTTTTGGATAAACATTTGTAACACCGGCACAGCCACACTGTGTTTCATAAAATCGTCCCGTGCGTACCGAGAGTTCATTTTTTAATTTTAAGTCATTTACGTTTGCAAACAGGTTACACACAGTTTTAATGTCTTCATTTGGAACGACGGATCGATATTCACCAAATTTTTCATTTTCAAATAAATTTGCAACAGTTAGGTATACATCGAAACTAAAGCGTTCGTGAACCTGTATGGTTAAGGTATCACATATGTCCTTTCATATCCTGGCATTCGGATTGGGGTCCTCCTTGTCAGTAAATTTCCGTTTCTTTCTGCGATTCTCTATGATCGTTGTAGATTCTTCACTAGTTAAGTTACCAAATTCTTGATTAAATTGTATTCTATATTGTCTTCTTTGAAGTTGATCAAAGAGCATGTCGCAGTGAGCTTTATTTTATTGATGAAAAACAACCAACACTTAAAATTATCATTCCCCAAATAATTTATTAACCTCAGTCCATAATTTCTTCAAGGCATGTTTACAATTCTTCTTTATAAATGTAAACAGTATTCACACATTTAGATGTAAAGTTCCATCTGGTAGGGGTCAGACATGGGATAGACGCTTTTTCACGACGCTGCCCAGAACAGTTGTCCTTTTGGATGATCAAGAAAAGAAAGCGGAAAATCCAGACAGATTTGCAAAAAACACCTTTACACCTTTTTCTTTTGTACAACACTTTTCAATTATTAGATTTAATTGATGAGCATAGCAGTCAATATACTGTGCATTCTTATAAATATTTTTAATTTTGGCTTATACTCCTCCAACTGTACCTCTCATCACGAAGGCACCATCATAACTTTGGGCGATAAGTTTCTTAGGTTCTTTGTCTATTCCTAACTCGCTTAGCACCGTCAGAATTTCGTCTTTTGATATTAAAAAGTCCCAGAATCTCTCGTAAATTTCGGCATTTTTAACATATCTGATTATAAAAACCATCTGCATTTTAGTAGATGTATCGGTTGTTTGATCGGCTTGTATGGCAACGTATTTTGTTATGTGAATTTTCTTTTTTAATAAATCGCGACAAACATGCAACATTGAATCCAGTAATTCGTTCTGACTTCGCTAGGAGATGACTAGAAATAATTTATTTTTAGAGTCTTTTAAATGAGCTTCTAAAATACTGTCTATTTCAGTCAACAAATTTACTTGCCCTGAAAATGCTGAAGTGTAGGTTTCGTCATGCCCACGTAAGGCAAGCTCAAATGCCCCACAAAATTTTATACCGTCAATTAACTTACATAATATGTAAAGATTGCTATCAACAGTTTTATTGTGCTTTTTAATAGATTCCGGAAGTGCACTACTGAGTTGAGAACGAATGTATGTCTTCCCCAACATACTAATTTCTACCTCATTTTTCAAATGTCTTTGTGAAATAGAATGCGATTTTACCTTTGCGTCCAAATGTTTCAAATCATTAACGCCGTGTTTAATCTAGCCAAGATCAAGATGACCCGCACTCGCTGATTTTTCGACTTGTGCCAAAATACATGGAAAACCATAAAATTCATTTATTGTCTCGCATCCACATAACCACGAATACTTCTCATACATGGTTTTATTGCATGTGCGTTTGTATGTTCGTTTTTAAGACTACTCGAAAAGTCGAAAAGCGCCATGGCGAAAAACATCTGACTATTGAGAATGGGGCAGCACCCAAGATATGACGTTATAAATGCGTTTAATCTCCAGGTTACTAGCGAAGCCATGCATTGCTGTCTTTTTTTCGCATGCGATAGTAAAGAAAATAGTAGCGACACATACTTGTCTGTGCCCAAAGCACGTGTTCTTTAATCAGTGCGCTTCGGCAATCCACGACCTATTTCGTTACCGCGAATGACATTATGGATATTGGACTATAGAAGTCGCAAGAAGCGTGATCATAGACAGAACAGAGAATAAATTAATATAAAATCTGAAATTATTTTTTATATTATGGACCAACCGCCACTGTCCATATGATGTACCTATCCTTTTCATCATTTGCTGTCAATATTGAGGTAGACTGCCGCATAATTATTTTATGTTAGGGAGTTCGCACAGATCTATTTAATGGATGCTTCGCCCATTTGTATCTATTCTTTCCAGAATACGACTCAAAATTAGACAAAGAACCCCGTCTTCGCTTGATAACAACTGGTTTTGTTCCTGCACATCTTCAGAATCGGAGACTCCTTCATCAGTGTCAGTATTATGGTCACTCCGTTCGGGTACATAGTTATCTCCAATATCATCGGCTTCAGAATCACTAGAACCTTCAGATCCCAGCCAGGATGTGATGGCACCTTTAAAATGATTACTTGACTGTTGATGACTATTAAATTTCAAATCGATTGTGCGTACCGAATTCGATCCCGACAATACTAATATCCCTCTCAATGACGTGAGTGCAACTAAATTCGAAGGTACTGAGAACACACCCCGTGCGGGGAAAGGGGGAATTTCTAAGAATTGCCAATAACGCTCGCCCTCACAGATAGCACATCAATAGTTAAAGGTTAAATAAAGTTTTTTTTTGATCGATAATCGATGTATTTTCCAACGTAGTCTCTGTCAACTTTTTATGTCTTATGTCGAATTCTGAAAAATAATCCTCTTTTTCGGCGATGATCTCTTCATGTCTCTTTATTTTTGATCTCTTTATTTCTTAATTTCTTTCCAGTTAGCCATGTCTTCATGTTTGGAAAGAAAAAGAAGTCCGGAGAATATGGTGGATGCGACTTCAATTCGTAGCGCAAATTAACCAATTTCACTGTAGCTATGAAATAAGTATAATACTCTCCATTGATCCTTGTTCCTTTTTTTAAATAATCGATGAAGATCGACCTTTGCGGTCAATAGAAGCGAGTTTATCTTTGGGGATCATTCGTTTTTAGTGTGTATTGATGAATTAAGAGATTTCGCTAAGTAAGCAATACACTATGAAAATTGTCCATTTTCTGGTACACCTTATTCTATACTGGTTTGAGCTATTTTAAGGATTTTTTACTTCATGTAGTTTATCTGATTTTTCAGCGCAGCATAAAAAAAAGCCATTTCGCACGTAAAAAAAATTGTTTAGGAATATTCAAAGATATTTTCTTTTTGGATAAATTAAAATATCTTCGTTCACACAATACACAAACTAACCTTGAACATTTTTTTTAATTATTAAAATTAGTTCAACCACTCTTGAAAATAGGTACATAAAGAAGTAAAAGTATGAGTTTACTGGAGAGCGGTTGTAAATTTAGCGTAAGTGTATTAAGTCATTATAAACAACATAGCAGCCTAATCTTTTCCCATAACCTTATTTTGAATTGTATAAGTCGACCTATCTCTTTGTCTGCAGTTGTATAGCATTCCCATGAAAAGCAAGCCTCATTGTTTTAGTTACATTGTTGTGTTTCTAAGCTGTTGTTGTCGTTTGTGCTAACAATGCCACGTAAGGAACCAGTTTTCAATAAAAGAAAACGGTATTATTATCCAAAAGTTCAAGGAAAAAAAGGAATGTTTTCGCCGATTCACTTCAAAGTTATGTTGATGAAAAAAATGAGCTGATACCAACCACCCGAGGTGAGCAAATTTCGAAAAATTTTTCATCATTAAAGAAGCTAAAGCAACATTTTGAAGAATAAGATAATTATACAGGTGCAGATAATTATAATATTTTAGACCTCGAACATTTTTGGGGCAGATTAGATTGTACAAACTGTGAAAGTGAACTGCAGCTATTTTTTGGTTAAAGAAATGGTCTGATAATGAAAGTGTTCAAAATAATGAAATCTGATAATGAAACTCCAAAACAGTTGATGTTGAAGGACAAACAGTAGTAGAGCAAAGCCAGGAGAAAATTGGAGGAAGAACTGAACGAGGCAGAAAATATACCATGTTGTGGTGGGGCTTTTTAATTAAGATGTCATTTTTAATTATGATCCACTTCTAAATTTTTTCAAAAAGTAGTCTTTCGTCTATACAAGAAATTAACCTTTTTCCATGACAGTAAAAATATTTATTTATTAATATTTATTAAAATCTTATTTGCTTTTCAAGACTGTCCAAACAAAATTAAATGTTATTTCGGCTTGAACTATAAGTGTATCACATTTACGATCACATTGCCATCTATCAGAAACGTATCGGACTTTTCACTCTATCCTCGTATAAAACAAATAAATTTTATTTTGATATAAAACATTTTAAAGCAACATATGTTACATAATAAACGGACTATAAAATATTTATATCTTTATTGAGTCGAATAATAAAATTTACATCATTTGTCCCCCATTCTCTTTAATAAAATAAACTCTTCTTAGTTAATATTGTAATTAACAATCTTAATGAACTAACATTCCTTTTTACTAGGGAGCTCCTAAAAGTTTGCTAGTGATTTTATATACCATGGATAGTTGACTTAGCCCCCATCTTCGGCGGCCTTGCCTATCATTTAGGCTTGTACATGGAGGTCGTGGAGGACATGGAGGTCTTTATTTTCCACCACTTTCTTCATTCCCATTCTCGCGCTTTGTTCCCTTATTGCTTCGTTTCTAACTTTATCCATAAGAGTCTTATCAAAGCTGTGTCCAAAGTCCATTTCCATAGCTCTCAATCTCTGTGCGTTTCTGTTACACACTTGTCATATATCCCCTCCATATAATGTTATGGTGTATATTCCTAACGTAACAGACCTAACGTAAATAAGTTCAGTTAATAACATAATAGTTCCTAACGTTCGATCGGCTGTCGTTATTTTCGCAAAGTTATCTATCGCCGTTTTAGAGATGAACGCAAATAGTATAATACAGGGTCTGTCCGGAAAGTAAGCCGAATAAGTCCAGGAAAAAAGATTTATTGCAGATAAAAATACAAGCAATTAAAATTCTTCAAAGTAGCTTCCTTCCTCGTCGGAACACCGGCGCCAACGTTTTTCCCAGTCGCTGAACGCATCCTGGAAGGCGTCGACGGGGACCTCCTTCAAGTACCTCGTCGTCGCTTGTTTGACGGCTTCCAAAGTCCCGAAATGGTGGCCCTTGAGTTCCTTCTTGATCCTCGGGGACAAGAAGAAAACGAAGTCCGATGATGCCAAGTCGGGGCTGTATAGCGGTTGGGACTGTGTTGCCACATCGCGTTTTCCGAGTAATCCGTGACAATGACGGCGGTATGCGAAGGCGTGTTGCTATTGTGAAGACGCCAAGTGTTGGTGATCTTCTTCCAGACGCGTTTCGCTCTTCTTTGGAGCCTTTTCAGAACTTCCAAATAAAAATGACTGTTCACTGTTTGTTCCTGTGGCACAAACTATGAGTGGACAATACCTCTTTTGTCGAAAAAAACGATGAGCATGGCCTTTACACGGGACTTGCCCATTCTTGCCTTTTTTGGGAGCGGGGAAGCTGCCGTATGCCACTCGGCACTTTGTCTTTTGGACTCCGGGTCATACTCGAAAATCCACGTTTCGTCACTCATAATCACATTATTCAAAAAATTCGGATCACTTTCGCTCTGCTCCAAGAGGTCACGTGAGATCGTTGTACGAGCAGCGTTCTGTTCATCAGAAAGCACCTTGGGGCCATCTTCGCGCAGATCCTCCGCATGTAAAATTCTTCGGTAACAATGCGATGCACAGTACTTTTAGGAATATTACACTCATCTGCCAGCATTCCAACACTCAGGCGTCGATCAGAGTTCAACATTTTTCTCACTTTCTTCACATTTTGGTCGGAATGTGACGCTGACGGGCGTACAGAGCGGTCTTCGTCCTCAGCCTCCTCTGTATCCTCCTGGAACATCTTGTGTCAGCGGTTAACAATATTTTGGGATATGGTATTATCGTCATAAGCTTCCATGAGCATGGTAACGGTCTCGGCGTTCGTTTTCTTGAGCGCAACCTAAAATTTTATCGCGTAACGCTGGTTCTTGAAATGCGGCATCTTTAAATTCTGACGCTAAAACAAGAGTTCGAACCACAGCAGCACTGTGGAACAACTTGCATGCAACGGACGTTTCCCGTCAGTAGGCGCACCTTGCTAGCGGCTTGCATCAGCGGCGCAACAGACCCTGTATAGCCTTCGCTTGATGTTATTTGTCATATTTATATTCCAGACTAGCTGTACCCGGCCACGCGTTGCTGTGGCTCAGTCTGGTGAAATAATTAAATCGAAATCTATGAAAATATAATTTAACAATGCAATCGGAAACTTTGAAAATGCTAAGTGACAGCAGCTGTCACTTCGGCTTAAGCAATGTTTAGAATTGCGTGTGTTGCTGTTACGTTCAATAGATGGCGCTCCCATTGCCGTAAAATATTTAGCATAGCGTGTGTTGCTTTCACGTGCAACAGATGGCGTTTAAAAAAGCATGTTTATACCTGTCACAGGTGTGATATGTATATAATAGATTTTAATAGTATACAAAAACACGCGCTTATTCGAATACAACGTTGTGCCAAAATTTCAAAGCAATCGGTGAAGAACTTTCGGAGATTTAAGATTTTGAACAAACAAACACTTACATTTTTATATATATATATATATATATATATATATATATATATATATATATATATATATATATATATATATATATATATATATATATATATATATAGATTAACGAGTGTAGCTGTTGTATTGCTATCCTACCTTTTCCAACTCCATGTATTATTTTCTTTTTACTTCCGCCCTCATTGGACATCAAATGTGGTAGTTAATACTTCTTAATTTTTTCTAAAAAAAATACAGGTTTAATTTGCGAGAAAAGTATCGTTAGCTGCACATTTTTCCCATCTCTTTGATAATTTGTGGAGAAAAACCGTAAATTTTTTGAACTGGTCCAGCCATCAAGTCATTTTTCGACATCTCCATAATTATTGAAGTTTTTCATGGAAAGTGTGTGAGACGTCGATGAAAATGAGTGGTAGTCGGAAGAGGCTAAGTCTGGTGAGTTCGGCGGGTGGGGCAATGATTCCTAGCCAGGTGCAGCTATGGTGTCTCTGATCACTTTCGCTATGTGTCGTATTGCGAAATCCCTTTTTCGTGTGTTGTAGCCTAATCAGGTCGCTTTTCTATCAATGTTTGGTTTAAATTGATCATTTGTTGACAGTAGCGAACGGTATTAACTGTTCCACCTGGGTTCAGCAGCTCATGGTAAACAACACCCTTCCAACACTCTCCAAAGCGATTCCGTCTTGCAGTCGAAGGTGATGGTTGTCCTGGATCAACCCATGATTTTCTGCATTTTGGGTTTCCGAAATACATCAGTTGTTCGTCTTCAGTCACGATCCGATGCAAAAAAGGTCTTTTTCTCATTCTTTTCCATCTTCCTGTCATTCAGCAGATATGGTACCCATTTTACTGCCTTCTGGGTCTTTCCAATGGCATCCATACAATCACAAATAGTTTGGTAACCAATATTTAATCTTTCTGGTATTTGTTGTTGAGTTTGCATATCGTCTTCTTCAAACAATGCTTGCAATTTGGTATCTTCATTTTTTTCGGTTGGCATGGGTGTTCTTTGTCTGTCGAAATCACCACTTTTAAATCGTCCAAACCAACGTCCAAAAGCATCTTGCTTTGGGACATTGTCACAGTAAGTTTCCACAAATATACAACGGCTTTCACTTGACGGCGTTTTTCTTTTGATCGAACAAGAAAAGCAGTACGTGCTGCATACGCTCTTTATTTGACTCGAAACTCGACATATTTACCACACGAAAAAAATATGATACTAACTCGAGATCATTGTTTCAAGCATCTCTTAAAAAATTAAGAATTATTAACCGTCATGGTAATTGTTCCAAAGTACTTATAACTTTGGCAGATCTTCATATTACATCCGTTTTTCTAGTTTAAGTTTCTTCCCTATCCACCAACTGCCATGAATTCGGGTTTTTTCTAATTTATTTGAAATCGCCCTATTTATGCTTCGGTTAACTTCCGCAGTATGTAGCAGACATCATCTTTATCCCACGGCGAAAATCATTTGATTGTCTGCGAACAGTAAAGAAGATTGCGTGTCGTCGAAAATTCTTACTTCCATTTTCCACACTTTTGCACTGCTGTGTTTTCCACACTTTCTACTGCATACTTTCTACTGGCTTAACACTTCGTTCAAGTATATATATATATATATATATATATATATATATATATATATATATATATATATATATATATATATATATATATATATATATAAATATATATATATATATATATATATATATATATATATATATATATATATATATATATATATATATATATATATATATATGCTTATATATAGCGTCACACGTACTACATTTTATTTAGTATACTTCAGATTTGTTACACAATTTTCCTCTTTCTTTGTTATTATTTAACATCGATGCAAGACTATTCTTATTAACAGAGATAATATTAATATGTTCATTCTTTAAGTGATTTGTGATTCTGGAATTTAATTTATGAATATAGTTTATAACATGCCAATTTTAGAATGTATTTCGAGTGTGGCGGCACAAAAATGTTTGATGTTGTTTTTCTAAATCTTGTTTTTTATCATTTTATCTACAATGGTGGGTCGATATCAATTATGCTTCGGGATATTTTTGATAATATTAAGTTCTTTTTCATTGTTGTCTTTTTTAAGTGGAATCGTTATAAGCCTGTGGGTCATACTATGAAAATACAATGAAAAAAAACGACCTCCATTAGACAGCACTTTGAAACTTTAGTTTACACATAACTCTCTTTGAGAATGGTCGCGAGGACGAAACAGAAAATATTTTGAATATATTGTGAAACAAATACCAAGTTTAATTATGATCACCATTTTTAAAGGTTTTTGTTATCCTTTGGACTTTTTCAGTTGTTATATCATCTACCGTTAGGTCTTAAGAAATGTTAGAATTAGAAAGTAGCTAAGAGAAGTCGATCTTAAATGAGATGGAGTGATGTTTTGAAATGAATCGGCGAGCTACACTGGAAATGTATAACGGTGACGGAGAGCGGAGATAGGTGGAAGGACTTGATGGAGGTTTATGTCCAAAATTGAACAACATGAAAGGCGGAACAAGAATTAGAGTAATTATTAAGGGAGTATTAAGGAAGGAAGTATTAAGAAATATATCTGGTCTTTTTACTTATTGTTGCACTCAAAGATAAGCACGTTTGTACGTTTCTTACGCTCGATATTGACTTCTGTAATTATTAATTTCATTGCAAACTCTTATCAAGAAATATTAAAGTAATCAATCAATAATTTGGGTCAAAACGTTCTCAAAAATCATCTCTTATAATACTGCGTTGTGTTTTTTTCTATTTCAGTATCCAATTAGTATATTAACATGAATAAACAAGCTTGATCTTAAACTAATTTTAAATAAGCAATTGGGAATGAAAAATTAATAAATTACTGGTGAGTTTATTTGATTTCTATTAATAGTGTGTTTTTACGTCGAACATATGAGAATTCATTCTCGCACATTTTTCATTAAATTACTAGGGCTAATGAATATTTTTCATGGAACAGTTTGTTGTTCTTGTATATTACCAATTTAGAATATTTTAAAAAAATTTTTATTGACATTTTTGGTGTTGAACACTAAACGCAAAGATATTTGCCTCTAAACACCAAATCGCTTTTTTTTAAACCTCTAGATATTCGTTTCGCTAACCATGTTAGTATCATCAAGATATGATTCAATAATTCTAAAACTAAACTGTGTCTTGGTCTGTAAACTGTCCAAGTGTTACACTAATAGCACACGTCTACAAAATAAAAAAAAAATTTGGCGCCGCCGAGACTTAAACGTAATTTTAAACTATAGTGTCTAACAACACTCTCAGCAACATTAAATTATCAAAATTACGTAAAGTTTTTAATCTACTCACATCGATAATTTTTTTCAGTAGCCATTTAATTTGTTTATTTTTGTTGTTTGTTCAATTAAAAAAGTTAGTACGTAAAATCTGGAAGATGTCATCGTCAAAACGATCGTGTTTAAAAGACTCGAACACTTTTTCTTACGTTTGTGGCGATAATACGATGAAAAAGTTTCGAAAACTTACATCTGAATTGAAAATCAAAAACTTGAAAATCAAAGACGTGGATTCCAAATAATGTTGGCAAAATGTGTAGTGAACATTTAAGACAATGGACTAATGGTAAAGGAAGTTAATTGAAGTTTGGGGTGCCTATGATTTGGAGGGAACCAAAAAATCACTATGGTGACTGTTATTTTTGCTTAGTCAATATTAACCGAAAAAAAGATCTCTCCCAATTTGGTATCTGCTAAAAGACCTGTTTCTCAATCAGTGGACGTCCCTGTTCCAGCTTTTCATGACCTGACTGATCTCTCAGATACATAATGTATACTTCCGAAGATAGGCAAGCTTGTACTAGCGAAGAAAGCTACGTCGTCAAAACCCCTAATTTTTACTCAAGACGTTTTAAGTGACCTTATCCTTGATATAGACCTCGACCTTTCAAAAGAAAGATCAAAACTGTTGGCATGCAGACTCAAAGAGAGGCATTTACTTACCAAGTACTAAAATTATGTAATCGAATTATGTTTTCGTACTCGAGAAATAAAACTGCCGTTTTGTTTGCTGAGAAAATGATGTTTTTTTGTAATTATGGCGTTGGCCTTTAATCAAAAATTGTTTTCTTAAACTACTAGTCGAATGAATGAGGATTTTTTATATACAGTTCCAAGCGGAGTTTGAAATGTGTTTTGCTACATAATGGCAATAAACATGGTATAGTTTCCATTGCTCATTCCACTAAATTAAAGGAGGATTATGAAACCATATCTCTTGTATTTTTTCTTTTTTTGGTTTTTTCGCCACGATCTAAAACTCAAAAAAATATCAAAAATATCTGTTCTTATGTAAATAAAGAATCAGTGGGTAAAAAAAGGTCAGTAAATACTATTAGTAAATACACAAAATATATTTACTTCCTATCTTTTCAGTACATATAGAAATTAATATAATTTATTGTTAGAGTCTTTTTGAAAACGGGAGGAGAAGACCTCCCGAAACGTTAACCTTCAAAAATTATTTATTTAGAAAGTTATTTATTTTTGTGCAGTTAGGCAAATTTATTACAGAAAAATAATCACTGATAGATTTGTCTCCGTTTTGTTTTTGTTTTTCACCCAGTGATTTTTTATTTACATAAGAACAGATTTTTTGATATTTTTTGAGTTTTAGATCGTGGCGAAAAACCCAAAAAAAGGAAAAGTAGAAACCCATTTCTACACTCCTGTACTTTGATCATAAGTGGATTATACTACTACTAATATTTCTTCCTGGTTGCAAGTTGACCCGAAGGCCCTGACTTTTGTTCAGTTGTTGCCGATCGCGTGAATCGCGTCGGGGTAAAGTGTTAGACGCCGTCCTTTGGGCGCGATTAACCACAACATGCACGGTGTTTCAGAGGAAGTTTATTCTTGAATTGATGTAAAATGCATTACGTCGTGGCTAGGAAGTTGTCGCTGTCGATTTGGTGGTGAAAGGAAATAATATTCTTCCCAGTTCTTGTTCTGATGTTGTTTTTCAGATATTAAGTTGATTATTCTCTTGATTATTGAGTTCATGATGGAAATACTAGGTGATGCTGACACCTTGAGCGCGTTGGTCCTTCTCCGGCGTCGGAGTTGAATCTATTCTTTGGATTAGGTTTGAAGAGCCATGCTGTGCTTACTAACTGGAGTCTGGCCGATTTCACGCCGACCTCTGTACGCTACGTCGGGAGTACGACCGGCTTTCCGCGCGGATGAACAACTTCGGGGTTTGCTCGCGTTCTAAGCCGGCTATTGCAGCTAAAACTGCCAACTGCCACTTCTGTCTGCTCCCATGACGACCAGATGTGTAGCGGACACGTTCGATCACCTTGGAGTCCATGGAGTCCACCTCCAAACTGAAATGGGTTATATACGTTCATTTAAAAATGGTAAACTTTTTAATGGATCAACAAAGCGGCTATACGAAATTTCCATGAAAATTTCTGGAAGAAATGACTTGATAGTTGGGAAACAAAATATAAATACAGCGTTGGTTACTAAAGTGAAAATATGTTTACCTCCATTGCACATAAAATTGGGACTATGTCAAAGCAACGGATAAAAATAGTTCCTGTTTTAATAATATATCAAAAACATTTTCTAATTTCGGCAAGAAGAAACTTAAGGCTGGTATTTTCCATGGACCGCAAATTAGGATTTTGATGAAAGATAACAATTAGAATCGTTAGTTTGGTTTTCTTTCGTCAGTGTTGTAAAAAAATTCCTAGGGAATTATAAGTCCGAAAATTATAGCGAACTGGTGCAAAACATGATGGAAAATTTCAGAAAGGGTGGATGTAACATGGCATTAAAGTTCACTACATCCACAATCATTTGTACAAACTGCCGAACAACCTTGGCTCTTACAGAGAGGAATAAGGAGAGAGATTTTATCAGGACCTAAAAACATGGGAGAAAGGTACCAGGGTTGATGGGATGGTGGCTGATTACTGCGGGAGTATCATGCGTGAGTGCCTGGGAGGAACTCACTCGAAGAAATCATGAAAAAGAAGTTTCCATGTTCAATGATGTAACAAAAGGAAACAATATGAAATAATCGTATTTTTTCGACACCTATCATATCTCGAAAACTACATGTGCATTTCAAAAAATATATCTACCGTTAGAACCAGCATAACGAGCATATTCAAAAACAGTTTTAGTCTTTCCGGCACCAAATCCACTGTAGACCTGTGTAATAATTCCAGAAGTTATCTGAATCAATGAAGTATGTGTTTTAACCTACTTTATGGTTTCTTTACATTTTGCGATTCGAATTTTGCAATCATATGCATCCAATGTCTTATTTTTGACGTTGGATGCACACGAAAGCATTCAAATAGCAATATGTAAGGGAAGAAAAGACGAAATATCATCTAAACTTCTATCTAGCCTTTAACCCATTACGAAAAAGCCTTTAATCGTGTTGAATTATGGATTGTAGAAAGTCTATAAACAATTGCAAGAGGCACGAAAGGTATAGACGAATAACACAAAATTTTTCTCTTCGCTTTCGCAATGGAAGATGTTTTTAGACTGTTGGACTAGACGGGAAGAAACTTAGTCACTCGAGATGTGCTAATGACATTGTGTTTATCTCAGTGAACTCTGACGAACCCCAACACATAATAGAACAGTATCATCCAGAAAAGAATATATGCTTTACCAAAGATTTCTAAATCAGGAAAATCAGTGAGACCAATTGTATCAACCATTGATTCTTCAACATACAACTTGGCAAAATGGTTACCAAAGGAATTTTAAAATCTACCAAACCAACTACCCTTTCTGTTTTGTGATAAATTCAAGAATATTCACAGAAAAAGTCAAAAACATACATCTACAGGAAGGTGAGGTCTTGGTGTACTTTGACGTATCATCATTGTTTCCGGGTGTACCGATTCCGCATACCTTAAATACTTAAGGGAATTACTTGAGTTAAACGGTTTCAATAATAAGATTGTTTCAGAGTACATATCCATTACAAAATTGTTTTCAGCTTAATAATAGGTTTTACAAGAAGGAACAGCAGTCAGCAATCTTTCTTGACACTGTTCTTAGTCAACATATTCATGAGCAAATTTCAAATCGAGGCGAAGGATGAATTTTGCAATTTTCGATTCAATAAATTAAAACTTAGAAGATTTTATTAAGAACTTAAATGGTAAATCCGAATTCGATTTACGAATGAACTCGAGAACAATGATATATTATCATTTTTGAAAATTTTAGTTAGTAGAAACGTTAAAAATAGGTTAGGGTTTGATATTTTTTATAAAAAACACCGGACTTTGATATACATTCTTAACCTTTTGAATCATAGTTTCCATAATAAGATAGCTAGTTTAAATTTTATGGAAGAGAGATTAACTAATTTTTTTTAAAGCAAAATAATTATAACAAAGAATTAAACTTAATGTGAATGGTTATAACAAGAATTTTGTAGATTAATTAGAAGTAAGTAAGTTTAGATAATTATTGAAAGAATCTTTGACTTTTTAAATGGAACAGAACAAAAATAAACTCGTGGTAATAGACAAGATTTAAAGTCGTGGTAATAGACAAGAACATTAACAAATTTACAATATTTACGAAAATTACTAATCATAAATAAATTAAGTGAAGTTTTGGGTAATCCAAAGGATAAGGAAGATCAAAATGAAAAATCAGTGATATATGAAATTAATTGTTAACATTGCGATCGAAGATATATCTGGCAAATTAAAACATCCAGATTAACTAGATATCAAGTCTTTCAAATTGAGCGGTTTTTTAAATTCTTGAATAAAACACAGATGGCGTTGTGAATTAGTCTAGATCTAGTCTCATTTCAGAAGTGTAATGTATGACATTTATAAAAATAGAGTCGTACACAATACAACAACGCGTGAAAATTGTTGAATTATTTTATGAAAATGGGCGTTTAGTGAAAAATGCTTTTAGAAAATTGCGTGATATTTACGGTTTGCACAATTGTCCATCTGAAAGCACTATCAATAGAATTGTTTAAAAATGTCAAGAAACTGGTTTGGTGGAAGTTATAAGAAGAGCAATATTTAGTTGTAGTGGTTGTTCACAAGAGCATATCGATTTGGTACGTGAAAGTGTTGCTGAAATGAAATGAAATACACTTTATTTAGCATATGCAGCTAATAATAACAACACAAAGGTAATATATAAAGAAAAATGAAAATAAGAAAAATTCTACGTAATCGTAACAAAAGAAAATAAAATGAAAAGCCAATAATTAACACATTTCAAATGAAAAAACACTCTATTGCTTCAAATATTAATTCAGCAGTTTATTAAACATATTAGGAGTATACAAAGAACTAGAAATTTCCATTAGTAGACGTTCACAGAGATTTGTACTGAGTGAATTCATAACATGGCGTATATTACGCAAGGATTTAGTTCTGAAAGCATATAAGGTTCAAATAACATAGGAGCTAAAGCCACTGGATCATTCAAAATGTCATACATTTGTCAATTGGATCAAAGAACAAGCAGATGAAGCGCATCTACAAATAGATCTGTTCATGACTAGTTACGCGCAAGCGCGTCCGCCATGTTAACGAGGTGTTAATATGAAAGTTTCCGGCCCCTTAATATCAGTGCAACTAAATGAAAAATTAATTGATGGTGCTTTATGAGTGCATCAAACAATAGAATCACATAGTTATATTCAATTACAGTGGTTAAAATGCTATGGCAATCCCCAACGTGGAAAAAAAAACAGAACTTCAACTTCTTGTTCAAAGGTTAGGATGACAATTATATTCATATTACTTTTATATTTATTATATTTACAACATTAAATTTATAACGTTATATTTACAACATTATCTTTATAACGTTATATTTACAACATTATATTTATAACATTATATTTACAACATTATATTGATTAAATTATATTTACAACATTATATGTATAACATTACATTTATTTTTATATTAAGTTTGGAGCAAATATTAATTTTCATTTCTTTTAATACTTTTATACTCTACGGGAACAATTTGTTAAAATAATTAACTTACCCCACGAGTTTGTTTATATTTTTCAGTCACTTTTACTTTTACCTACAAAAAACATTCATCATTTGAGGTTATAGCATGAATTGTTACATTAATAACATAAATGGATTAAAATTACCTGATTACATGATTCTTTAATACATCTGATGGGGTCAGGATGTTCTGTTGTTAGGCCACTTTCTCTTGCGAGATAAAGTGAACAAATATACATATGTTTGTTAATATGATCAATCAGTTGGAATCGACCATTACTTCCATAATCACAATTAGCACATTTTGGACACATTTTTATATGTTTTTGTTTCGTTGATTTCATAAGTTTTCGACGATATTTAAGACAAGGGTTTGGAAAACAAATAAAGTAATATAAATGCTCCGAAAATGATTTACTACACGTATAGCTCCGATATATCCCATAACAAGAACGTTTTTTTGCTCCTTTTTTTGCTGATAACATTATATATTTTTATTAAAATACTTTTATTAATATTTTACTTTAAATATATAATAATTAAAATTGTACTATTGATACTGAATTAATAATTAAATATATTGTTTTGTTAATTACATTGAAAACATAATATTCACAGCTTATACGCGCATAAAGTGCCTGAAAAACATGGCGGAAGTTGGAGCATGCGCACAAAAAATTTACAATTATGAAAAGGTCTATTGGTGGCTATGTTAATAAACAAAATTGCCGCATTTGGGGTGAGCAAAATCCACGATTGGCGCAGGAGAAGCCTTTTCAAAACGAGTCATTGTTTGGTGTGCATTATGGCCAGGAGGTAATCGGGCCATATTTCTTTCAGAATGCTGCTGTTGAAGTTGTAACTATGAATGGTGTTCAATATAGTGAAATGATAACTGGATTTTTGTGGGCTGAATTGAATAATATTGATCTGCAATCACCTCACTCTGCTAATGAAAAATTTCCTGTACGAGTAATTGCAAGAAACGGTGATGTTAATTGGCCATCATGATCATGTGATTTGACACCGTTGGACTACTTTCTTTGGGGTTACGTGAAAAGTCAGGTCTATAAGAACAATTCACAATCAATTCCTGAACTAAAGGATGAAATTATTCGAGTCATTGGTAAGAAAGAGCAACGGTTATGCCAAAATGTCATTTAAAATTTTGACAAAAGAATGGACGTCTGTGGAGCTGCAAGAGGTGGTCATTTGGCAGATATTGTCTTTCGTGTTTAAATGTCATATACTATGCTTCAATTATCGATAAAAAAAATTTCATATCAAAACAAATTCTGCGTTTTATTCCAGAATTTAAAAAACCCTTTATAAAGAACACATAATTTATATTAGATATGGAAGAAATGAAAAATCTTGTATTGTTACACATACACTCGAGCATGACTAAAATATAGATAATAATAATTTAAGACCTGTTAAAAGTGTAAATAATAACATAGGCCAACAGTTGTTTTGGTGCCGGGGTATTTAGAGCTGATCTCATACGAATTTGATCCCCTGAATTTAAATATGACATTAATATTTGCTAAGAAGCTCGAATTTCTAAGATACGTTACACTATTTTAAGTTAAATCCATTAAACTTGAAGATATTTAACACTAAACACCAAATCACTTTTTTTGAACTTCTCGACGCACGTTTCGCTAACCGTGTTAGCATCATCAAGAGATGATTTAATCTAGATTAAATCATCTCCTGATGATGCTAACATGGTTAGCGAAACGCGCATTTCACACCAAAGGTTCCAATGGAAGAATTAAATCCATGAATCAAATAAAAAAAAACTAATCACGCAATTTTTGTTATTAAATTGTACAAATATTATTATATACAAAGATAGAGGAAAAAGAATCGATGAAACCAACTAGTCACTGAACAGTTCAGAAGCTTCTTTTCGGTGACATTCTTGAATGTATTTTGGAACAGTCTCGTCTTCCTTGGTAGCGGTCCTCTATAGTATTAATATCCTGGTGAAATCTTTTACCTTGTTCCTCACTGGTGTCATAAATTTTGGGGAAATCGTTCTAAGTGGCTGTGTAAATTATGTATCTTAATGCTCATGTTACACCGGTGGCGATTGGTTCATAAGGGCACGTACCTAAAAAATTAAAATAAAGTGAAAAAAATAATTTCAGATTTTATATTAATTTGTTCTCTCTTCTGCCTATGATCACGTTTCTATGAAATGTAAAATATTTGGTTGCGACGCATTTCCCTATGCCCTTTCCAATCGCCGCTGTGTTACACCCAAGGGATCTGAAACTGTAGCATCTTATTTATTAGTTTAACATAGTTTTCAGCTTTGCCTTTGCCCAGGAAACTTTCGACAACTGCAACAAATGAATGGATGATGAAGTTTTTTGCTCAGCCTCATTCATTTAATATACGAAGGCAGAGTCCTTAATGAGTTGTCTTATTTGTGGACTGTCAAATATTCTTGGTTTAATTTTTTCATTACTCAACTGAGGCATTCTTTTTCCTTTATATACAACGCATGATCCATTCTTATCAAGAGCCTTTACAAACTGTTTTATTAGGCCAAGCTTGTGGAGTGGAGGAAAATGATTTTCTCTTGTCCAACTAACGGGTCGTTAATTACAGTCTTTTCCCCAACGCCCATATTTTCACTCAGGACACTCTTTTCTAACCCAGTGCTATGTTTTGTCTCTGCTATCCCAGATGCACAAGAAGCAAGCATATATTACTGTGCATTTGGTGGGTGTACACCCATACTTGAATGTATTGGATTGGAAAAATCATTGGTAGATAAGTGGATGTATCTAAAAAAGTAGAGCAGATAGAGAAAAACTGATCTTGACTGAATTGGCAGGGTCAATGTTCAGTCAACATTAGGCACGGCTGTCATACATTAGTTTTAGAATTAGATTGAATCATGTCCTGATGATGATCACATGTTTATCGAAACATGTGTCGAGAAGTTTAAAATACCGATTTGGTCAAAAGCTTCTGACAGAGTAGATTCCACTATGAACATCAGAAAAGCAAATAATGAGGTATACCGACATTCTTAGAAAAATGTCTCTTAATAATTGCAATCCAGAAACGGTAAACGAGTATATCGTGAATATCTTGAATAGACAGTACAACCAACTAGACAGAGTCAAAAAGCGAAAAATACCCTTAAAGTATCCCTGAAGCACAAAAGTATGCGCTAATATTTAAATACTAGAGTGTACGATCAATGTATTTTCCTTTTCTTATAATTTTATGTTTTATTATATGGTTTCTCATGACATAATACAGACGCGTAGAACCGTAACATAATATTTAGATAATAAAAAAAGTATACAGGTCACATTGTGGATTAGATAAAAATATAGCATTGAATTCTGAGACGAACACAACATATTAAAAATTTGAAATATAAATATTGACAGTCTCATTTATCATGTAAATCTACTTGAAACAGCACGATATGCAATGAAGTACTGTCTATGAGGGCTCATTAAAAAGTTTTCTGACCTAGCAATGAAAACCCATATTTGAGTTTTCAAAACTACTAATATTTTTCAATATATTTATATTGAAATACACAATTCTGTGTGTCTCGCGAAAAAAAAACACAAATATTTATTTTTTCGGCAAAACTCATTATTTCTATTAAAAATAGTTTACGTTTTGTATGGTTAATTATGGTTGGTATGGTCGACGTCTTTGAATGGCCCCAATGTCGGTATAACGCTGTCCTTTCATCGGCAAATGAAGTTTTTCGAATAGGTAGAAGTCGCAGGGAGCCAAATCAGGGGAGTATGGTGAATGATTGATGGTTAAAATGCCACTTTTGGTCAAAAAATCAGTGATGAACATCGAGCGATGGAACTGCGTATTATCGTGCAACAAACACCAGCTGTCTTGTTGACGGTATTGTGGCCGCACGGCCGCGCGGCAACAGCACTATAACACAAGATAAAACACAACATTGATCGTTTCACCCAGTGGAACGAACTCTTTGTGTACAATTCCCTCCGAATCGTACAAACAAATCAACATTGTTTTGATTTTTGACTTGTTGAGACGGTTTTTCTTCCAATTTGGCTCGTTCGGGTGATTCTGACTTGATTCGGCACTTTGACGCTTGGTTTCTGGATCATATTGAAAACACCACCTCTCATCACCAGTAACAATTATTGATTGATTCGTCCGTTACTTTGTGATAGTTCATTTTTAAAAAGGAATAAAACAATATTTTACTTTGTTATCTATCACTTTTATTTTTAAACAAAATTTGTGTGACTATAGTTTCGCAAAACGACTTTACATTCTCAAACACTAGTTTAGTGTTAAAGTAGTGTTTGAGAATGTACTTTACAATAATGTACAACTCACACAATAATGTACAATTCACGCACAATTTCAATGTTACTTTGAGTAACGACTGAATCTTTCCGACCAGGATGTTCGTCGTCCTTGATGTCCTCACGGCTTTCTTTGATTCGTTTAAACCTCTCGTGGACTCTGCCACGGGATAAACAATCCTCACCATACACTTGTTTCATCAATTGAAACGTTCGATGAATCTTTTTACCAAGTTTAAAACAAAACTTAATATCTGCTCTTTGTTCGATGTTCATTTTTCGACCGATGGTATAAACACACTTTCACCGCGATAACTTGGCTTCTAATGATCCGAATGTCATGAAATTTTGTCAGAACGTCAGTGAAGAATGCACCTTTCCAGCGTTCACCGTCCCCCGGTTCCCGCCTCTAGAAATAGCTAATTTTTTAAAATCCTATTTTTCGAGAAACGCAACTTTAATTCCCATAAGTTCAACATATGAGGGTAGAGTGAAAAATAAGATCCTTTTTAAGTGAAATATTGTTTTTTATCGAAAATAAATTGATACTTTAACGTCGCTTCGTTTTAGCTCGGTATACTTCTCTCAATGATCTTCCAACTTTATTAAGAGTGTACGTTAAAAAGAGTACGACTTGTCAAAATCTGTAAAACAATCCTCTGTTTCGGCGAGGATATCTTCATTTGAGTATTTTTTTTTACAACCAGTGCTTTCGTCATGTTTGGAAAGAGAACAAAATCGGAAGAAGATAAGTTAGGAGAATAGGGTGGATACGCGTATTTGACTAATTTCGCTGATGCATGTTGAAACAGTACCTCTTGCTTCCCAAATAAGGCGTTTTTTTATCAGCTCTTCAGGAAATTTGACTTACTCTTCGTTGATCATCTTTCTCGTTTCCAAACAGACAATGAACAAATGCGGCATCCATTACGCTGATAGTTTTCGTTTACTCAAATGTTCGACTGACAACACAAAATTAAAATTAATGGAGGGGTACTAAAGATTCCTTGAAATTGACTGGAAAACACAGGATTTTCGTTGATTTCAAAAAACTTTTTTATATAATTTAAGCATGTTATATGACATTTAAACACGAACGACTATATCTGCAATAATAACCACATCTTACAGCTTCACAGACATCCACTTTTTTATCAGAAGTTTGGATGACATTTTGACACAACCCTGGCTCTGTCTCACCAATGACGAACAATTCCATCTTTTAGTTCAGGAGTTGATTGTGGATTGCTCTTATAGACCTAGCTTTTCACGTAACAAATGCTCGACGTTTTGAATAATCCAGTGGCTTTAGATCCTGTGTAAACCTTATACGCCTTCAGATTTAAATCCTTTCGTAAAATACGCCATGTTGTGGATTCACTGAGTCCAAATTGTTGTAATGCCACCAAGGCATATAGGGGAAGAGTGGAACTATTTATTAAAAGAATGAAATTTGGCAACCAAAATTTTGAAAAATCAAAGTTCTAATTACAGGACTTGCACCGCAAATTAACAAAAGTATTTATTATTAGGTATATAAAATGTCTTATAAAATACAAACTCTGGATAAAGTATTTACTTAAATCTAAGAAACTCTGACAAAATTAGCTGTTTGAGATCAATCATTGCAAACTATCTAGCTATGGTATTTTTAGGAACTATTATAATGTTACAAATATTTATAAAAAAATCAAAATTAAAAACAAAAATAAATAATTCAAAAAACTTAAAAACAGTTTTGGCATAAATAATATTATCTTCTTTTTGAAAAATCTAAATTAAAAACAGAAATAAATAATTCAAAAAACTTAAAAACAGTTTTGGCATAAATAACGCAAGCTCTGGATAAAGTATTTACTTAAATCTAAGAAACTCTGACAAAATTAGCTGTTTGAGATCAATTATTGCAAACTAACTAGCTATGGTATTTTTAGGAACTATTATAATGTTACTTACAAATATTTATAAAAAAATCTAAATTAAAAACAAAAATAAATAATTCAAAAAACTTAAAAACAGTTTTGGCATAAATAATGTAATCTCCTTTTTGAAAAATCTAAATTAAAAACAGAAATAAATAATTCAAAAAATTTAAAAACAGTTTTGGCATAAATAACGCAAGCTCTGGATAAAGTATTTACTTAAATTTAAGAAACTCTGACAAAATTAGCTGTTTGAGATCAATCATTGCAAACTAACTAGCTATGGTATTTTTAGGAACTATTATAATGTTACTTACAAATGTATATAAAAAAATCTAAATTAAAAACAAAAATAAATAATTCAAAAAACTTAAAAACAGTTTTGGCATAAATAATGTAATCTCCTTTTTGAAAAATCTAAATTAAAAACAGAAATAAATAATTCAAAAAATTTAAAAACAGTTTTGGCATAAATAATGCAATCTCCCTTTTGAGAAATCTAAATTAAAAACAGAAATAAATAATTCAAAAAACTTAAAAACAGTTTTGGCATAAATAATGAAATCTCCTTTTTGAAAAATCTAAATTAAAAACAGAAATAAATAGTAAGTTCTAATTACAGGACTTGCACCGCAAATTAACAAAAGTATTTATTATTAGGTATATAAAATGTCTTATAAAATACAAACTCTGGATAAAGTATTTACTCTGACAAAATTAGCTGTTTGAGATCAATCATTGCAAACTAACTAGCTATGGTATTTTTAGGAACTATTATAATGTTACTTACAAATATTTATAAAAAAATCTAAATTAAAAACAAAAATAAATAATTCAAAAAACTTAAAAACAGTTTTGGCATAAATAATGTAATCTCCTTTTTGAAAAATCTAAATTAAAAACAGAAATAAATAATTCAAAAAATTGAAAAACAGTTTTGGCAAAAATAATGCAATCTCCCTTTTACGCCACATGATTCATGTGCCTAACCGTTACAAATTTTGCACCGGTACCATTCTTGATCGCTGTTACTATAATTTTCATTGTACACTACACAATTATTATCCTGTTCTCTACCTCTTTTATTTTTATCTTTAATTGGAACCTTTTGTACTTCTGACAATACTATATTAGCTTCCGAATCTGATGTATCTGAGTCTGTATCATTATTTGTTTTAGATTTCTTAGTAAGCAATTTTATATTTTTTTTTGTAGTCATGTTCTTCACATTCTTTCTTTGCTGGTTTGCATCCTTTTCTGCTATCTTGTTTTTCTCAGGAGTATCCGTTACGATAGCAGATGACATTTTCCGGTTCTTACGAAATGTTTTTTTTTCTGGGCCTTTGAAAATGGCCTAATCATTTGTGGTGATATAACTAGTTGCCCTGATATGCCCGCGACAGAAACGGTAGATGCCGAAATAGGCGAATATAAAACAGGTCTTAAATTATCTGACGATACAGTTTCTATCTCTGAAATTCTTGAAATTGGTAATGAATGTGCACAAGCAAGTAAATGCAGTAGAGGCAAATTCTCTTCGATTTCAGTTACGTTGCTATTATCATTTTCCTTATTCAAATCGACTTCAGCAGATGGATCTAACCTATCAGTCACAATGGATGATAGGAATCCTTCTCCAAATACATTCGAATTCAAGGGATAAATACCCGTTTTGAGAAAACCTTGTGTAGTATTGTGATGACTGAAAGCTGATAGATATGCATCTTTCACAAACTGTCCAACTTGGTAAATGGTCATCGTGCTGCGGGTCTTTTACGCTTCTTTGGTTTTGCTGTTTCAGATGTCATTGTTATTTAAAGTAAAAAAAAACGGTCTATTTTAATGAAATATCAAATAATAATAGTAAAATTAAAAAATTCAACGACTAAACAAAAAATGTCAGCTTCTATGTTCCAAACTTGAGAGACGGTTTATTTTTTCATTAAATGAAATTATATGGGGCCACCCTTAAGCTAATACCTTTCAAATGAAAAAAGAATTTTGAAAATCGGTTACATTTGGCGAGAATATCTTTAAAAGACACAAACAAAACAAAAACGAAATTCAGTCGAATTGAGAACCTCTTTCGTTTAAAGTCGGTTGAAAAAAATAATTGAATTGTTAATGTACTTAATAAATATATTTCTTTAAACATAATGAAAATTAAGCCATGAAAAAGCCGGTTGTGAAAGAGCCAGCTTTTTCATTACACCGTAACACAGCTCTTTCAAAACGTTTTCTCCCATATATCCATAAAATTATAGTAAAATTATAATCCATGAAATTATAGTGACCATATATCCATAAATTATAGAATTATAGTGACATATTGCTGTTAGTTTTGTAAGTGTAGATGTCAGAAAACAAATAAAATTAAGTCAAAAACTTAATTTTTAACGTCAAAATCTTCAATACGTTGCACCGGCGCCGTTTGTTGTAGGTGAACTGTCCAATGTTTGTGGGTGACAGATTCAAATTACACAGGAATTAAAGCCACTGGATCACTCAAAACGTAGTGTATTTGTTAATTGGATCAAAAAACAGATAATATTTTTCAAAAAATCATCTTTTCAGATGCAGCAAATTGGTGGCTATGATAGACAAAATTGCCGCATTCGGGGTGAGGAAAATCTACAATTGATTCATGAGAAACTTTTACATCCTACACGAGTCACTGTTTGGTGTACATTCTGGTGTCGTGGTGTAATTGGGTCGTATTTCTTTCAGAATACTGCTGGTGAAGCTGTAACTGCGAATGGTGTTCGATATCGAGATATAATAAATGGATTTTTGTAGGCCGAATTAAATAATATTGATCAGGGGGATATGTGGTTCCAACAGGATGGCGCTACACCTCACTCTGCTAATCAGACAATTGATTTGGAGTAGTTATTGCAAGAAACGGTGACGGTTGATGCGGATTGATACCGTCGGACTATTTTCTTTGGGGTTACGTGAAAAGCCAGGTCTATAAGAACAATTCACAATCAATTCTTGAACAAAATGATGAAATTATTCGAGTCATTGGTGAGATAGAGTCAAGGTTATACCAAAATGTTATCCAAAATTTTAATAAACAGTGGACGTCTGTGGAGCTGCAAGAGGAGGTCATTTGGCAGATATTGTCTTTCGTGTTTAAATGTTCTAAACTATGCGTCAATTATCAAAGTTCAAAAAAATATTTAAGAATTAAATAGACCGCAATTTGAAAGACCCGTTATGCGGTAAATTAGAAAGTATGTAATCGATATACATATTTATACATGAGCTCATTTTGTTTCTATTAATTTATTGAATCGGCTGGTAATTAGTGTTATCTTTAATGATTTTGCTTTTTCAAGTATTTTTGAAAAGGATCATGGAAAGCCCCGTTTTTATACGATACTGTAATAACATAAAATACCATTAAAACAAATAATGTTGTTTAGAGTGATACATTTTGAGTCATCTATTTCGGATATTTCTGTTGGATTTTTTCAGTATTATAATTCTATTAGGGATATACACAATTTATTAAGTAATAGGAAAATTAAGGTTTTTACTTTGGAAATTTTCATCTTTGTGGTTTTTCTGTTGATACTGCATGATATAGTTGACCAAACAAGTTTAAAGATGAGGCTTCAATGATTATAATCGTTATTTCATCGCAAGAAAATTTAATCGGGGATCTAAAGTGATCGAGAATAATTGTTGATCGTTGGAAAAAAGCTTGATTTTATAAAACCGATGTTTTACATAACATGTGCTGAACGGAATTAATTAAACTAAGTGCATGAGTATGTTTGATTTACTTTGAAGCAAAATCAAAATAAAAATTCAAACAATTACGCAAAGACCTGGATATTGCAGACTACCCATGTGAGGACTCAGCGACTCATATGGGTGAGACACGTGGCGAGAATGCCAGAAAACAAAGTACCAAGGAAAATCCTGGAGGGGCGAATAGGGAGTAGAAGAAAAAGAGGTGACCAAAGACACGATGGTAGGATAATGTAAGATGAGATCATGAAGAACTCTGAACATCAAAAATTGGAAAGAGGCTGAAGGATTGAACCGGTTGAGGCTCACTGAAGGGTTGTTGTACCACGGGAAGAAAATCAAGAAGATAACCCAAATTAACTATTTTTACAACGATTATTAACAAATTGAAAAATACATTGTTTAGGGCAATAATCAATGCAAGAGATCATAGAACAATCGTGAGGAATCAGCGCTGAATTACTATAGAAAGCTGGATCATTTCAAAGGTGTACTATTAAAATTATTAATATATTGCTGGGCATCATAATCTCAATGATCAATTACATTCATACTTCGTCGCCTGCCAATTATTAAAACGGCTCTATTGAGATCTGTTATTATATCCACCATATACCCATGACATTACGCCAAGAGACTTTTAGAGCCAACAGACTATTATTCATTGTAAATATGGTTGTCAGGGAAACTCTTCATTTTAGAAAATAGTGTTTTTAACCGAAACATTGAATGAGATTGGCCTCTTACTTTGTTTTTAAATATTTCCTGGTGATGTTAACACGTAACTAGCGAAACAAGCGTAAAGCAATTTCAGTGCATTTTGGGGTGAGAGTGAAAGACTCATTATATATATATATATATATATATATATATATATATATATATATATATATATATATATATATATATATATATATATATGTATATAGACACGACGTTTCGGCGAGATCGCCCTTGTCATCTTCAAGTATTAAGTTGGTTGGGTCGAGAGGGACTGTCAGAGCTAAATGGATCGATAGTCAATTTAACATTTTCCGGTACAACAATGATATCATTGTCCTAAATAATACAAAGCATGGAAAGGGAAATCAACTAAATTCTGAACTAAATTATGAAAAATGAAGGAAGACAACAAGGTATTTTGTTTTTCTAGAATAAGGCGTTTACCCATAAGCCTCGTATCGTCTTGCAAAAATGAATGAGGCCAAATTCTCCAAAATTTTTCAAAGGAATAATTTCACGATGATAAATATGAAGTAACTGTGAATAAAAAAATCCAAGAAGCTCAAAACTGAACAATTGGGAGAACCCCTTCATGGAAAGCGCATCAACATCGTAGTAAATTTTTCAACGCAGACGTTCAACAAGAAATAAAGACACCTCATAAATAAAGATCTCAATTATGTATTACAAGCATCTCGCAACTCTTTGGATAGGGTAGTTGGCATTGAAACTGACATGGAAGGCATTGTTCGCATTGAAGCACTCAGCCTTTGGCGGAGTTTTTCAAAGCTTCCATTAGAAAGTCATGTAAAGACAAAATTACAAAAAATATTTAAAATAAAAATCAAAGAATGTCAAGGGATTGTTAAAGGTCTACGAAAGGATTGTGTTTATTTAACAGCAGATAAAGGTAATCAGGTTGTAGTGATGGATTCATCGGGTTTTTTTGAACGTGTGGACAAATTCATTTTAGAGGGTCCATAAAAATAATAATGTAGGAATTTGTTGATGAGCATGGTTACTAAAACACTTGAAAACGTAACATGTCAATATTATATTCTTTACCAAATATTCATAAACCAGGAAAATTAATGAGACCCCAAAGAAAATAGTTTCAAATCACATGATCTTGGTGGCCAATTAACATCACTGGTTCCTTTCAATAACTCATCCAGGAATTTTGCCTCTCAGTAAATCAATTGTTCCATTAGCAGAGTGAGGTGTAGCGCAATCCTCCTAGATACAATATCCTCCAAATCATATTATTCAATTCAGCCCACAAAACTTCAGTTATCATCTCACAATCACAAGCTATCAACACCACTTACAGTTACACCTTCAGTAGCAGTATTCTGAAAGAAATACGGCCCAGTTACACCTCCTCACCATAATGTACCAAATTGTGACTCGTTTAGGATGTAAAGGTTTCCCATAAATCAATCGTGGATTTTCCTCACTCCAACTGCAGCATTTATATTTATTAACATAGCCACCAATTTCGAAATGTCCTTCATCTGATAATTTCTTTGAAAAAATCGTCTGTTTGTTCTTTGATTCAATTGACAAATTCTCGTTTTGAATGAGTTCTTTAGTTGCTTTAGTTTTAGTTGAGTTGCTTTAGTTCCTGTGTCATTTGAATCTTATATGCCTTCAGAGCTAAATCCTTTCGTAAACTATGCCATGTTGTGGATTCATTGGGTCCAAATTGTTGTGAACGTCGACTAATGGAAACTTCTGGATATTCAGCAACACTTTCAGAAATACGGCCCAGAGAGAGAGAGAGAGCTGTAGAGCCCAGTTGAGAGCTGTAAACGATATTCTTAGCTAAATATATAACAGTACAACCAGGTAATCAGAATATCGCCGTTTACAGCTCTCCCAGTGCATACATGTGAATTTCAACTAAAACCACTCGGAAATGAATATATTTAATTTATTGTTTTTTTTATTAGTATATTGATTCTTCAATGTTACTGTCTTTTTTATATTTTCTGAATAAATTATAATATTATAATTATAATATAAATTATAATAATTAGAACTATTGCAGGCTTTTTCAGTTAAAATACAAATGTGTATGGTGAATGACGTACATTTCTTTGTTTTATCAATTATTAAACACTAGAGACTGAAAAAATAACTTACAACTTAATAATTATCAGAAATTAATAACAGAACAATTTTAATACAATTTTTGAACAAAAAAAAAAATATATAGCAATGGTGAGGATGCCTTGGATACATATGAGATGGCGCCACCGCTTGACACATTTCCCATCGTCCCTTGTAGGATTGGAATAACTTATTATATATTGTCTTAGATCTACGCAAACTCAAAACGTCATCTGTGTTTCAAGCCCTCAAAAGGAACCAAACGGAACCAAAACCCTCAATTGGAAAGACCCGTTATATCAAATTAATCACAATCAAAATAAAATAAAAATTATAAATTGTGAAGAACTCAAAAACGTTACTTCTGACGACACAAAAAATACTACTAGACTGTGGTCGACTAATACTGCTTAACGGTAATGTGAGATATTCCTAATTCCTCTCAAATATTCTTAATACTTGAAACAGGATTTGCACCCATGGCTGGTCTTAAAACCTCGGCATCGACATTCTACTATCTCCAAGACTCAAATCTCCCTCCCAGAACTTTTTGAACCATGGCTGAATGCTGCAGATTCATAAGGCATCTTCCCCCTTCCCAAATCTTACGAGCGGCGTCAGTCGCTTCGAATTATTTTTTAAAATAATAATTTAAATGAAATGTATTGAAAAGTTAACGGGGCGACACCTATAGAGCAGTAAAAGAACTATATAATCTACTACATTTTGAAGTTTCATCCTTCATATGAACATATGTGAAGTTTCAAGTTGACCTATCAATTCATTCGTACAAAAATAGCACCTTAAAGTAAACGTGTCAGTATTATTTTTTAAAATGGAAAACATTTAAAATCATGCAGTGATTAAATTTTTGGTAAAAATTATTTAAATGCAATGAAAATTCACAGTGAAATGGTAAATGTATTAGGGGAGTCTGCTCCTTTATAAACGACATTTTTTAAGTGGACAGGTGAGTTTCAATGTGATCGTACAAGCCTTGATGATGATCATCGTTAGGGGCGTCCAATAAGTGCAACTACTGACCAAATAATTAATTATACACATGATATGGTTATGGATGATAGACAATTGACTTTGAGTGAAATTGCTAAGGCCATGAACATCTGAACTGAACGGGTGTTTCAAATTTTGAAAACGGAATTGGGTTTGAGAAAGCTGTATGCAAGATGGGTGTCGCATTTGTTAAATTCTGATCAAAAACGACTTCGAGTAAAACTTTCTAACCAACATTTGGATTTTTTTCAAAAGAATACATTAGATTTTAAATGCCATTTTGTAACTGTGTGTTTTTCACTATGATTCTGAACTGTGACAACAAACAGCAGAATGGACTGAACCCGGTTGTTGAGCTCCAAAGCAACCAAAGTGTTCAAAATCAACCAAAAAGTTTATGGCATCAATTTTTTGGGATGCAAAAGGCATTTTGTTAATTGGTTACCTTCAAACCGGTTGGATGCCAAATCAATTGGATGCTAAAATTCGTGAGTAAGACCTGGTTTAGCGAAGAGAATTTATTGTAAAAAGAAAATGCACACAGAGATGTTTTTGCAATGGTCAAATTGAACTTACACTACGAATTGTTGGAGCATCCACCATATTTACCAGATCTGACCCCACCCCATCTGTTCACCCACCATCTTCCCAAAGTTCAAAAAATTCCTACGTGGCAAGCGTTTTTCATGAAATGAAGAAGTTATAGCAGATGAGTATTTTGAACGACTTCCAGAAAATCACTTCAGAGATGGAATAAATAAATTGGAGAACCACTGGAAATGTATTGAGCTTAAGGGAGAGTATACGGAAGTATAAAGTCATTTTTTCAATTATAAATTTTTATCATTTCCGCGTGGTGAACTTTTCAATTAGCCTGGTATAGTATGGCAGTATCATTGTACCTTTTTTTAAATGAGTAAGGAAGCGAATATTGTTCAACTGGTTTAATTTTGCCATATGTCAGTAAAATTAAAAGGTCATTGTCGATCTTATACAACTACTAAAACTGGAGTTACTGATTTTCAAAGTTGTAGAAAAGTTGTTAATAGTGAGAATTCGAATGTAAGGTACATATGTGTGTTAATTTAAAAAAGACCTTGTGAAAACACGGCGATGAAAAATGTTGAATGGTCTTTTATTTCTGCGGGATAAGACAAAAGAAAACAATTAAAATCTTCTAAAACTGTCGACCATCTGTGATATTCACCTGACTTAACTCCATCAGGTTAATATCTCTGTCCGAAGCTCGAAAAATGTTTGATGTAAGTGTATGTAATTCGAATTTTTAAAATAATATTTTGTAAAAATATTTTTTTTCTGGGTCACGATAGTTATTTGTCAATACCCCTCGTAGCCTCTGACCATCTACTCGATTTAGCACGCTTGGGCTATTTTACGTTCCCGAAAGTTTAAGTTTTAACGAAAGGGAGTCGTTGCATGGATTTTTCCGAGATTTAGGGCACTGTAATTGCAGTATCGAACGAAATGCCAAGACAGAAGCTGAAAAAGTTTTGTGAAATTCTCATTACTCATTGTTAACGCTGAAATATTGCCATTGAAGTGTATTTCTTTTAACTAGTGGTAATAGTTTGTTTAAATTTTAATTGTATTCAATATTTTTTGAGCAGGATTATTTTAGTTTCAGAAACAAGACGGGTAAAGAAGATTTTTGAGAACGTTAAGAGTGGACTGCGGGACGAGAAGTACGACCCTCGACGGTGGTGTCGTGGTGCGTTCGTTTCGCCACGACATCGAAGACCCGAACCCTCGTGGCATCGTTGATTTGCGAGCCGCAGGTCGATTCGGGTACCGCCCGCCGGCCAATGGCTGCGCAGACTCGGAAGATGACCGAGTGGGGTCTTGGTCTTCTTCACCTCGACGGTTCACGCCAAGTGCAACCCGGTACTCACCTGCACCTAGTGCGCGACAACACCGACACACGGACGAAGCGAAGTACGCGACTCGTCACTCAATATTCAAGTTGACGTGCGAGATCCGGCCACAAATAACGCGCTCTGGGAGATGTGGAGGCGTCGGCGATGAAGTGGCGCGCTGTGGCGGCTGTGCTGCTGGCGGTTCTGGTCCTGGGGGTGTCGGGCTGCGGACCGATCCGTGGAACCAGCCGACGACGGGGCCCTCACAGGCTCACGCCGCTGGTTTACAAGCAGCACATCCCGAACGTTCCTGAACATACTCTTACCGCCAGCGGACTAACCGAGGGCAGAATCGATCGGAATGATTCCCGTTTTCGGGATCTGGAACCGAATTATTGCAACGAGATCATTTTTAAGGACGAGGAAGGCACCGGAGCCGACAGACTTATGACCGGGGTAAGTCAAAAATTTCTTTTAATAGCATATCATTACAAATATATAAATACTTATTTATGTATATATACATATATAATACTTATATATTATATATATATATATATATATATATATATATATATATATATATATATATATATATATATATATATATATATATATATATATATATATATATATATATATAAATATATATATATATATAAATATATATATATATATATATATATATATATATATATATATATATATATAAATATATATATATATATATATATATATATATATATATATATATATATATATATATATATATATATATATATATATATATATATATATATATATATATAAAAATATTTACAACTATATGTGTTGGTGGCCAATAAAATAAGAGTGGCGGAGATTTATTAATATATTTTATTTATAATATTTATGTTGTTTCTAAGACAATATTAACTTTCCAGAATGAATTTACTGATTATTTAAAAGGCATACATGGTATTAATTTGGATATAAACAATTACTTTATTCATAATTATACGTTGATGCGATATTTTAGAAAAAATAGGGATAAAAAAATAGAGTAATTTTTATTATAATTCATAAAAAAAATTAAATTCTCTAAAACTGTTTAGTCTTTTCAATTACCGAAGCTTAGCTTAGTATTTTGTAGCATGCCCTTTATTCTGAATTAGACACTTCTTAGCTAGACACTACTGCTGAAGAAAAACGTTTAACTTTGCAATTGAGAAACTAAAATAAATCTTTGCATTTATTACAAATAACGGTCACCATGTGTAATTTTTAAAGCTTTGAAAGGATCATATATGACCCAAAAACAACGAGAAAAGAGTGAACTTCCAAAAAAAAAAACGACTAAAAATAGATAATCATATTGTAATCGACGCTTTGAAGGATACTTTTGAAACCACTGTCATTATAACAAAAAATGACTCTTAAGTATTAGCATCAGAACCATAAGACCTTTACAACAGAAGAATATACTTAAGTAAACAGGATATAAAGCAGCGGTTAAAAGCTGCAAAAAGAAACTTTATTGAAGATTTCTGACATAACCGGAGAAATATTCTTTTTCGCGATGAAGCTAAAATTAATTTATTTGGTTCTGATGGCAAATTGTATGCGAAAAGACGTATTAATGAAGAATTTAATGCATGTAGCCCTTTAAGTACAGCAAAGCATGGTCCCCATACTTGGGGACCATGCTTTGATAGCATCCCCATGAAGTATGAAGTTGAAGTATCCCCATACTTTGATGCTACCATCATCAAAGTATGGGGATACTTTTTATATAATGGAGTAGGTCCCAAAATTTTGGATAAAGACAAATTTTTTTAGGAATCTTAGCGACAATTATGTCTTATGTGGTAAAACAGTGGTTCGAGAGGAAACATATGAAAGTGTTAGAGTGCCGTTCACAGTCCCCGCATCTAAATCCGATATAACACTTTTGGAGCGGATTAAAACGAAATAAAAATCGCAAACATGAAGATATTGCTTTAAGTAATTCAGACAGCTTGGTTTTCGATACAAGTAGATTTTCGATTCTCCATGCCAAGAAGATGTCACTCAGTAATTAAGAATAGGGGCCATGTTACAAAGTACAATATAGACTAACACAATTTCAGATGTTTTCTAGGTTTTATAATTTCAGATTTTAGTTTCTTTTTTGACCCCGTAATTTGTTCTAAAATATCTCAACAACGTATAATTATGAAATACCGTGTATGCCTTTGAAATGTTTCGTAAATTCATTCTGGAAAATTAATATTGTCTTAGAAATGACCCAAAAATGAGTTTAAACAAAATATATTAACAAGGCTTCTCCACTGTTATTTTTTTGGTATCGATGAGTCATTTGATTTTTGCTAATACTATGATTCAACAAATTGACGATTCTTAAATTGGATATATATATATATATATATATATATATATATATATATATATATATATATATATATATATATATATATATATATATATATATATATATATAATGGCCGATTTATATATTTCTTCATACCGATCTTTCGAATGAACGAGATAATTTTAATAGAAAATTTTTACCTGGTGCATTTTTTGTGTTATTCAATTCGAACAAACCTAATAAACTTAATAACATTACCAAAAAAAACCCTCTCTACTCTATGTGGAAGCTCTCTATATTACAGAAGCACTTCTATCAAAGTGAATTGAATGCTTTAAGCTCTGAAAAATATTGCTGCATACTAAAAAAAAACATTAAAATTGCAGCAAATTAATAAGAAATACAAAATATAAAGTTATGGAAAACACTTTGAGGACAAAAATAAATATACCATATTCGTAAGTAAGAAATTAAATTTCTTACTAAAATTTGTTTTAGTAAGAAATTAAATTTAAAAAAATTAAATTAATTGTTAACTTTAATTTAAAAATTTGTGTTACTAACATTGAAGAAAAATATTTGATGTCAAAACTTATTTGTCCTTTGAAGGTAAATTAAAATGAAAACAACAATAGGTAAACAATGATTTACACACAATTAGCTATTCTACATAACTCTCAGTGCTAACATACGATTCGATCTGAATGTTTCTGTCTTAAAATAAAATAAAAACGCCAACAAAAAAAACGGTTAAGGGATTATGAAAAATGGAAAATTGATACTTTTTATTTATCTGGGCTTAACTCGAGAGAGAGATAGCAGAAAAAATGGGCTGATCGAAGACTGTCGTTAACAATTACATACGGATAGGAAAAGTTATAGAAGGAAAAATGAGGTGGAAGAATAAAACAATTGATGAAACCGGATGAAAGAAGAAAATTAGGAATTCCTAACACAAGAAAACTCTTCTAATGAAATTGATGCGCGAACTTGAAAGGAAGGTTGCAGCCGTTTTATCGGAAATTACCTGGGCACGTCTGGACAAGTTAAATACTTGTCAAAGCTTGTAAAACTCCAACTTATTCCAAACCGCAAAATCGCTCAACTAGAATATAGCCGCAAGTTACGGATCTTTCAAATTGAGCGGTTTTTTTAACTCTTGAATGAAACCCAGATGGCTTTGTGAATTTGCCTAGGTTTAGTCTCAATCCAGAAGTGTAAGGAATGACATTTATAAAAATGGAATCCTACACAATAAAACGCGTTAAAATTTTATGAAAATGGCCGTTCATTGAAAAATGATTTTGGAAAATTACATGATATTTACGGTTTGTCTAATCGTTCATCTGAAAACACTATAAATCGAATTGTTCAAATATTTCAAGAAAGTGGTTCAACCGAAGATAAAAGAAGATCAATTCACAAGAGCATAATGTGTTATATATATATATATATATATATATATATATATATATATATATATATATATATATAAATATATATATATATATATATTTATTATTATTATTATTCACGTATGGGCCCTAGTGGACCACGCGAAGTACAATTAGAGGCGTTTGTTGTTGTTAGCCTTCCTTTGTGCCCATACTAATTTCATTCTTTCGCTATGAGCTTTTTTCCTTTCGTCAGACCAAGTTGTTCCAGTCTTCCTACATTTTTCTCTCTGGCCAACCTTCCAAACGTTCACCTTGTGTCTGAAATAGCCTCTATCCTGAATTTCACTTTGTGAAATATTTGCTGACCTTAGGTCCTCTTTAATTGCAGCAATCCATTTAATTATTTCTACTTTAGCTTTACTCCTATTTTCATAAAATTCGACTATTTGTCTAGTTAACCTACTCGGATTCATCCGTTTTATGTGTCCGTAAAACTTAAGTCTTCTTTTTCTCATATCGCTATGTATATCTGTGTATTGTTTGATTTCTTCGTTTTCTCGAAGTCGGTATGTTGTGCTATTTATTTGTTTGGGGCCTAGGATTTTCCTTACGATTTTTCTTTCCTTCTTTTCAATGTCCTCGATGTCCCTCTTTCTATTCAAAATGAGCGTTTCTGCAGCATATAGACATTCTGGCTTAATAACTGTGTTGTAATGTCTCAGTTTTGTGTTTTTAGATAGGCATTTTTTGTTGTAAATATTTTGTGTAAGTCTCAATGCCGTTTCCATTTTTTGACATCTACCCTTATTGGCCGCTTTTTCCAACCCATTTTCCATGATTATTTCACCCAAATATTTGAATTGAGAGACTCGTCTGATGTTACCATATTTTGTTTTTAGAAATGGCGTTCTTAGTCTGTTGCAGGTCATGTATTGTGTCTTTTCAAAGGAAATTTGGAGTCCTACATTTTCTGCTGTTTCTTTTAGGATTTCAATCTGTTTCTGTGCCGTTAATACATCTTGAGCTAAAATTGCTAGATCATCAGCAAATGCCAGACAATCAATTTTGATGTTGGTTCTCCCCAGTTTAATGGGCTGGTCAATATTCAGGGCCGACTTTTTTTCACGCCACTCCTGTATTACTTTTTCTAGAACACAGTTAAATAAGAGTGGCGAGAGTCCATCCCCTTGTCTCACTCCAGTTCTAATTTCGAAGGGCTCTGAGATCTCACCCATGAATTTAACTTTTGACCTTGTGTTAGTTAACGTTGCTTTAATAATTGCCAGCGTTTTCAGATCTAGTCCTTGTTCTTTCAAGATTCGGAATAAAGATTCGCGGTCAATAGAATCATATGCTTTTTTGAAATCCACAAATGTACAGACGAGATTTTTATTGTACAGTTTTTGATGTCTTAGAATCAACTTCAGATTCAGGATCTGTTCAGGGCAGGATCTGCCCGGTCGAAAACCTGCTTGATATTCACCAATGTTAGGTTCTAACTGTACCTGTGCTCTGTCTAGTAGACATTGAGATAGAATCTTGTAACAAACTGGGAGAAGAGATATCCCTCTATAGTTGTTTACATCCGTTCTATCTCCTTTCTTATGTAGTGGATGGATTAGAGCATCTTTCCAATCTTCCGGAATCCGTTCGGTTCGCCAAACTTCTTGTAGAATTTTGGTTATTTCCTTGATTGTACCTCTACCAGCGGATTTCAAAAGTTCAGCAGTGATTCCATCTTCACCAGAAGCCTTGTCATTTTTAAGACGCTTAATTTGCCTAATTATTTCATCTTCATTCGGTGGTAATGAATCTGGGTTTGTTTGTTTAGGTTTTAGTGTTGTTAATTTGTTTAAGGGCTCAGAACAGTTTAGTATTTGTTCAAAATATTTCGCAAGTTCTTTGCAATTGTCTTGGTTATTTAGAGCTAATTGTCCGTTTTCCTTTTGGAAGCAAAGACTTTGCGGTTGATAGCCTGTTAATTTAGTTTTAAATGTTTTGTAAAAGTTTCGGGTGTTATTTTTTTTTTGGAAATCTTTTTCTATTTCATTAAGTTGATTGTTTTCATATTTTCTTTTAGTTTGTCTAATTAGCTTCGATGTTTCTTTTCTTACTTCCAAAAAGATGTTATAGTTTATTACTGTTTTTTGACTGTTCCAATCTTTGAATGCTTTACTTCGGCTTAATACTGCTTGCTCGCAAACTTCATCCCACCACGGATGTTTTCTACGTTTTTGTAAAGGGACCAACTTTAAGGCCGTTTTAATAATTTTTTGTTTCAATTCTTGCCAGTTCTGTGCTGGTTGTTTATCAAGCTCTTCTGTTAGGGCTGGTTTTATTTTCGTTGGGTCAAACTTTGGTATTAGCAGCCTCTTTTGAATAAGTTTTCGAGGTTTTAAGCTAAGTTTGATTCTAGTCAAGTAGTGATCCGTGTCTATATTAGCTCCTTTCCTGACTTGAACATTCAAAATCTCTTTATAATTGGGGTACGAAATGGCAACATGGTCAATTTGAAATTCACCCATGTACGTGTTTGGGCACCTCCAGGTCTTTTGTTTTGATATTTTCTTCTTAAAATGGGTTGACATTATTTTTAGATTAAACTGCGAACATAGTTCAACCAATCTTCTACCATTATGGTTAGTCCATTTATGAGCGGGAAAACTGCCGACTGTTTTCCTGTACTTTTTTTCTTTCCCTAGTTGGGCGTTGAAATCACCCAATAGGATTTTTATATGGTTAGAGGGAATGTTAGAGATAGTCTTTTCCAGAATTTCCCAGGACTTATTTACTTTTTCAGGATTAGATTTATTTTCTTCATTAACTGGGAGGTGTGCATTGATTAATGTATAGTTTTGGTTAGCACACTTGAGGGATAGTGTCATAAGTCGATTATTTACTGGCTGGACATTTGTTATAGAACCAAGAATGTTTCTTGAGACAGCAAAAGCAACACCGAGATGTGGTGTATTTTTGAGTATTCTTTTGTCCGTTTTACTTTTAAAAAGTCTGTAGTTGCCGAATTCCAAGATGTTATCATCTGTCAATCTGGTTTCTTGCAAAGCTAAAATTTGGATTTTTTGCTGATTTAATGTTCGCCCCAATTCGTGTAGTTTTCCTGGACGCAGGAGAGAATTGATATTTACCGTTCCAAAGAAAGTTTTTGTTTTTGGTTTCAGACGTTGGCCAGAGGTCTCCGACTCCCTCTGAAAGATTTTGCGTTTAAGCCCGGACGCCCCAGAATCCGAAAGTCCGGTTGTACCAGCAAAGCTGGCAGAGGATTGTCTACCTCCTGGGGTAATTTTGTAATTACTAGAACGCTTCATCTTGTACTTTGAATTAAAGGTTTGAACCATGACGGTTCAGAGGTTAAGACTGGAGGGGTTAGTTCCAGAATTTAAATATCAGCCGCACCACTGGTGAACAGACGCTGACCACTCAACCGCTTGATACAAGTCAGACGCTAAGTGGATTTTGTTTTTTTTTTTGCCTTGGTTCGGGGCTGCTTATTTTGAGATATTCGCAGCTGTCCATTAATATCTAATGGAACTTTCACTATCCACCACCTGTGACCCGTCCAGTACCTTAGGCGGGGTATACTGGAATATATATATATATATATATATATATATATATATATATATATATATATATATATATATATATTTATATATATATATATATATATTTATATATATATATATATATATATATATATATATATATATATATATATATATATATATTATATTTATATATTTTTATTATATATTTATATATATATATATATATATATATATATATATATATATATATATATATATTTATATATATATATATATATATATATATATATATATATATATATATATATATATATATATATATATATATATATATATTTATATATATATATATATATATATATATATATAAATATATATATATATATATATATATATATATATATATATATATATATATATATATATATATATATATATATATATATATATATATACTTTATATGTTCGCGCAAAAAAAACGAATGTTACTGGCATAATTTAAATAAAAATAGAGACATTAAATTAAATGTGTGGTGGCTATGTAATGGTATGGCGGTGCTTTGTTTTAAAAGTCGTGGACCCCCTTTCTTTTATTATTGAAAAAAATTAACTCTCCAACAACACCTTGTTACCTCAGGCTACTTTACTGGCAGGAAAAGATTGGATGTTTCACCAAGACAAAGCTCAAGTTCACACGAGCAAGTTACTGATATCTTTGTTTCTTCAAGAAAGTGTCTCCTTGATAAAATAGTTAGAAAATAATTAGCAACAAGCTCCAATTTATGTTTAATACGTCTAATAGAGAATTTCTGGAGTGAATTAACAAGGAGAATTTATAAGAACGTTCGACATTAGTTCACTAAAGTGAAATTGCAGTCAGTAATCGAGGAGAAATGGCACATCATTGACCCCTTCTTTGACGAAGGATATAATGCTAAAAATGCATGGCTATTAAAACTGTTGCAGTGGTGATTTTATTCTCTGTCCGCTATTTATTAGTTTATTATGTTACATAATTATTTTCTAATTTAATAACATTATAGTAAGATTATATTTGTTTTAAAATTTCATTGTTTTTTTAAATATATTTGATTTATTGATTATCAACCGTAATATTTTAGTTCTAAGTGTTTTTCATATATATAGGGTGTTACAAGAGCGCAAGATGTGAATTTTAAATAAAACATATATGGCGGTATTCCATTGATGCAGCGTCCAATTTCGGGCTTCAGTGCCTGGGTGGTCGTGGACTTGTTGCCATAAGCCTGAGACATTCATTCAATTGATTCAAATCGGACATTCAAGACATCGGCATTCACTTTTTGTTGGCCAATGACCCAATTGGTAAATTCTCTTCGCTGTGCATGGTCTGTTGGTAGAAGTTGTTGAGTCAATTGGACTTTGTAAGCATGGAGATGCCAAAAACTGAACCAGTACTTTCGAATTTTTTGATTATTCTTTTTACAGTTGAAAAATCTGGAACATTTTTTCTACCGAAGATCCGATTTTTCCAATCGAAGACTCACTTTTTGAATGGTACCAACCAAACTTTCACCATTTTGATAGTAATATTTAACAATAGGAACGCGTTGCTGTATCGTGTTTATTATCGATCGATGTTTATCGATGCGCTCGATGTTTATTAACTCCTATCTGTCTCTTATCGACCTGTCACAATTTTTGACCAATAGAATCATAACAGCCAAAATGGTGCCCAATTCAAATCTTGTACTCTTATTGTGACACCCTTTATATATATATATATATATATATATATATATAATATAAGTATTATATATGTATATATAGTGGAAAAGTTAGGAAAATAAACGTTGTGGGAAAGCGAATGTTCCCTTCACGGGTTTTGCAATATAAGTGACGTGCATTTTTATAAACAGGAATCTTGCCGGTAACATGTAAACATATATAACTCATATATAAACTCACATAAAAGTAACATTTAATACTATTGAGTCATCCTTACTAAAGCGTTGAGATCCCCCATTCTCAGAAGCTTGCTCACGATGTTATTCGATGTACTTCACCTGAAGTTTTCTTAATAATGGAGAAGTAAACATAGAAAAAATAAAGATGGGGTTTTAATTTAATTAATGATAAAAGTATTTAGAAGCAGCTAATTCAATAAAAACAAAAGGAAGGGGCCTGTTATTTTGTTTTTTTTTGTCTAAATAAATAGAAGAAAAATCCAAGAATCCTTGTATATATATATATATATATATATATATATATATATATATATATATATATATATATATATATATATATATATATATATATATATATATATATATATGTATGTATTTGAAATAATTAATGATGAAAAATAACTGCCTACTTGCATAAGTATATTGTTTCATTGCCACTTGGAAATTATTTTTGTTTGATCAAAATCAATAACCAATTAATCGAAAAGCAAACGTTTCGAGAAATATTAATTGAAAGAGGAATTAAGTGTACATAAATTTAGACGTGATACGTCGTATGTGATCTTAAAATATTTTTATCATCAATTGATTGTCATGACTGGTAGAAATAATGAATGAGACCAATAAATTATAGTAGATAACGAGTTATAAAAAAAATGTTAAATGTGTGTTTCTAAATCGCGCGTTGGAAATTATGTCAAGTTTAATAAACAAATTTAACTATTGTTAATATAATTTATTCAATATAAAAAAAACTGGTCAAATAATTATTCTATTTTTTATAAATGTCGTTCGGGAAGTTTATTGTTCAGTTTTTTTTTGTTATAAATGTTTTTGTCCCTGTGCCACAAAGCGATTACGAAAAAAAACTGTTTTTCCTCGTGGTCATGTATGTTAATCTCAGTTTCACATCGGAGGAAGGAAACCAACCAAATGCTCAGGGTATAAGGTGATATCGTGAGAACTGAAAAAGAATGATATGATATACATCGTGAAAGTTCTTTTTTTTACAGAAAAAGACGATTGAAAACGATTTAAAAGTGTATACGTCATTTTCTCCTTCATATTGTGATATAAAAAACTGATTTTTCTCAATTTCCGTTATTTCAACATTTTTATATTTTTTTTACCTGTGTTTTCCGTGTCTTCTAGCCTATATTGGTCGCTTTTCGATCAATGCATGTTGCTGTCAATGCATGTTGCTGTTGCTGTCAATGCATGTTGCTGTCAATGCAACGGCTGTCCGTTGATGTATATATATATATATATATATATATATATATATATATATATATATATATATATATATATATATATATATATATATATATATATATATTTGTCCATTCTGAAATTTTTTTAAACCATTTATAATTGTTCTTTTGATATATCTCACTTTTTGATTCAAGAAATACTATAAGTTCTCAATAGAGTTAATTTAGGGCGACAGGGGGGTACAGTCAACTTTTTTCTGACTATTTCAGATATTGTTTCGAAAGACTCTCGCGCAAACCGAAGAAAAGTTGAAAAATTATTATGGAGAATCTGTTCCTTTCATTTCATAGTTCATAACTGGTTTACTGAGTTGCGAATCAGCACGACTGATTCTTTGTGCTCAGGATGTCCCGTTGAGAACACTACTGATGAATTGTTAAAAAAAAAGGTTAGAGATATTGATTAACATCTCGAACAAGAGTTTCTGTGGTGATTTGTGACTGTTGATGAAACTTGGATTCATCACTACACAATAGAAACGAAGAAAGAGACAAAACAGTGAGTTTTACCCAACGAACGTGCTCCAAAAAAGCCGAAGACGTTTCTTTCGGACGGGAAGGTCATGGCCTCTGTTTTCATCGATTAGCAAGGCATTATCTTCATCTGTTATTAAAAAAAAGGCAATTACGGGGAAGTATTTTGTTGTCTTATTTTTGGAATGCCATTAAGATATGATAAAAATCATCTTCATTTGACGAAGAAAAGTACCAGCATATGCGTTTGCCACTGCAAAAGAGGTATTGATCAATTTGTGCTACGAATTGTTGCCTCACTGATTTTTCTTTCCGAACTTGACTCTCTTCGACTTATTTATCTTTTCAAACCAGAAAAATATGGCTGGCTCGAAAGGAAATTGAGATCAAATTAAGAAATCATTGCCGAAATAGAGGACTATTTTGCAGAGTTCGTCAAGTCGTACCAGGCATAAAAAAGTTGGAAAATCATTAGGCGAAGTGAATCGAGCTAAAAGGAGATACTCTGAAAAAAAAATTCATTTTCGATCAGAAAAAAAAACGATATTTCAGTTAAAAAGTATCGGTAAAATGTTTTATTAGGTTTTTTGTTATCTTTTTAATTCGGGAAACTCACTATAGTCTAGAGATTTAGGATTGGGCTCCGTGGTTGGTAAAATATTTTATCCACGCTATTGCAGCCTTAAAGTCTTGATACTTTTGCAGTAGTCCCTTAAAAGTATCTTGTTATTTAAAATGTGCCGGAACAACTTAATGCGCAAACTCTCAAACTTGTATATTACAAATTTTGGTTCTGATATTATAAGAGTGTTAGAACGTTAAGAATAAGGCAGAATAACAACTACAAGTGACAATCCAGTCATTTTTATTTTATCTTGAAGAACAAATAATGACATAATGTTTTCAAAATAATGTCGTTCAAGTATCTCCATCGTTTTCGTTTGATGGAAAGCATGCTAGAGACCTGATATTCAAATAATTTTCACACATATCGCTTGGTAAATTTTTTCAATGGTGGCCTGAATGTTTCGTTTAAGGTCAAGAATTGTTCGGGGTTTTTCTTTCTGTAAACCAGAGATTTAATATAAACTCACAAAATATAATTCAAGGGCGTGAGAACACCTGATCTTGGTGGCCAGTTGGTATTACCATTTAATGAAATAACGCGTCCAGGAACCTTTTCCTGTAATAAATTGATTGTATGATAAGTCGCACTGTTTTGTTGAATGAAAACGTTATACATTCTGTCAAAAAAGTACCGGGGATTGGTCAATAAAACACAAAATGTTTGTTATTTATCCAAATTTATTGTATCGTCTTCAAACGGTACCTCGAACCGGTAATTTGAGTTTCGGAAAGAGAAAGAAGTCGGCCGGAGCCATATCAGGTGAATACGACCGTTGTTTGATGATGTTTGTTGAGTTTTTGGCCAGAAATTCGTTCACAATAATAGCCTTGTGAGATGGTGCGTTGTCGTGATACAAAATTCAAGAGTTTTCTTTCCATAAATCTGGCCTTTTTCGACGAATTTGCTCTTTCATAGGCCGCATAGCGCTCAGATAATATTATTTATTTACCGTCTGACCTTCTGCAAGAATTTCGAGTGCATAGCATCGCGATAATCAAAGAAAACAGTCAACATCACCTTGGCTATTGATCGACTTTGACGTGGTTTTTTTCGGTTTCGGCTCAGTTGGAAGGCTCCATTTCGAAACTTGTTGACTGCTTTGCATGTCAAACTCATATACCCATATTTCATCATCAGTTACAATGCATTTTGTGAATGTGGGATCGAAACTGATTCGTTCTAGCATATCTTCAGCAACCTTTACGCGATTGGGTTCTAGTCTTTCGGCACTAGTCGAGCGGCAAGGTGTTTCATGCCAAAACAATCTCTTAAAATGGTACGAATTGATTCGTGAGACACAGCAAGATCAGCGGCTATTTCTCTTAAACTTAAATGATGATTTTCAGTCACCATTTCCTTCACTTTGGCGATGTTACCTTCAGTTGACCGATCAGAGCGAGACAAATCTTCCACCATATCTCGATCGCTTTTGAATGCACTGTACCACTCATATGCACGTATTTTTGATAAAGTCGATTCACCCTAAGCCTTCTATAATAGTTTCAGCGACTCGGCACATGAAATTCCCTTTGCAATGCAACATTTAAGAGAAATTTTTTGTTCGATGTTTTTATCCACTGTAAAAATCGCAAAACGCACTTTAGATGAACTGACAAAATCGAGCATTGTAAACAAACTAAATGACAGGTGGCGATCAAACTTTGCGTCAGTATAGAGGACAGTTGTGCTAACTTAGTGATAAAAAAAATATTTGACAATCCCTTTAAGCGGGCTTTTCAAATCATCAATCCCCGGTACTTTTTAGGCAGAATGTTTACACATTTATCAGTTTAGGCCAAAGATATTCTATTAGAATATTTCTATATCGTTCTTCATTAGCAGTAACATGATTTTCTTCATCGTCTTTAAAATAATTAAAATCATATCATTCCTTTACCTAAAAAACCGAAAAACCCTATCAAACACTGACTTTCTGAAGATTAAGAGGAAACTTTTGAATCACTTGAGGATTTTCATCGGCCCAAATCCTGCAGTAATGTTTATTCACAACCAGGAGTCCGTTTCGTCGAAAAATAAAATTTTTTGGTGGCTGAATAACATTATTTTTATTTAACTGAGGTAGCCGATACCTGAAAATTTATTTTAAATAGATAAATTTCCACTATATTTTAAACAAATAAGTGAAAATTCGAAAAGAAAAATGGAAAGAAATGGAATGAAATATAGCTGAAATTTATATACAGGGTGCTACATTCAACCAAAGAGTATGATTGTCAATGTTTTGTTACGCTGTAGAAAATTTGGTAGGAGGGGTAGAACGGTGCGGTCAATCTTAAACGATAGTTCGACTCAGGAAAATTTAGTCATCATTCAGCGCTATACGGGAGAGGAGTGCTGGTTTTATATGCACGAGTATTACCGTAACAACAAATCCGCAACAATTGTGCGCCGTAGATTTCGACAACATTTCAATTTGTACTATGTTCAGCAATGTCCAAGCCTTCCGTCGATTAAGAAATGGGTTTGTAAGTTTGAGAAAACTCGATCAACGTTAAATAAACGCTTCCCTCGTCATCGAAAGTCGGCGAAAACCGTAGAAAACATTGAGAAAGTGAGAGCAGAGCGTCCGTGCGCCAACAACCAAACTTATCGACTCTAACCGCGTAGCTGCTTTAAAATAAAGTTTTACGCATGCACCCGTACCGCCCCAATTAGTGCAAGAATTGAAGTCGACAGATCCCGCTAATAGACTTTTATTCGCTAAAGAAATGATGAACCGATTTCAAGCAGTCGACAATCTTATTCTTCGATGAGTCTCATTTCTACCTTAATGACCATGTCAATAATCACAATTGTCACTACTGGTATGAAGAAAACCATTAAAAGAAATACAAAAAGCCTCTGCAAAGCTTGAAGATCACATTTTTGGGCTACAATGCCGGCATATGGAATAATTGGCCCATTATTTTGTCGTCGAAATGTTTCAATTTTTTTTTTCACTTCAGCTCTTTAAAAATTTGAAGATTACAGTCAAGACACTTGGTTCCAACAGGATGCAGCCACCTGCCACACTTCCAATCTCTCTTTGCTTGTCGTTTAAGCGCTTTTTCCGGGAAAATTGATTTTTTATCACATTTAGTTTTCACCCCCGATGCCCGGATTTGATTCCCTGTGATTTTTTTATGGAGATATCTTAAGAGTCAAGTGTGCTGCAACCGCCCTACCATTCTGGAAGATCTAAAGAAGAATATTCGGCAAGAAATTGAAGCCATAATTGCAGATACATGCAAATTTTAAACGTCGTCTTCAGGAGTGCCAGGGCAGAAATGGAGAAATGGATTTTTTTTTATATTTTATTTCAAAAAGTCAACAACTGTTTGGACTACCCTGTATAAATCTTGGTTTATTTAACATTATTTTCAAAACATAATGTCATTATTTAATCTCTGAAATAAAATCAAAAATTACGGAATTACTACTTCTAATTATCATTATGACGCAATCTAACGTTATGACACTCTGACAACCCTTTTTCATGGCTTCGAAAAACGCAAAGTTCGAGTATTATTAAGCTGGGTCTACACCAGTAAAATTTTGCGTGTTTGTTGAATTTATTGGAACAATTTTTTTTTAATTATCTGGACAATAGATGGTTCGTGTGCGTGCTGTGCGGCGACAATATTTGCGTGTGTTTTTGTGTCAAGCTGGGTCCACATCAATACAAATTTGCGATGTGCGGGTTGTATGCGTTGTATGTGATGCGCCTATGCGGCAATGTAGACATATGTAGATACATAAAGTCGCACACAAATATTGTCGCCGCACAGCATGCACACGACCATCTGTTTTCCATCAAATAATTGAAATTGTTCCAGAAAAGTCAACACACACGCAAAATTTTATTGGTGTGGACCCAGCTTCCGAGCTACTACATTGCCGTGCAGGCACACCATACACAACACATGCTGCGCGCACAACGCAAATTTGTATTGATGTGGACCGACCCGACATTTTTTGCTTAGCGTATTCGATTTTCGCACCTGATTTTCCATAGGAAACAATGTCTATGTTGTTTGCTGTAATTTTTTATGTAAAACAACGACCGATCTACTATAAAACGAATTAGTTAGGAAAATAAAACCTAATTTCGATTCATGAATTTGTTTGTCCGCATTCGGCCACGGTAATTTGTCGAGTTTGGTCGGTTCATTCTCGACACATCGAAGAGTAAACACCATTATCTTTTGTGTCTGGGGACGAGACAAGTTTCCACTCTTCTTCAAACAGAACGGTCCAATATTGATATTGGCAGTATCTGTTCTCACGACACAAACGAAGGCACAACGAACACAATGACCGTCTTAATTATTCGATTGTACACTTATTTTTACTTCGAATTCTTGCCTGTTTACTTGTTTAGCTTTACCATTAGGATATCGCTCGTTGTTTTTTAATTTTTGTTTTTGTTTTTTATATATAAAGCCAGTTTTGTATATAAAGTCAAATAAACTGAGACGCATCAAAGAGAGGTTAGCATCAAATAAATTGGGGTTGACATAATTTGATTAGCAAAATGCGCGTCGAGAATGCGCGTTGGGTTTATTCTTTCATCGTGTATTATACAGGGTGTTATGAAGGCCGATGCGAAGCAGTGAGGGGGTGATACGAGAGGTCATTTGAAAAGTCTTAGTACAAACTTTTAAGTTGGGTGTCCACATCAATAAAAATTGCGTTATGCGGGTTGTATGTGTTGCATGTGGTCTGCCTGCTGACACACAAGGTCACACACAAATATTGTCACCACCAAGCACGCACACGAACCATCTGTTGTCCACCAGATAATTCAAACAAATTGTTCTAGTAAATTCAACACACACGCCAAATTTTATTGGTGAGGACCCAGCTTTACGGTTTTCGAGTTATTAGGGATTTTCGATTTTTCTTGAAAATATCCAAATTTTCAGATTTAGACTCTAATAAATCAGAAATGGAAAGTTACATTATTGTTCATATTTTTGTTTCTTGTTCTTGAAATATGTATCTGCTTTTGAACGTCATTAACAAGCAAATACAGTGACAAAAACGTTGAATAATGCCGTTTCAGATAGGAAAATGTATTCATTTAACAGCAAATTGTGGTTTTTAGAATCAATTCTTTTATCAAAACTTCGGTGTGAAACACTAAACTCGAAGAGATTTACCACTAAACACCAAATCACTTTTTTAAACATCATCAGATTAAATCATCTCCTGATGATGCTAACATGGTTAGCGAAACGTGCGCCGAGAAGCTTAAAAAAGTCATTTTATTATTATTATTGATTAAAAATGATTAGTGGTAAATTTCTTCGAGTTTTTAGAATGTTTGAATACTTTTTAGAATGACTTTTTAGAATGTTTCATTTTTAAAATAAAGGAATGTCAGGTGTCAGGTGTGTCAAATAATTTCATAAACATCTCTGTTTTATGCCCTTTCGAATGATGTATCACACTTGTAAACAACTAGTACATTCTTGGAGCTAAAATGTAAAAACTAGTAACATGTCTATGTGTAAACAATAGTTGATTCCAAACAAAAGACTGTCAAGGAGATCGCCGCTTATGAAATCGGCACCTTTATTCAAAGTACGGCTGCCTACATATTGAGACGTGTTTCTTGTGCCCTTTTAATCGAGTTCGAGTTCCCTATTAAATTTCTTCTGATTACACCGGCGCCCACCTTAACAGAAATATGCTTTCTTCCAATGAGGATTGTTTGTATTATCTCTCCATTTATGAAGATTGTGAATGTTCGTAAGTTCTTCCTTACAAAATTTTAATACATCGGTCCATAAGTCCTATTTAACAAAAAACGACAAAACCGTATTCTACGCACAGGGTCGTCTTCTTCAGAACCTTTTACACCTGTTCCAAACCTTCCATGTCGACAACCCAAGATTACGAGCTACCTGTTCTGATCTTGTTCAAATGTTTCTACGATTTACTCGTCACACTTCCAGTTTGGTAAATGCGACGACATGTGGCATAAAACACTTTAATATTGGCCAATATTTTATTCGGAAATCGTTCCTGGTATAACCGGCGTGCTTCTGATCCATTACCATCGGCTGCATACAGGTACAGAATACCTGCGTGTTATTCATAGGTAAAACTAGCCACTTCAGCAAAAAATAGTCAAAACTAAACAAAATCACCACAACTTGACTGAACTGAACCACAACTTGACACGATATAATTATACGAAATTCGATAGATACATGTTCCAACAGCGTAAGCAGCCTTACTAATAGGGGTACCTATAAGTAATCAATTATTTCAGTGGTAACAAAAAATTACTTTATTTACATTTATTTTTATCTCCGTCGTAATGTTTCTTATGTAATCTCCGTCGTAATGTGTTCGTAAGGTGAGCTCGCAAATCATAAGTATTTTTGAAATTTCTATTCTTTTGGAAATATTCCATTGGTTCGGAATAAATGAAAATCGGCTGGTGTTATGTCTGAAGAATAAGGCGGATGTGGTAAAACCTCCCAGTTTAGCTGTCTTATTTTTTCTTGGGTTAATCTTACTGCATGCGGCCTGACATTATCATGTTGTAATATTACCCCTCTTCAGTTGCCCAGATCTGGGCCAATTTACCATTAATTCGTTACGTAATCTATGTAATTGTTGGCAAATCAACTCAGTTCAAAGTTGAATAAATTAAATGTGCCACCACAACCCCACCAAACGCACAGTAACACTTTATTTAAACTGAAGGATGCTTTAGGAGTGGGTACGACTAGTTGATTTGGAGAAAGCCATTGTTTAGTGCACTTGTCGTTGTTGTACAAGACCCATTTCTCGTCAGCAGTAATAATCCTTCGTCAAAATGGATCACTTCGTTGTCTGCACAATAGAGAGGCGCAAATTGTACGCCGTTGCTCTTTATTCATCTCCGACAATAGATGTAGAACCCATATACCCTGCCTGTAGACTTTCCCGATTTCTTGAATATATCTTTAGACTGTTGATCAAGTAGCTTTTCCTCGATACTCAGTTTGGGATCAGTTTTTATCAGTGATTTTAAAGAGTCATTATCAAAGTAGTCAGATAAGTCAAAATCACCATTGGAACATTTTCTAAACTAGCGTTGGTACTTATTGACACTTTCAATACGTCTCCATACACATTACAAATTTTCTTTGTTGCAACCGTTGCATTAACACCCTATCGAAAATGAAACGCCATGTGACGCCCTAGTATTTCATCGGCTTTCAGAAATCCTTTCAGTACACTTACAAAACATGTCTAAGTTGTCATTTAATTTTTCTTGAAAACGGAAATCACCTAGAATCTTTTTATTTGAGGTTCAATAAATATGCCTTCTTTTAGTTTTGCATCAATTAATTGAGGGAATATTTGTCCAAGCCATTGTCCATGGCTTTGACAAAGTTTTTCATTACTCCAAACCAGTATCGGCTCGTGAGTGAGGGCGTTGAGCGCAGCCTCTCCAGCATTTATCACAGTAAACAATTTTTCAGATCAAAACACCACATTTTATTTCCGTTCAGTTTCTTTCCTTTAACTTATTTTCCTGGTTCATCTCCTGTATAGGGTTTTAATTGCACGAAAAGTGAAAAGGAGGAAGGGACAAGCAAAAAAAATTCTTCAGCAGCACTATTTTCTTCTACCCCCTCCCACTTTAAAAACCCACGAGCCGCCACTGGTGCAAACTTAATATGGAGAGACAGAAGAAGCACCTTGGGTTACTGAATTTGGATACGAAATTTTATCCTTTTGGTTTTTTTAAATCCCTTCTGTTTTATTGATACAAAAGTAGTAATCACTTATATGGTCAGTAGGTTCTCTCCACACCATAGAAATAGCAAACGACATAGAATTTTTCTTGCAATGCATCCACTGCACTACATTTACGTTACGACTCCCGCAGCAAACATGAGAGGCCCAACTTTTATCTCGATTTCCAATTTAGGATTTAAAATATTAAAGATAGGCTTTTTTGTTTTTTTCGGATATAGATTTAGCTTGTGACTAAAATAAATCGTCTGTATATATAATAAAACTGATCCACTAGAGTTTTGTAAAATCGACGACTAGAACGTGCAATTTTATATAAAACCGACTTAAACACTTGAGTGTACTGTAAACAAGGCAGAAACAAACTCAACTATAGAAAACAATAAAACTGCCCTTAAAGGTTTGTAGGATACTATGGAAATACCATCTCTAGGGTCTTGTGGTAATTTCTACCTTGTCCAGTCCAAAGTCAGGTACAAATAATTTCAATTAATCCATGATATAAAGGAGAAGCAGATACTTGAAAATGGGACGTGTTAGGCCATTTCTGTGAAAAGGTGTTTTAATAACCACGTAAATGAAACGCAAGAAGAGCATTCTCACCAATTTGACAAACATAATGTCGACCTGTGTAATTCTTTCCAGAGTTCTCTTCGGTGTTTCCTGTCTACAGCTACATGTTTAACTTAACAGATGTCTTATCGTCAATGTTATTTTAATTTTATCCCCCCCCCCCCCATGTTTTTAGTCTGCCTCATATATTGTTTGCTAATATCTCTGCCTTCGTAGGCTCTTTTTGGCAGAATTCCCTCTTCCATCCATTCTGTTGTATATTTATTTACTCAATATGTCGGAAACATAATGGAACGTTTTAAGTAAAAATAAAATAATTAGTTATTTTGTTAAAATTAGTCTCTACTATTCCTTTTATTCAAAATACTTCCCTTGAATACTGGACAATGCTAGCATAGTATTCTGTCGTTTTTCGGAATCGCCACATTGACCCTCGGTAAAGCAAATCCATTTATATGGATGTACAATTTCCAAGAACAATCTAAAAAAAAATCAAAAACAAAACAGTTAAGAGACAACTAGAAATAACTCTAACATTCACAGTATGTCGAAAAAATAACCGAACTTTTTAAATTTAAAGAAAACTGCTAGATCCATTTATTAACGGATTGTCAAGTTATAACGTTTATTAAAGTAACCGTACCTTTTGCAACCTCGTCACAAAAGCACAATGGAATAGACAGCGAATATTTAATTTTGTTTCAAGCTCGGTAAAAGTTTTACAGAAACATTTAAGTTGATGAAAAGAGTTTATGATGATGATTGCTTATCTGGTACACGTGTGCTTGAGTGGTATCTATCTCTAAGTAGGCCAAAAAACAAAAATCGAGATGAATTGGTGGAAAAAGTGCATAAAATGATCGCCTACGATGCCAATTCGACTGTGAGATGGATAGCGGAGGAATTAAATACGACCAAAGACATGATCGAGTGCCGGGAAGATGGTTTTTGATCATCCCACAGGGCCGTTGTTGTTCGAGAATTTCTGTCTTCTTCAACATCCTTCGTATTCGCCCGATTTATCTCCGCGTGATTATTTCCTGTTGCCGAAAATAAAACTGGCCATGAAAGAAACGTTTTATGACAATGTTACACAAGAGCAAGAAGCCCTGATAAGAGTCGTTGAGGCCATTCCGAAAAACGACATAAAAAATCTATGATAGCATGCATTGAACGTGCCCAGCGGTGAATTCACGCGGAAGGGATGTATTTTTAATTAATTTTCCGACATATTGTGTATATTGAGCCCGAATAAGTTCGAAATATGTGGAATATGGTATTAATTCTAATATCGACCTGACCAACTATTTCCTCGTTATGGCATTTCCAAGTTTGGGTAGGGACAACTCGAAAACCACCAGGATGGCGTTAATAAGGGTAAGTAGAAGGTCAGAAGCATAAATTGTATAAGGAACCCATAAGAATAGAGTTAACTGTGTTTTATGGTGTATGGAATATATTTTTTCGTTTTATATTCATACGTTCGGAGACGGGTAATTTTTTGTTTTCTTTCTACTTTGTTACAAGATGAAGTTGATTCCAATTAAAGTGAAACAATTTTCTCTGGGTGGATAGTAAGGTTGGATTTGGAGTTGTCGTAGTGAAATGACTTTCTGGTGATCAGTTTATTCTGGACTTTTTTTTTAATCACTTTGTTCAATGTTGTTAACTGTATACTTTCAATATACATTGTTTGAAGTTGTGGTTGTTTGCTTAACATTATGTCATTGTATTTGCTTTCTTTCCGGGCGTGTTGTGGGCGTTTTTGCAACCAAACTCAGATGTGTATATGAGTGGTCGAGTTAGTCTGGGTTAATTCATGCGGCACGCAAATATTACGCCGCAAGTGGTTTTCATACGCCTGCATTGGATAAACTAAGTGTTAGAAAGCATAATTATTGACGATATCAGTACGAAAACTTGAAGAAATCTGGGTAGGGCCATCGGAGTCGATAACGAACATCAAGAACTTCAGAACGAAATTATGTAACAGTACTGAGAAGAAATAACAACGAATCGCAATGAAACTATACCGAAAAATAATTCGAACGACCTTATATGCCAACTGAATATTTACTATATACCAATAAATATTGCATTGGTTTCGTGACGTAATCAATTTTATGTACTCATTCATTTTAAGTTGTAAATATCTTATGGCATATTTCTGCAGTCTTTGACCTGCGATTTGTCTATCTTTTGCATTAGGACTATTATTAGTTTTAGTTTTTTATATTTTCGGACATTTTTTTTATGCACAGTAAAATTTTTATATCACGACTATTTCAAAAAATATATTTTTAATAAATATATTTTATAATAAGTATATAAACAAAGTGAATTTTTATAATTTCTAAATTAGAGTTATTTTTATTTTAAAAACAAATATATGTTCTTATTTCTAACTATAAGTTAATTAATATTATTCTAAATATCCAAATCATATCATGAAGAGAAATGAAAAAGTTGAATTCTTACAGAACAAAAGTATATAGACGAAACTAATATTACCAAGACCTGTATGAAACAAAATTAAATAACACTTCAAATAAGCCAAAATAGTAAGTAATTTGCTTAATATTTTGTGGCATAACCGTTGTTACTAATAACTGCTTGGTATCTTCTGGACATTGACTCAAGAAGTTTATTAATATCGATATGATCAATAATTTTCAATTTTTCTTCTAATGTCCTATATAGATTACCCTTTGGTAGAGTAATTCTTATCTTTCTTCTGCTGATTCAAGTGATCCCATATGTTTTTTATAGAGTTCAAATCCGGTGATTGATTGGCCACTTTAGGATAGCAATGTTTTCATCTATAAATAATTGTTTGACTAGCTTTGAAGAATGCTTGGGGCAGTGGCGGCTTGTGAGGGAGGGTGTTGGGGCGCCACCCCTCCAACATTTATCGTACAACAGTATTTATTATTATATAATTTTTCGGAGCAAAACACCATATTTTATTTCCGTTCAGTTTCGTTTCTTTAACTCATTTTCCTGGTTCACCTCCTGTATAGGGTTTCAATACCACGAAAAGTAAAAAGGAAGAAGGTGAAAGCAAAAAAAATCTGTAGCAGCACTATTTTCTTCTACGGCCTTCCACTTTAAGCTTAGGCTTAGGGTCATTATCTTGTTGAAAAGAAGATCTTAAAGGCATGTTATCTTCCAGATAAGGCAGCATTATGTTCACTAATATAACGCGATACATAAATATATCCATAATCCCTTCTATGCGGTGTAATGGACCTACTCCAAACCTCGAGACAGATGACAGATGAACAGAACCTCCAGACCATGACAGATCCATCTCCATGTTTAACAGTAGGAACTGTGTATTTATGATGCATTCTTTTTCCAACAGAGCATCTAAAATAACGAACTTCGTCAGATCCAAACATATTGAATTTTGATTCGTCGCTTCAACATACCCGTTTCCAATCATGTAAAATCCAATGAAGATGTCTACGAGCAAAACCTAAACGGTTCCTTCTGTTTTTCTTTGAAAAAAGGTGTTTCTTGATAGGTCGTTTCTTTTAATGGGTTTTGTGGACACCTCTGCTAATTCTTGGTTTATTAAGTCAGCTCTTATTTTGGGTGGATTCTTGAACGGAGCCTTGGATGAAATATATTTAATTAACTTTACTGTTCTCTCACTAAGTTTACTGGGACGACCGGATCTTGGTGATACTTCTATGGTTCCCCTTTGTTTAAACCTATTAAGTATTGCCTATGCAGTTTTCTTCTTTAAATTTAATTTTTTTGCTATAGTAGCTTGATTTTGACCACTTTGGTATAGTTCAACTATTTCACTTTTGACATTGAATTAAATATGACGATCACGCGGCATATTAAAAAATGTTTTAGGATAAGTGACTACTGATGCGTTCGTTAACTGTATTAATTTTAAGGTGAAATGAATAAAGTTAGTAAAAAGTTATGTTTAGCTTTATATTTCAGTATTGTTTTTAAGTTAAAGATTTGTTCAGTGCATGAACGATCAGGCCTGCCTTGAGTGCGAGGGAGACTCGCCAATTGTGAATTCTAGTTGTTCTTGTGTTCTCTGAAGTCTAAATATTTTTGTCTCTCAAAAAAATTTGTCTGCTTAGTTTGCTTTTTTGGCTATAGTGTAAAAAAAATCTACTGAATATTCGAAGTATATTTAATTTTGCAACAAAGAAATATCTGTAAGCATTAAACTGGTTATCTATATACTTTTGTCCACTACTGTATATAATATAATCTAAAAATACATTTATTCTTTCGCTTTATATTGTTTAATTAATAACCTGTTTACGATAAAAAATTTGTGAATTCACTTTTCTAATATAAAAACACTTCTTTCAAAATAATTGTTGTAGTCTTAAACTTTTGGCCTGTGGTGTATGTGAAAATCAATTCTGCCAATTTGAATAAAAAAAACATTAGTTAATTTATTGGAAACAATAAATTCCAATTCGCTGACTATATACGAGTTCAAGTTATCAGTAGTATGTATATATATTCCATATTTTAAATTTTTTTATTTAACACCATTAATTCCGAGCGAGCTTCCAACATCTTTAAAATCCCATCCAATGTCAGTAACAAACTAGAAATTAAAATAAACAAATTTAAAAATAGCCCGACATTAATAAAAAGCAGGCACAACTTATGTAACCGAAGTGTTAAAACATTAAACATACAAAAGTTCTTATTTTGCATCGAATAAACATTCATTTTTAAGCAGCATTTATTTTTCTGCTATTTAAAAACTTTAATGAGGCGTTAAAAATATGCAAGAAATATTTATTCGAGATCTGTTCAGAGTTTTTGTAGAATTATTTGCAGGGAATATTTGTTTTCAATCATTACCTGATGATGTTAATAGATTAGAAACGTCCAGATACTATATGTAAGTGGTATTTAATTATTGCAATTTGTGAACTATACAAGGGTCGATCGAAGAGTTCTCGGTATGACAAAGAAACCACGATAACTATCCTCCAAATTTGTAATATCCTTCTCTCTACGGGTTTAGAAGAGGAAGTAATTGGTGGGAGTCCAATCTGGTGAATACGGTGCATATGCGAGTACCTATATGCCATGGGGTTTTTCAGCAACAACTCCAGACGTGTGTGCAGTTGTATTGTTCAGATATGGATGTTCACCCTGAATAAAGCCCTTCAGGCTAAACATCGGTTTATTAGGTACGGTTTTCATATAAATAGAATATACAGTTGAACAGCCGAAAGATTACCCGTGCGTCACCAATTTTTATCCACATGAATCAAATTAAAAATAATTACTCAAATTAGTGCTAACTTTCATAATGGACGTGGTCGGTGCCTCGAAAGATGAACATTTATGTTTATGATTTAAATCCACGATACATTTATTTGTATATCTTTTAACATGAAATGATGTCTTGTTATAAATCGATATTTTAAAGTAGAATTTCGAGTGTGTGTCATGAAATTGCAAAGCTTTATGTCATACGTCGATCGAAGAATTTTGTAGGTTAAAATTGTACGGATAATTTCAAGTTATCATGAAATGTTAGGGAAGTAGTCAATTAATTAAATTAATTTGTTACTGGTCATAATCGTCATTTTATTTACTGTATAAACAGTGTTGTCGAGATCAATTTTAATATGATGAAAACGTTACCAAGGTATGAAAATATACAGGTCCTTAAACAATTGCATTAAATATTTATTACAAATTTCATTTCAAATATTTCATATAATTATATAAAGCATACACAAAAACAGCTGTTTAAACATGTTAAATACACAGTGTAGTAAAGTAAAACAGTGTTAAATATTGAGACTTAATACATAAATTCAATAATACTTAAATAAATACAATAATACATAAATATTTTTTCCTATATCTAAATAATTAGGTAAACTAATAAGTTCATTAATCAACTACATTAACTACACAGTTATATATCTTCATCAGATTCATACGAGGAACTTTCATTTGCTTTGATTATTATAGGCTCAACTTCAACATTGACTATGTGTCAATTTTTGTGGATTTTTCCAATATTCCTTCATTAGACTGTTCCAATGCTTCTTTCCATATATTTCGTACTTTTTCATCATTAAATCCATCCCTACCAATATGTTTATTATAATATGGCTTCGTATTGGACCAAATTAATTCTATGGCACTAAAATCACAATGATAGGGTGGACGTCTATCAAATGGGGATCAAAAACTTCGGGTGGCAAAGAGGGGAATGGAAAGATGTATGCTCGGCATTACAAGACGAGAGAGAAAGTCCTGCGCATGGATCAGGGAACAAACAAAAGTCTGTGACATCATTGGAAGAGTAAAGCAATTGAAATTGAGATGGGCAAGGCAATCCTGGGGTGGATACCGCTTGATCGTAAACGTCCGCGAAGAACACCGAAAGCACGATGGATTGATGACATCGTTAAGTATATTGGACTCGAGTGGCAGAGGAAAACCCAGGACCGTGAAAGTTGGAAGCATGCTGAAGAGGCCTTCATCCTGCAGTGATCGATACAGGCTGATGATGATGATGATGATGATGATATATATATATATATATATATATATATATATATATATATATATATATATATATATATATATATATATATATATATATATATATATTTTCTTTTCTGTTCCTTTTGCCGGCCGCGGTGGTCTGGCAAATGTAGCTGGTTCGATTCCAGCGCTCGGATGGGTGTTTTTCTTTAATTTTTCTGTCCATCTTACTTCCTACCCTACACACACAATTATATACACTCACATATACACACACACACACACACACTGGCCACACATATCTACACCTAAGTGTCTGTGATTGTTTCTAGGCAAGAGTGTAAAATCTGACAACCAATTACTCCGTAGTCACACCAGTTAAAGGCTGGGTAAGGCCGGATGCCTTCTGAGAAGTGTTCTGCGTTGGTCACTTGCCAGTCGGTAGGCTTCTTGATAGACTCATGGGTGGCACAGAACCAAGGGTTGTTAGCCTGAGGGGGATGCTGGCCTGGGTTTGTCGGTAGCTGATGACCGTGGTTCGGAACCTAAGTCGTAGGTCCAATCGCTAAATAGCCTTAGATGCTGATGCGCCTCTAACCGTAAATCCTTTCCTTTCTGTCCTTTTTAGCTATTTGCAGCAATTCTGGTTTTGTCAGTTTTTCATCACATTTAATATTATTGGCGTTTAACCAAGCCTTTATTATAGCCTTTGTTGAGGAACCACAGTGCTGTTTTTCTTGAAATACATTATGGTACATTATCCATTGCTATTAAGGATGGCTCTTCAAAATTTGGGATTAGCTGTGTCGTCATCCATTTTTGAAATATGGTGTACTTCATTTCATCATGGTAATCGGACGCCAAAGATTTTGAGGCGAACACTATACTTAAATAAATTTTTTCAAAGAACCGGCATGGATGACTATAAAACGATTCCCCATCATATCCTTCTGGCTTACGGACACTTTTAACACTACTGTCTTGCCAAGAATTGTTTTTTTCCTTTTGAATAAATCCAGGTCTCATGTAGGAATATAATTTGGTATCTGAATGTGATGTTGCGATTTTCGGTATATTTGCGAAGAAAGCTCTTAAGCCAGAAATATTATTTCTTTCGATTAATGAACTCCTATTGTCATCTCTGTTGCACTTAAAGCTTAGCTCATTCAGGAGAGTATTACCCATACCGACAATTTAGTTTCTTCTTAATTCCATATTAAGCTAGTTACATACAAGTAAGTGCTATACTATAGCTATATATTGAAAATTAAGCTATATCATAATCTAGTTTTAGTCGACATACTTGTATGTACTTAATATACAAGTGGACCTCATTCTGATTTATTTTTGGTAATGGAATGTTTTGGTAAATGTATGCAATGTATTACTAAAACCTACATCTTTTATTACTTACTAGGAATAGCAGGATATGCCAAATATTTGTGCTAGATATGAGTAAAATAGGTGTCAGCTCAAGATTTTCTAATAATTGTAAAGCCAAAATGTTTGCGAATGCGAAAAATTAAAAGACATATGTGGTACAACTGGCAAACAACTAATATATATATATATATATATATATATATATATATATATATATATATATATATATATATATATATATATATATATATTATATTTACAAGACTTATTTTCTTTGTACATATTGTACAATGTATTTCGAACTTCCATTTTACTTTCTTCAGGTAAGTCTGTTATTTGGATCTTCCGGACGAGGTCTGCTTGTTCCAGGAGAAGACTAAACTGACTTATGTTCTTTTCTTTTCTTAATAGAATACACTTTTCTTTGATATTTTTAATGCTGCTGCAACTCTCTAAAAAATATATTACAATGTGATAATGCATAACAAGTAAAACGTGATCAAATTAACTATTTTTTACCTGCTGAATGGATGAAATGGACTCTAAATGTCCCCATTCCTGTTTTCCATTTCAAAATACTCATAAATATTGAGCACAAATTGTTGGGCTTGCGTTTTCAGTGTTTTTCCCAACATTAATTGAAATTACACAAAATGTTAAATCAAATATAGATACTTTAAAAGTTCTATGTTCAGTTCTAAGCACTTCTATATTTTCGTTATTATTTTGAAACGGTTGTTTATCTTTCAGTATGTTTTTAGAATTATCCAATATAAATTCTGTTTTTATTAAACATTTGTAATAACAGTTCTTTGGTTAGGGTAGAATGATTGAAGGAAATAAAACTTTATGAATCTTTACAAATACTTACCAATTACAAAATAATTAATAACTTATATAAAATACTTATTATAAGAACTTATTTTACAGTTCTAGTTTTATAGACTTTACAGCACAAAATTTCACTAAAACACAATAACAACACAACTTAAATGACAACTTTTTGGAACAACAAATGGAACTTTTTACCCCTCTGTATCGCTATCATAACGTATTGCTCATACCCGAAGACGTACATATTGATTTTTTTATCTCCTTCTCTCTCGTTCGGTAAAGAAGAAGAACATATGGAGACAATGTCTATGATATAGGCAATTGGTGACGCACGGGTAATCTTTGAGTGGTCAGTAGTTTAGTTTTAGAATTAGATTGAATCATCTCCTGATGATGCTAACATGGTTAGCAAAACGTGCGTAGAGATGTTATAAATTGGCGTTTTGTGGTAAATCTCTTTGATGTTTTACTGATCATTAGAAAAAAAAAACCATAATAATTATTGTAAATATAAACTGATACATCGTTATGATGAGAATATCTCAAATATAGTTATTAAAAAGATACACAATATTATTCGATATGTACCAATTCTCAAAATTATTAAATTCGAAAACTAGCAGAAATGTTGTTTGTACATCTACTTTGAACTTGGATGTTATCAATTATTGTATGTGTTATCGATAGTGACTTGACAAAATCAAATACTACTTAAAAATTCAATTGAAAAATGGAATTTAGTGAAAAAAAAAACATGAATGCTTATCTTTTGACGTGTTGATAGTTTCTTGTTATTAAAGTATTATCGGTTGTAGATTTGTATCTCGATGATTTGCGATTTGTTTAGAATATGTTTGTTTAATATATGTAGGTATATTAGGCTCGCAAAAGTAAACTCGAATCAATCATACATTAATCATTATTATCCACAATATGTCATCTTTTTACGAAATTCATCTGTGTTGTAACAAGATTTAATCCTCCTCATCTGTGAAGGTTTTCAGAATATTCGTAATTAATCGCAGTAATATTTAATCGGAGGGTGTTAAATTTGGTGAATATGGAGGATGTTGCAAAAACATCTGAGCCAAGACTTTTCTTTTTTCAATCAACATATTTTAGAGTTTTGTTAATATACTAAATATTTGTCAATAATTATTCGTTAATTTTTCTCTAATCAAACAAATAAGTTCTACAAGCACCATATTATCCAGATGTGGAATCGCATGACTTTTTTCTATTTTCTCGATTGAACAAACGATGTGGACGCTGTTATAAGTCCATAAAAGCCATTCAAGAGAGTCCGATGGCTGCTTTGAAGAAAACCCCAGAGTTGGGTATAAAAAATATCTGGAATAAGGGTATTGCAGTGAGAGGAGACCAAATTGAAATAAACAAAATATATTTCATCGAATAAATAAATTATTTGTGTTTTATTTTAAAGTCATCTTATATTTTGATCATAGTAGTTGTTTAGATCAATTAATCTTAAGAATCGTTTCTTAACTCATCGGGTTTTGTGAGAGTTTGAAGAGATTTAAAATTTTTTGTTGATTATAGTGTTGTTGTTTAGAAAAATATTTTACATTTTTTAAAACATTTCTGTCTGCCCTAAAAATAACCGGAACGATTCCGATTCAAGAAATCTTGACAAAAATCATTTTATTGATTCAAAATATTCTTTACTGACTAGACTGGTGTTGAGATTCCTGGTGACCAACTTAAGGAATCGAAAATCGTAACAGATGGTCAAATATGGTGAATATGGGGGATGTTCATCAAAAAATTACAATTGACGAACGATGAGAAGATACATATCGAGCAACAAGGGCCAAAAGTGAAGAATCATTGTCTTAGATACTCCAAGTTCAATTTCTGTGAATATCACTGAAGAAATCATAAACTATTTTGTTCGGCCATCGTTTCAATTGATCGGTTTGAACATCTTCCATCATCTATATGCATCTATATGCACATGAAGATGGCGTTACTCGTCAAAAATATTCTGGTAATATTATATGTGTCGAAAGATAACCTTGAAATTTTCAGCCATATTAAATGCTCAGTTGCTATTTAATAGTCATTTATGTCAGTCGAGGTTAGGACAATCTACTTTAATCTTTACTCCTTTAATCTACAATATAACTTTTCATGGGAAAAAAGTTGTCTATCAATATAGATGTGTAAAAACATTAATAAGTACATTTTTATTGACAAACATGAAACTCATACACGAGCTATTTTTGAAGTTTTGTTAATTAAGAGTAAAGGGAGATTCATAAAAAAAAACACTCAATTTGTTGTAAATTTCCTCTCCACAATCAGAAGTGGTTGAAGTGGTCAACGGAATTAAAAAGAAAGAACCCTTTTAAGGTGAGGAATGATAAATTTTTGGTATGTTCTTTCTCGTGCACGCTTCACTGCATCAGAATCTTCATTTCTCCTATAATTAGTTGGCAGTATACATTTCAAATATTTACCTTTCCAATGCAGTCATCGAGTGGATAATGGATTTCGAAATTAAACAAAGCACACATATTAATTTTTTTTTGCTTGTCGTACATCGACAAGCAGATTGTTGTGATCTGAGATTTTCAGTTTGTTTAATAAGGAGAAAATGTTGAATAGCGAGTTTGGTTTGTCGTGTGTTTACTTTTTTAAAGGCGAAAAAAACAATTTTCCACTGATAAACCATTGACGACCTAATCATATTTGTTTATTTTATGGGGTAACGAACTCATTAAACACACAGAAGAAACAGTTCAATTGTTTCTGTTTATACGAGGGCTATAACTACTTTCCCTTCGTTAAAACAATCATTTCGCCAGCAGCTTTTTTTGTAATAGGGAAGTAATGTCTCTTTTTTTAATAAAGCACAAAGTTTGTTTTATTTACGAGGGGTGGCGGTTAAAAATTCTTAATTTTTTCTTAAAAAAAACACGTTTGATTAGGTAAAAGGTAAAACATTGATTATTCTAAGTATGCGCCATCACTAGCTGCACATTGTCTCCACCTCCATGTCAATTTCACAAAGAAAAATGTTTTGAGGTGGTCCAGTCATTAACCCATTTTTCAACATCTCCGTAGTTATTAAAGAGTTTCCTGGAAAGTATGTGAGACATCGATGAAAACAAGTGGCCGTCGGAAGAGGGCGACTCTGGTGAGTACGGCGGGTGGGACAAAAGTTCCCATCTCTTGTTTCCAAGTGCAGAAATGGTGTCTCTAACTGCTTTCGCTGTGTGTGATGGAGCGTTGTCATGCTGCAAAATGACTTTTTAGTATCTAATGACTCATTTTGGTCCTTTTTCGATTGATGCATGGTTTTGTTTAACCGGTTTGAAGGTAATTAAATAACAAAAAGCCTTTCCGAGTTAATGCCGTAACTTTTTGGTCGATTTTGACCTCTTTGGCTGCTTCGAAGCTGCACAACCGGACTCAGTCGACTCTGCGGTTTGTTGCCGCAATTCAAGATCATAGCGGTAAATCCAAGTGTCATCCATAGTTAAAATGACGTTTAAAATCTATTTTACTGTTTCGAAAAAGATCCAAATGTTGGTTAGAAAGTTTAACTGGAAGTCGTTTTTTGATCAGAATTTAACTCATCTTGCACATAGCCTTCTCAAGCTCAGTTCCTTTTTAAAGATATGAAATACCCGTTCAGTTGAAATGTACATGGCCTTAGCAATTTTACTCAAAGTTAATTGTCTGTCATCTATAACCATATCATGTATAGAATTAATTATTTGTTCAGTAGTTGCACTTATTCGACGTCCAGAACGAGGATCATCATCCAGGCTTGTACGACTATGTTGAAACTCACCTTCCCACTTACAAACTATTGTTTTTGAAGGAGCAGACTCCCCCCTAATACATCTACCATTTCACTACGAATTTTCATTGCATTTAAATCTTTTTTACAAAAAATGTAATCACTGCATGATTTTAAATGTTTTCCATTTTAAAAAATAATACTGATACCTTTATTTTAAGCTGCTGTTTTTATACGAATGAACTGACAGATCAACTTGAAATTTCGCACATGTTCATATCAAGGACGAAACATTAAAATGTAATATATTATATAGTTCTTTTACTACATTGTAGACTATTAGGTTTTATTGAAATTCCTGGATGATTTGTTATGGATCAGCTTCAGTTTTAGTCTATAACAGATCCTTGCCAAACAGAACAGGTTTAAAATTTTTCTCTAGGAACTTTTTGTGCGAAACACCAATAGATTTATCACTAATTACCAAATCACGTTTTTCGACTCATGTCGACATGTCCTCCTACCTCTATACAAAGAAAAGAAGTTGTAAAATTGGAGTGTCTGTAAATGCTACTCATAAACTGTACTTCAGTACATTGTGTCAGCTCACCATAGAGCCTAAAAATTATTCGTACCTTCCATCCAAATACGTGTTCAGTTCGTTAGGTTTTTCGAGCGTTGGGTGAAATTTATTGTCAACATAATTGACCAACTATACTTTCAAATATCTCAAGTGACTCAGGAGTTACCTATTCATCCTCAAAAAGTCACTTTTTTGAGCGGTTTTTGAGCTGAAAATGTAATAGGACATTTTTTTCAAGACGATCATGAAAATCGTGTTAACTATTAATGACGAACACTATAGGAATATGTTAACAGAATGTCTTTGGCCTGAACTGATAAATATGCATATAAACAATATTTTCTTTCGACAAGACGGTGCTACTTGTCACACATCTCGCTAAACAATCATTTTATTGCAAGAAAAGTTTCCTGGACGCGTTATTTCTCGTAATGTCGATAATGTCGTCTGGTCATCAAGATCATGCAATCTCACGCCCTTGGATTCTTTTTTGTGGAGTTATGTCAAGTCATGTCAATTCTTGACTTTAAATATTCAATCCACCATTGGAAATATACCACGCTATATGAATGAAAGAGTAATCGAGAATTAGTTGTTTAGAATGCATTCTACCAGACGAAGTCGACGGGGAACGACATTATTTTCAGAACATAACGCCATTATTTGTTCTTCAAGATAAAATAAAAATTACCGGATTATCACTTGTAGTATAATATTTTTCTTTTTTTACCGGGTTAGGTCGAGGAAAAGAAAAGAAATCGCGATTTGTTTATGTTTTTAATTTTTTCCGATGTAAAAGACCGTTGTGTGTCCAGGCTTGGTCATTGGGGAGACGTAAAATCCGCAAATCCCATGAAAAATTAGACGACTTTCGTGAGTCAACCGTATTTTTTGACAATAGGTCTGGTTTGTTGAACCAAAAATTCAAAAGTTTGACGATTCAAGGTTATAATCTCAGTTTTTATCTGATTGAAACTACCATGCCAGGTCTATATCATTTATAAAACAAAATAATTTTGACAGATTTTATGATGTTTCTCTCCAACAGTTATCTTGTTCGAAAATAACATATTGTACAAGGGACGTGGGAAAAGTTTACTTCTTCCACAACCTTATTTGTTAGATTTAGTACTTATTGGCACAAATGAACTGATGATATATATATATATATATATATATATATATATATATATATATATATATATATATATATATATATATATATATATGCGTACAAATTTAACTCACGCAAATTATCACGAATATCTGAAAAAAGGAAAAATTTTCCAGACGTATGGAAATGTACTCTTATCCACCCGCTGTACAAGAAAGGAAATAAAACAGATATGAACAACTACAGAGGAATCTCCCCATTACAAGTTACTTACAAAACCCTTTCAACCTGCCTTCTCCAGAGAACACACGATCAACTAGATAGAACATACAATTGGCGAGTCGCCCTCGGAAGCAAGGCAGGTTTTTCCTCTGATCGTTCATGCACTGAACAAATCTTTAACTTAAAAACTACTAATACTGAAATATAAAGCTATCAAGATCGTTCCAATCATCTGCACGTTCGTCGACTTCAAGAAGGTTTACGACTCCATCGACTGAAAATATCTGTTCAATGTCTTAGAAGAACAAGGACTCGACCCTAAAATACTATGACTGATCAAGCACACCCTGATCGACACAACCTCTTTCCCTGATCGACACAACCAAGTGAAATTTATGGAAGAAATTTCCGAACTCTTCCTGATTTAAACCGGAGTAGGCCAACTGAAAATCTAGGACACTGGGATATGTCATACCTATCTTTCGCAGATGACCTAGCCTTACTCGCAGACAATGAAACAACGGCAACCAAACAGATAGAATATGCAGAGAAAGTCGACCTACAAAAAATTAGATGTCTAAAATTTCAACACAAAATACGGGAACATACACATGGTCACACACTTCAAATATCTGGGCGAGATCCTCGAACCAACAGGAGGAGAGAAGATCGAACAGAAGATTCGCTTACAGAAAATGAAGAGGGTCAACGGTAAGACATACAATATCTACAATAAGAAATGCATATCCACACATACAAAGATAAGAAACTACAACACAGTAATCAAACCAGAGGTACTATATGCAAGCGACACACACACTCCACACAAAAAGCGGCATAGAAAACATACGAAAAGCAGAACATAACATTTTGAGGAACATTCTCTGGCTAAAACTAACAGAATAAGGATACAGACTACATTCCAGGAAGACCACAGAAATAATGTCCAACATAGAGGCGGACTTAAGAAAATTAAGGTTGAAATTCTATGGACATAACAGTAGGTTCGCATAGACAAGACTCATAAACAGAATTCTTACTTACATACAAGGGGTACAGCCAACAATACATGGATCGCACAAGTTAGAACTGATCTGGGGAAGGTACAAATAGATCCAATAGAGATTGAGGACATAACCACGTACAGAAACAAGATATATAGGTGGAACGTCGCGTTAGAGTCTTCTGCAAGAACAATATTTCGAGCGTACATGTAGTTATCTGTGGATCCCATTCACCCATACATTTAAAACACTGATTTCAAGGCGTAATTTTCTCCATTGTGTAAATTTAAAGAGAATAGAAGCTGAGGCCCGTGGAATAATGTCTTATGAAGCTTTTAGTATGAGTGATTTTGAAAAAAAATATACAATTTTTCAGTATAATTCATGCAAATTAAAGTTTGAATAAAATGCATCCTCAATTAAAATTTTTGGCTTCATCAACCTCCATATTTACCCGATTTGACCCTATATGACAAATTTCTATTCCTTAAGTTGTATTTAGCGATGACATACAACAGTCAAGGACGAACAATCTGAACACCACGTTATTCAGGACATAAACATTTTTTAATTATAAATATAAGTGTCCACGTTTTCACAAATAACAATGAAGTATAATTTCTAATGTGAAAATGGCAATTTCTTTCGAGAATACGATAAATCATCTGCGGTACTTTTACTTTTCGTTAAAATTTGTAGGAATATTCTCCGATTGAGAAACTGTAATATCATGTAAACATTGCGTGAATTATGTAAGAAACGACATATGTAAATACGATCGAATTTAAAAAATAGCTTGACATAATTTCAACTAAGGTGATCTAATTAATTTACTGATGAAATTATTTCAAACACCATGATCAGAAAAAGTGTACTCGTAAATAAATTGTGAATCTTTTATTATAAGGATATTAAAAATAAATTTTTAGACAGTAAACAGTTTAAACTCGTAAATAGAATTTTGATTAATACTCTCACACTTTACAAAAAAGAGCTCAGGATAAAATCAAATAATTTGAATGGACGATGTTGCCTCATCCACCTTATTCACCCGATGTTGCACTCTCGGATAATCATTTGTTCAGGTCTTTGTAGCACCTTTTATATGAATAAATGGTCAGCCGTTTCTCTAGTTTTGGAAAGAGACAGAAACTTGAAGCGGTCAAATCTGGAAAATAGGTTGGATGTTGCATTTATTCGCAGCGCAAATTGACGAATATCGTTTTTGTTACGGTGAACAAACCAGGGATGCAGTGATTTTCCACTTTGACAGTTTCTTCTTTTCTGGTGCATAATAATGAATTCAAGTATCATCTACAGTTACGAATCGCCGGGGAATCTCTTTCGGATTGCTTTTCTGCATGTCTGAACATCGATTCGATTCTGTTTTTGGTTTGCAGAGATAAATGCGGCACCCATTTCGCTGATAGTTTTTTCAACATTTGTTCGAGATGTTTATCATTTCAACTATATCTATAACCATCACTCTACGATCATTTTTATAGTAAACTAATTATAAACCATGATAGTTTAACAACTTTTACGGATTTTTCACGCAACTCGTAATTAATTCAGACACAAAATCCGAACATATTTTCTTTTGAGGACTCAAAACAAACTAAATGTCATATCGGTTAAAAATTTATCGAGGATTACTAGAAAGGAAGCTGTATTTCAGGAACTGTATTTAACTTTTCACTCTATAGTCATTTTTGATTTCTCACAACGAAATTATTTGTTGTAAAAATGTAATGCGTATTATCACTATCATAAAAAATATGTATAGTGAGTCTTATTAAGAAGAACCATCTGTTTCTTATGGGGGTGAAAGTACCGTAACCGGCAATGCAAACATACCTTTTATTTGACTTTCTACTGCAAATACCATTGAGAATGCATCGTCTCCCTAACTTCCTTTCGATGTATTTAACGAGGTAAAAACCATTTGATCGATTGCTATTGTCTGACAATCTCTTTCATCCGACCATTATAACAATAATCAAATATAGCTTTCTTCAAATAGAAACATTATCTCCATACAAACAAGATCTGTTCCTCGTTTATCGTAATAGATTACCATATGTTCAAGAAAGTCAGGTCGAATTTGATTTTATTAATACTTGTAATCACTGTACCAATTAATAATATTAATATAGATTTTTCTATGTCTTATTTTGATTATCTTAAGCCTTTAGAAGATTTGAATATCAATAGAAAAAAAAAATAAAAGAGGAAAAAGGGAGAAAAAAACGAGCTACTTACGAGGGTTGCTATTCATGCATTTGGAATTGGCAACACTGGTGTTGCTAAATTTTGTCTCAGCAAAAAAATGTAATTAGCTCGTAAGAATGTTTGTGCGATGATTTACTACGACTTCCGACGTGGATTATCTTAACAACACCGCATCGATCAACTCACTTCGACTTTTGGCGATGAAGCACCATCTAAAACTACTATATATGTTCTCCAATGTCCCATAAACGTGTCATTTGAGATTCATTTTTAATCTTGGGAAAAAGAAAAAAATCACAAGGCCTCAAGTCTAGTGAATAAGGGGATCCGAAACTCCAGTGATGTTTTTACTTGACAAAAAATTGTTAATGAAAATCACTGTATGGCTGTATGGCACCCAGGTAGTTTTGATGTTCGGTTTCACCTGAATGACCCTTTATAGAAGTCTTTCAAGAACGTCTCGGTGAAAATGCTGATTGACGGTTTGGCCTTGATGCACAAATTTTTACCTGGCTATCAAAAACGCAAATCAGCATACTTTTAACTTTGATTTGCTCACCCTGACTTGTTTTGGGTTGCGGTGAGGCTGGAGTGCGCCATTCGTGGCTCCGGTGCTTCGTTTTCTGAGTCGTATTCAAAAATCCAAAACTCGTCACCAGTAATGAGACGTTCCATAAAATGAGGGTAATTTTCAATCCGCACCAAAAAGTCAAGACATATTTCCATCCTGTTGTTCTTTTGATTGTGCGAAAGAGCTTTCGGTATCATTTTAGCGTAGATTATCTTCATCCACAATTCATTGGTTAAAAACTGATGGACGTTTGAACGAATCAATTTTTCATCAACTTTTCCAAGATCATTCTGACTGTCAACAAAGTCCCTGATTCTGTAAACATTTTTACCACTTCTTGCAGTTGAAGGCCTTACGTTCTGAAGTTCGTCTTCAATCCAGTCTGAGAATACCTTAAACATCGTGAAAATCTGGGCCATTGACAAAACGCTGTTTCCAAAGACCTGCTAAAGCTTTACAAATGTTTTTATTGCACTAATGTACGAGTCTGAAACAAAATCTGATAGCGTAGCGTTGCTCGGAATTGAGGTTTTAAAAAAAAAATTGTCATAAATGAAAAAAATGTAAATGTATCATAAGATGTTAAACGTCGTAATCAATAGTTCAGGAATTTTTACAAGCACCTGTCATCATTATATCAATTTTGTATGTTTGAGTATCTATTACCGTGACATTCAGTGTCTTGAACTTTTCTTAGTTTTTCATTAATAATTAAAGTAACTGTATATAACTTTATGTTCTTGATATAGACGTCCTTTCACCGTGCAAATACAATTTTTACAGTTAAATTGAACATAACCTATAACCTTGTCGAAACTTTCCCTGATACCCTATCAGTATTTAACATATATATCTTGTTTCTTATTTACATTTAAGTTATTTTTTTAAAAACGCAAATTGATGCTTTAGCACCTCGAACTTCAGCTGAATTGAACCGAATGTCATTTTTGAGAAAATCTGCTACCATAAAAATATGCACACCAGGCATATTATGAGAATTGGCCTTTATGAACTCTGTGTCACACATTACTGAATTAAATTAGTAACCAACAATATTTTGTTGCATTAAACTTTAATAATTTTGATAGCATATACACAGGTAAAAGCCGTTGGCAATAGTTCCGTGAAAACACATACGTGACGTCATACACAACATAATGACATCACAAACATGGCAGCCAATAGTGGCGCTTTCGTAGGCACATGATTTTTATTGCTGCGGGCCACCACGTGACTCTAGGGAGTGTAAATTCGTACTGAAAGCGTATGAGATGTTGGCCTGTCTTCCCTCGAAAGAGGAAGTCAACAATATTGCCAGATCGAACGCTACGTCACCAGTCTCATTACTTTATCTACACACCTCGTATAATGTAAAAAAATAAAGGTGGTAAAATAAGTGAATTTGAGAAAAATCAGTTTGTTTACATACTTTTTTCTCTCACTGTATAATCTTTTCGTATTTCTGTTGTATCGTTTTTTTTCTCATTTATTTGTATTTTATAGGAGGTATCAGACATCATCAGATCGTGTTATTAGGTTTGGTACATAAGATGTTCTCTTCTAAAACTGAAACCAATCATGGGTTTTTTTATGTCACAAATAATTTCTGATCTGATCTACCCACGCATGAATTCTGTGTACATTATTTGATGACATTCCCATCTGAAAGTAATTATAGTCAGTTTTTATTCCTTATATTTTTTTGGAACACGTGTGGGTTCAAGAAGGAAAAAAATAAATAAATTTTCAGATGGTCTAATATGAACTGCTTTGCTACTTTGTTGTATGCCGATTTTTTTTCTGCAGTACATAAATCAACAAAAGAGAAATCCGATATGAGAACGTGGGCAACATGTTACAAGTCATTTCTCGCCCAAATTATAATATTATTAAATAAAATAAAGAATAATCCATTGTCGATAATTCAGGTTTCGAAAAATATGTTTGAAAAACATTTACACTATCATTCATTTTTTAATGAGTTTGTTTGTGTGAAATGATAAAAATTGTTTTTTATTTATTTAAGATTTCCAAATAGATATATATCCAGTTTGTAATTGTTTAAGGATTAGTTTCAATATTTGAAAAAAAATACCGATTCTATTTATATTCAATACAACTACGAAAGATGAAACGAAAATACTTGTACAATAGTAGTTCTCAGCTTTTTTTGACTATCTTTGAAATGCATTTATGAAAAAAGAAATACAAACTTTTTAATTTATTACACTTATCACAGTAGTTCACGTGATTTATTTATGTTTTTCTAATAAAAATCTGTTAAGCAAATAAGTTTAAGTGAATTATTCATATTTTTTGATCCACCTCACATCTCTGATGACCTCTAAACATTTCAATAATTACACAGGTTAACAAATTTAAACTTTTTTGAGGTAACATTACTGAAACTAGATGTATTTGAAGTATATTGTAGTCCTAAATCCACAACATTTTTTTTTATTACAGGGGGTCGGTGATGGGAAAAAAGGACACAACATATTTTTTTATTTTAATATAAACATGTAAAACGTGCTATGCAGCAAAGACATTACTGAATATGAATAAATAATATATTACATGAGATGTCATACAACGACAAAAACTTTCACTTTTTTTTTGTGTTTTGGAGCATCATCTCTTTTTAAAAACAAGTAGTAGTCGCCCAATATAGATGGGTTTCAGCGTTCCTGGTATCTTGCTTCTATCGTCCTGATGTCCTGGAGAAACCTCTCTCCTTGTTCGCCGGTTACTGCACCCAAAATTTCCGGAAAAAATTCAAATGGTAGTGTAAAAAATGTAGTTTTAAGGACATGTGACACCTTAGTATTTTATAGGCTTTCAAGAGTTCATCTTTGAGGTGCATATATATATATATATATATATATATATATATATATATATATATATATATATATATTTGAAAAACAGAAATTTTTTCATCCGTACTTCCACGTACCTCTGCTCGTCTCAAATCAGTCGCCGTCACCATGCCGAGACAAGTACCTCCCAGGACCGGTTTCTAGCCTCACAGCCGTCATCAGCTGGGCTCGAGCTCAACGCAGTGAGCAGCTGAAACGAAACGAACAGAGCAAGACCAAGTCAAATGGTCATATCGATGGCGGGTCGCAATCTCAATGAAACTCGCGCCATCCTACGGTGAATGTTCGCGGCAGTCAAAAACTACGCGACACATTCTTCCCACAACTTTGGATGTAGGTATAAGGTTTGCTCAAAAGATAGCGTAGTGGGGCCGTGGAGAGAGATATTTGAAAAACAGAAATTTTTCATCCGTACTTCCACGTACCTCTACTCGTCTCAAATCAGTCGCCGTCACCATGCCGAGACAAGTACCTCCCAGGACCGGTTTCTAGCCTCACAGCCGTCATCAGCTGGGCTCGAGCTCAACGCAGTGAGCAGCTGAAACGAAACGAACAGAACAAGACCAAGTCAACTGGTCATATCATATATATATATATATATATATATATATATATATATATATATATATATATATATATATATATATATATATATATATATATATATACTCATGACATAAAGGAGAAGGTCCTTGAAAATGGGACGTGCTAGGTCATTTCAGTAAAAACGTGTTTTAATAATTACCATGTTTAAAATCATGTTGACCTGTGTTATTTGAACAATTTTCTTATATAATTTCATCAAGTTCTTTAAGAGAAAAGAGGAAAATTAACATAAGTTTCTTCTACTTGTACCTGATGGTTTATATACAAACACAATGTAAACGTGTCAAGGATCTCTTAATAACATTTTCTCTGCAGTTGTTAGTAGAAATCCTATTAATCTAACAATAACCGGTAAATGAATATGTTTTTTCCTACTAGTTATAATTAAATTAGCTACTAATAAATGAGATGGGCAAATAATACACTTGAAAACATGCAATATATAAAGTTATTACATTTTGCTAAATTTTATGGTAAACAAATATAGTTATATGTTAACATTAGCATTAAATTAATATTTATTTTGTAGGGAAGATAATAAAAATTTTAATTATAAATCATCAAATCAATTTGCAGTTAATTATATAATCTATATATATATATATATATATATATATATATATATATATATATATATATATATATATATATATATATATATATATATATATGTGTGTGTATCATTTACAAAATCAACATATCTGTGGGAAAATTGACCATTTCAAGTACAAAATAGCTAATGAAAACCGCGTGAGATTTCTGTTGGCTATAATATCTTTAAACTACACGACAAAGACTTTATATAGCCTCATTTCTAAATAAAACTTGAATGAGTTATAATTGGAAGTTTTTCGACTGCCACTTTATACTCTTATATTAATAATACTAAATATTAAATTAACATATCTATGACTTGTTTTGTGCATTTACATTTAAAGTTTACATTAACAAGAACAACATTTATAAAAACACTAATTTTCTTAAGTTCTGATAGTATAAAAAACTGGTTGAATAATTACTGGTGGAATGGAAGCCAATAACATGTTGAGAACAAAATGGATATAATCGCAGTGTTAAACGTGCTGTATACAGAAATAGGGATGTATAACAATAGACTTGAAAGAAGTATGCCCAGAGGACTATTTTTTTTTGGTCAGGTTTGTATCCATATGAGATTGTGTCGCACGCGTTGGTATGTATTGGCCGATTTGGTTTCGCGAAGGACGTCTTTTTTCAAGTGTAAGACCGTTCTTTTTTCAGCTCAAAAATATCGACTTTCAACTTTTATTAGAAAGTATATGATTTCTGCGGTTATAGTATATTAAATTTACACACTATCAATATATTTTATAAAGTGCAACTGTACAGGTTTTTTTTGGCATACATATACGGGGAGGTAATAATAAATAGTAAATGAAAAGTATTTATTTTGGTAAAAAAAAAATTTATCGCACGGGGTTAAATCAGGATATTATGATGGATTGACGATAATGTTAATGTCGATCTTGTTGATTGCTTCCTACAAACGTATTATATTATCCTATGCTTTTCGAATGTATTTCTGTTCTGAGATCAAAAATAAGGTGACTTAAAAATATGCGCGCTTTACGTATCAATACAATCATTCGTTTTTTAAGTTGGTAACTTAATTAACTGTCCTAGATATCTGACAGTAATTTCTTATCCTTTTGTTTATTAATTTATATAAATAATAGCTTTTTTTTTAAATTTTGATCTAACTGTATTGTGGTTAAATTTATCGAGCGAATAATTTTGTCTAAAAATGGAAATTTCTGATGCTGATGCATTAAAATTATTAAGAAAGTCCATCAACGAGGACGATTGAACTAACTTTAGATGAACTAACTTAACTAAAGTTAGAATCATCATGAGAGGGGACTCGGAAGGAGAAGAGTGGGAATGAAAGGAGGGACCTGCACCCAAAGTTGGATAGAATAAGACTATATAGGTTCACCTTAATTGCTTCTGTATCATCACTAAAGTTTCTGTACCATTTGTAATTTTTTTTTTGACCTTGACCTATTCTTGAATAAAAGCCAGATGGCGTTGTGAATTTGCCTTTAATACAACAACGCCTTAAAATTGTTAAGTTATTTTATGAAAATGGGCGTTCACTGAAAAATGTTTTTAGCAAATTACGTGATATTTACGCTTTGCACAATTATCCATCTGAAAGCAGTATTAATCGAATTGTTCAAAATTTTTAAAAAACTGGTTCGGTGGAAGATAAAAGAAGAGCAATATATAGTCATAGTGGTTATTCACAAGAGCATATTGATTTGGTACGTGAGAGTGTTGGTGAAGTCCCAGACATTTCCATTGGTCGACGTTCACAACAATTTAGACTCAGTGAATCCACAACGTGTCATATTTTACGAAATGATTTAACTCCGAAGGCTTATAAGGTTTCAATAACATAGAAACTAAAGCCATTGGATTATTCAAAATGTCATTTGTCATGTCCATTTGTCAATTGGATCAAAGTACAAACAAATGATTTTTCTCAATTTTTTTTTTGTGATGAAGCACATTTTGAAATTGGTGGCTCTATTAATAAACAAAATTGCCGCATTTGGGATGAAGAAAATCGACGATTGATTCATGAGAAACCTTTACATCCTAAACGAGTCCCTGTTTGGTGTGCACTATAGTCAGGACGTGTAATTGTACGGTATTTCTTTCAGAATGCTACTGGTGAAGCTCTAACTGTGAATGGTGTTCGATATCGTGAGATGATAACTGGATATTTGTGGGCTGAATTGAATAATATTGATCTGGAGGATATGTGTTTCCAATAGGATGGGGCTACACCTCACTCTACTAATAAAATAACTGATTTATTGAGAGAAAAATTTCCTGGACAAGAAATGGCGAAGTTTATTGGTTGCCAAGATCACCCGATTTGATACCATTGGCATATTTCAATAGCACGAAAAGTAAAAAGGAGGAAGGGGCAAGCACTATTCAGTATATCAGCACTATTTTCTTCTACGCCCTCCCACTTTAAAAACCCAACGAGCTACCACTGTCTTTAATGCATCAACTCAAGAAATTTCGTTTTTAGACAGAATTTAATGCAAATCTGCCGATTAATCTTTTTAACTATACAACTAACATTTAATACGCTATAATTTTTGCCATAGCAATTGAAATGATATGAAAGATTTATCAGCTGTGAAAGAGACCCATATCAACTTAAAAAACATGTTGTTGTTTCGTGGCGTAAAGTGCGTTAATTTGTAAAACAAAATTAACCGTGCTTTTAATTGTTGCATTAAACAGCTACCTTTCCTATGTCTTATAACTCATAGATTTTCTAAGAATGTTATCATCATTCTCCTATTGTTTTGGTGTGAATTAAAAGTTTATAATGCGAAAAAAAAATGTACTAATCGATGATAATTAACCTACATGGTTTAATGTGCTAATAACTATAGATAAGGCAGTGAAATAGTCGACAAATATCCAGTCTTATCAGAAAACGCAAATTGATTTGTTTAAAACAATAGATTCATTTGGGTCAATAGGCATTTTTTCTGTTTTCCAGTTAAAATATTACATCATTAAATTCTTAACGATTTGTGGTTTTTTGTTTTATAATTAGTCGCCAGAATGCAGCAATAAATGTCTCGATTTGTAATATACAGTGGTGGCCAGTAAATTAAGAGTAGTGGAAAAAACTTTTAAAAACCAAGTTTTTCTTTTCTAATTTATTTAATATAAAAATAGTATAATATGCTAATATTAAACGACCTTTAAACATTTTGTTTACAATGTAACCAGGAGATATTTTTGCTGCTTATTTTCTTAAAGAATTTCTTTCCTCCTCATGGTTCCTACTTCAATGGTCAAAAAAACAAGAGTGGGCTAATTTTATACACGTTATTGCGTACCAATTCTGACAAAATATATATTTATTTTGTTGATACAGCAAAAGTTAGACCGTTTCCCACTAAAGTAAACATGGGCCATACTTGACAGCTGAAGCTGAAGAAAGGTGTGAAAGGTGTCAATTTGGAAATTAAGAAGCCAAGACAAATCTTACTCATTTATTACGAATGTAATCAAATGGCCCCCATGTATAACCATGTATAGTTTTCAAAGAATCATATGTGGCCCAAAAGCAACCAGAAAAGCGCCCAAAAAAACGAATAAATAATGGATAATCGTATTGTATGCGAGGCTTTGAAGGATCTTTTTGCTACCTCTGTCGTTATAAAAAAATCTTGACCTACATATCAGCATCAGTACCATAAGATAACGTTTACAACAGAATAACTACGGTAGAGTACTCAGGAAACTTTCGTTTTTAAATAAAGGAAAAATATTCTTTTTGGCGATGAAATCAAAATTAATTTATTTGGTTCTGATGGCAAATTGTATGTGAGAAGAACGTATTAGTGAAGGATTTAATTCACATAAAACTTTGGATTGGGGCAATGCCATAATTATACCTATCCTAAAAAACGGAGATCAAACAGATTGTAATAATTATAGGGAGATTTCTTTGTCGGATACTCGTTATAAAATAGTAGCGATTTTAATCAAAAAGAGGTTAGAAGGAACAATTGATCCACAGATCGGCGAATACCAGGCAGGTTTTAGGAAGGGCAGAGGAATACCGGCCAGGTTTTTCTCATGAAAGAAGCACTAACAACGTATTACGAATATAAAATTCCAACAATCGATACTATAGATTTTAATAAGATCTATGATTTAGTAAAGAGATCCAGAATAATAAAAACCATGGATGAATTTAAAGCACCCTCTAAAATGGTGGGATTAGCGAGCATGACAGTGGAGATAACAACAGCCAATATAGATGTAAAAGGAGGAACGACAAAAGATTTTCTGATCAAGGCAGGCCTAGGGCAAGGGGATCCACTATTGGCACTATTATTCAACATGGTTGCGGAAATGATTATTAAGAAGGGCCAGTTGAATACAGTAGGACACATTCTTTACAGAAGCCATCCAATAGTGGGTTATGCGGACGATATAGTAATAATTGCGAGAAGTGAGAAATAACTGAAAGAAGTGACTAAAAGGTTAGTGGAGGCAATATACAAGTTGTTTAAAAATCAATCAAAAGAAAAACAAACTAGTGATAGTAGAGGTACATGTACAGGTACATAGTACAGGTAAAAGCACTCGAAAGTGGAAGTAGATACAGAACTAGAAAGCATGACTTGAAAGCGTGGAAGAATTTGTCTACTTAGGCATACGGATAACAAACAAGTGTGAAGAAGAGAAGGGGATGCACATAAAATTGAGCAAATCTAACAGAAGTGCAGGAGCCTTGAACCATTAATAAGATCGAAATTCATCCAAAAATATCAAATTAAGATTGTATAAGACATTATTGAGACTAACTGGATAACTAACTATCCTACATATGGATGTAGGATACTAAACAACAAAGAAGAGGAGAAACTGTTAAGATAGGAACGTGGAATAATCAGAAGGATAAGTGGAGGAAAGAAGATTGATGGTTTTTATATGAGAAAAACAAATGAAGAAATATATGATATTTTGAAAAGCTTAAATCAGCAAAGCTTTCAAGCTTAAAAGTTTGAAATCCATGGCATAGGAAAGATCCAGAAGATGAAAAAATGGGTTCCACATGTATTGAATGAAAGACAGCAGGAAAACCGAACTGCTTGTGAAATGCTGCTCGTCAGGTACAAAGAAAGTCATTTCTCCATCGAATTGTGACTGGCGATGAAAAGTGGAAATTTTTTAGAATCCTAAGCGTAAAAGATCATGAGTAACTTCAGGCGAACCATCGACATCGACAGGCCAAATTGCTATACATAATGCTCTGTGTTTGGTGGGATCAGAAGGGTGTGATCTATTATGAGCTGCTAAAACTTGGCGAAACCATTAATACTGCACGTTATCGACAACAAGAATATCAAAAAAGACAACACAAAGTGATTTGCTTCATGATATCACACACAGCAAAACTGGCCAAGGAAACGATTGAAGCGTTTAGTTCGGAATACTTTCGCATGTGACTTACTCACTAGACTTGGCTTCGTCCTCTTACTACTTATTTGTATCGATGGGAAACGCACTTGCTGAGCAGCGATTCACTTCTTACGAAAGTGTACGAAAATGACTCAATGACTGGTTTGCCTGAAAAGAGCAACACTTTTTTTGGCGTGGCATCCACAAATTGTCAGACAGGTGGGAAAAATGAATACCTAGAGAAGGGTAATACTTCGAATAAAATAGTTTTTATTATTTTAATACAATAAACGTGTATTTTCTATACAAAAATTCCGCTTTCATGTTTACATACCTGGTAGAGAGAATGGTAGAAAGTAGAGTGGTGAGAAAGATTGCATGAGGAAGACCACACGGTGAAAGAATGCAAGGAAGACCAAGGAAGGGATGGGGAGAGGGTGTCATGAAAGATCTGAAAGAGAAAGAATTAAATACTGGAAGACCATGACCAGAGACAGGACAACATTGAGAAGAAACACAAAGCTGTAGGTCTAAAGGCCTGTAATATATATATATATATATATATATATATATATATATATATATATATATATATATATATATCCATATATATATATATATATATATATATATATATATATATATATATATATATATATATCCATATATATATATATATATATATATATATATATATATATATATATATATATATATATATATATATATATATATATATATATATATATATATATATATATATATATATATATATATATATATATATATATATATATATATATATATATATATATATATATATATATATATATATATATATATATATATATATATATATATATATATATATATATAATAGTATATATATAAAATAGGTCCAATATTTTGGATAAAAGAAAATATGACAAAAGAAATTTACTTAGGAATCTTTATGACAATTATGCTACCTTAGTTGTTGAATGCTACCTTACATGTTGTGAATCAGTGGAAGAAATATATTAAAGTGTTAGAGTGGCCTTCACACTCCCCGGATCAAAATCCAATTGACAACCGATTGTCACCATTGTATCCGCATTGAATCCGATTGTAAAAAAATAACAAACAAGAAGACATTGTGGGAACGATACCCTAACATAAACATATGTGAGTTTACAATACCTGTAGAAGCATGCGGATATTTAAGCGACTCCATGTCAAGAAGATGTCAATTAATAATTAAGAATAAGGGCCATGCTTCAGAGGGCTAAGCTTCGGTAATTATATACACTAAACAGTTTTACAGAATTACACTTTTTAGTTTTTTATAATTTGTAATAAAAATTGCTCCTATTTTTTGATCACGTATTTTTTATAATATATCTATCTCATCAACGTATAATTATGAACAAAGTAATTATCTATATTGATATTAATACCACGTATACCTTTTAAATGCTAAATTTATTCTGGAAAATTAACATTACCTTAGAACCAACGTGAAAATGACTTTAATAAAATATAGTAATCAAGCTCCGTCACTCTCTATTTTATTGGCAACCACTGTATATTACATTTTTAAACAGATCAATGTTCCGGTTTGAGGTTTCTGGTTTTCCAATCATTTCTGATATGAATATATTTGCTTCTGTATAGACGTCATCTTTGGATGCGGTTTTTTGTGGCAAAGTGTTAATTTGTGGGCATTGTATTTTTCGAATATCAATCATAACATGTCATAGTCTGGATTAGCATGATAATTTTTTTTTAGTGGGGTTATCATAAAGATGAAAGTCTCATTTTATTAGAACACATGTTTTTCTAGTTAAGAACTATAAATAACAAATAACATAATATATATGTCGTGTCGATGTCGATGTCGATCCACTGCATGATGAAGGCCTCTTCAGCATGCTTCCAACTTTTACGGTCCTGGGCTTCCCTCTGCCAGCGGTATCCATTCCAGGATTGCTTTGGTCCATCTGTCGTCCCATCGCCTCGCTATATGGCCTGCCCATCTCCATTTCAATTGCTTTACTCTTCCAATGGTGTCACACACTTTTGTTTGTTCCCTGATCCATGTGCAGGGCTTTCCGCCTAGCCTTGTAAGTAATGTCAAGCATACATCCCCTCTGTGCTACCTGAAGTTTTGAATTGATTGCGATGTGGCTGTCCAGGTTTCACTTTCGTATGTCATAATGGGCAGGACGCACTGATCCTCAGAAGGCTTTTCATTTCAGGTTAAAGCGGGGGTTTGCTCTTAAACACTATGTGGAGCCTGCCAAATACGCCATTCCACCTCCCGGACGGTACCCCCTTCCATTGAAATCCTCTGCCCAAGATAAATAAAGTGGTCCAAAATCTCCAAATCTCTTCCTAAAACTGACATTTTTCTGTCCTCAGTAAATATATTGAATATAACCAGACTATTTTTCAGGCTTATTTTTAAGTCAAATAGTTCGCCTGCCTTTTGCAGCTCTTGTATGCGTCGTCTTTGCAGCTCCTCTGGGTCTTATGAAAGGACAACGATGTCATCTGCAAATCTAAGATGGTTTACGTTTGCACCATTGATCTTTACACCATCCTGTCCCTAATCCAGATTACGGAATACTTTTTCAAGGCAGGCTGGAGAAAAGAATAGGCGATATTGCGTCACCCTGCCTGTGCACCTCGCTCTACATTAATTCCAACTTCAAGATCATCAAGTTGAATTGTTGCTGTAGCTTCTTCATATATTGATCCCAATAGGTTTATATATGCTTTGTCTACCTCCTGGCTAAGCGATGCATCGATTATGACATGCTTTGAGATTGAGTCAAATGCTTTTTCGTTTTCGATAAAGGCCTAGCACAGTGGCATGGTGTATTTGTTGTGCCTTTCTATGGCCTGCTGTACAACCTGGATGTGATCCATTGTACTGAATCCACTTCTGAATCCTGCTTACTCTAATGGTTGTGCGTCGTTCAGTTTTCTTAATATTCTTTCAGATATTATCTTGGTGCAAACTTTGCACATCACTGATAAGAGACCTAATGGACGGTAGCTCTGTTAAATCATCCTGTGCTCCTTTATTATGTAAAAGGATCACTTCTGATTTTTTTCATGTCAGGTACTTTTTGTTCTTTGATGCATATTGAGAATAATTTTGCCAGTGCTTTATATAAAGTCTGACCACCAGCTTTTAGTATTTCAACAGTTTTATTGTCTTTTTTTGGATCCTTGCCATTTTTCATCGATTCTATAGCATTTGTTACTCCACTAGGATATCTGCCATTTATTTTTCCATGGGAATTCTTATCTTTAATTGGTTCTAATTTCATACAACAGCGAATAAAATTTTCTGACAACCTCTAATATTTCCGTACGCGCCCTGCACACTGTGCCATCTTTCGTCTTCATTATGCGTCTTTCTCTCTCTGTCTCTTCTGATGAGTCTTCTTTTTGGTAATGAATCATACAACTGTTGTATTGTTTCTTGTGGAATTTCCTCTCATGAAGCCTAAATAACATTTTTCAAATCGTCTGTATTTATAAATTGTCTTAACTTACTATAAACTCTTAACTTGTAAAATGGAAATGACCTTCGTCGGAAAATATAATTTTATTACAAAATTCTGCATAATTTCAAATTGCAAAGATAAAGTAAATAACGTATTATCCGTCGTAAAACGTTTCATAATTAAATTGGCTGGTCTCTAGATGACACATGCGAGATATAAAATTTCTAAGTTAGATCGTTAAAAAACGGCGCTAAATTTAAATCCCGAAGTATCAGAATCAATTTAACATATTAGTAAATAAGTAATTGCACGTTTAACAGACCTTTTAAATTCTCTTCTATTTAATATCACCAGAGAAGAAATTATAAGGAAAACAAAACAGAGAAAGAATTTGAATTAAACAAAAAATAGGTGCTAACTGAGCTATCGTCACAGTTAGACGGTATATTTTCTGAATTTATGGTGAAGGCGTATTCATACGATCGCTAGATGTGACAACCTTGATATTAACCGTGGACCAGCACGCGCGTCCCAATGGTATTGAGGCAGGTCATGGCGGCGTCAGAATTGTTTTCATGGGAATCGAATCACCTGTACAAATAGGGACACTTGCTTTATTTTATGGTCCGTACGCAATGGATATAACTGAAAACGATCAAAACGTGCAGATATTCGTTTCGGTTCGTTTGTTTTTTTATCCGCTTGGTTTTATTTTTAAAAAAATCGAACGTTTTCGAACAAATTAGTTCGTCAATGGATAATAAATCCGGCGATTTGGACGGTCACTTTTATGTGTCTTTTTCTGACCAAGTACATACAGCAAAATAAACACAGCAGACTGTTTTCATTTCTAGTACTACATTTTGAGAAAAATACCACGAATTTGTCATTTAAAAAAACAGGTTTTTATATTGTTTGCTTTCAAATTTTTTTCATTACAACATTGAATAACCTATTGCATATTATACCGGCTATTACAGCAAACATTATGCATAAACACATGCAATATTAATGCGATGATCGATTCGTTTAGAACGTTGCTACTGAATAAGCCGTGAGACATTCTTTGAAGTTCTTTAAAATTTTTCTTTTTTGGTTTAATCTGACCTGGAAAGGAATTTTCGTGAAATATTTTTCAAAAAGTCATTAGAATTTTTTAAAAGAAAATAAAGACCGTTCAACAAAAGAATTGGTTGGTTGAATCTACATTGAAACCAGCAGCTTTATCTTTGTATAAGTATCTGTATTATGTAATGAGTAATGGAAGAGAGAGAGCAGTGAAGATAATCTGCATGCAAGTTTTGCAAGCAGCAGAGTAAGCTGCAAGAGTAAGAGAATAATGCAAGAGCAAGAGAAGAAAACATTTAAAATCGGTTATAATTCAAAATCATTGTTCGATGTCTGCCATGCTCCTAGAAGGGACTCTGTGACATTTCTATATATTTTTCTCCCTGTGGTGCTAAAGTCCGTCAGTGAGCCTTTACCTCCTTCCATCTTCGCCTCCATCCGAATTGATCTCCAGTAGCCTCTAACCAATTATTGATGAGCAGTAGTACTTCAGCGTCTTTCTTTTCATTGTCCTGTTGTAAAGTCTTTGGTGTGCCTCTGTTTCTGTTACCCCCTCCCCCTGTTCGTCTCTTCGTGGTTCTCCTTGATATTCAACTTTTTGGCATTTCCGCCATGTGTCTTACCCATCTAAGACACTGAAACCTCATATAGTTTAAATATCCAGATCTTTGTATACTTGCTTGAATTCGAAGTAATACCTGAATATGATATTCTGCGTGAGTATTCTTTCAAATACTGCAAGTATCTTTTCTGTTTCTTTGTGGGTGTCCACGTCTCTCAGCTGAACTTTTTGTTTCTTTGTATAAACTTATATCTTAAGACAGACTTCAAAGAATAAATAATTTTTACCCTTCATATTACGATTTCTGATATATTTTATGATATTCTTGTTTTCGTCCAGTTTGCTTCGCAGATAAGTAAATTCCTTCAAAACTTGAATTTTGCCATCGCCAATTATCCAGTTTTCGTCTCGCTTTGAATTAGTTCTCTTTTCCATCAACTTAGTTGTGTCTATATTTATTTTCTACATATTCTTTTCACATTTTAAGACGGATTAGTAATTCCAAATAGATCTTAAAATATGGAGACTTCTGACTAAAAAATTATTGTGGTCATCGACCATTCTCCATTTTTGTCGGATTTGGCGCCGCGTGACTTCTGATTATTCCCTAAACTGAACCTGACAATGACAGGAAAATGTCTGGATGCGATCCAACGGATGCGGAGATCCAACTGGATTGATCACGATGTTCGAGGCGATTCCTAAAATTGAGGGCCTTGGATATACCTTCAACGTTGAATTGACTCATTAGTACTGTATTTTGAATAGAAAATAATGGAAGCTATACACAAATAACGCTTTGTATCTAATTTTGCATCAGGTAAATGTTCTGTTTTCTTGAATTCTTTATATAATATTGTCAAAGTTCTTAAATATCCACCTAATTTGCCCGATTTAGCAACCTTCGTATTCTGATTTTGATAACTCATACTCAAGAAGATAGGTTTTTCCGGGAGTATACTCGGTTGTCGAATTGGTCCCTGTCGGAAGCTTGCAGACGTTTCGGGAAAATCTCATTTGGCATCTTCGGTGCTTAATGAGAGATTTTGGCTAAACGTCTGCAAGCTCCCGATAGGGACCAATTCGACAACCGGATGTGCTCCCGGAAAAACGTAATACATAACGTAAACGTAATATATAAACAGTACGCACAAATATATATATATATATATATATATAATCACTGCTTAGGAAATATAAGAGTTTTTGGAGTTTTCAAATCTTTTATTTTTATATTATAGTCAATTATTTTAATAGAGTGAATAGAAAAAAGCTTTGGTTTATATATCAAGAAAGAAAAAAAAAATGATTCGAATTATGACGTGTATTTTTCTCTCTCAACCGGGCATAAATCTGGGGCGTAATATCGGTAAGACGATGTCATTAGCATACGACAAAGCGCCCATTGTATTAAAAGCATATTGGCTATCGAGAAAATTATTTTCTGCTTGTCAAACAATGCCGCATATTGTTGTTGGGTCCGGACCGTGCACCGGTATACAATAAAATAATAAATAATAAAAGGTAAAAGTGCCTGAGAAATTAAAATTAAAAACGTTCATCGTCACGATGTTGCCTTTTTCGGATTCGGTTTCGTCTTTTTCTTTTCTTCGTTTGGTTTTACGCTGCTGTTTCATTGGTATCATCATATTAGATGATGAATAACAAATACAACAACATGTATTTGTATTTATAATTCCATATATATATATATATATATATATATATATATATATATATATATATATATATATATATATATATATATATATATATATATATATATGGATGTCATTAAAAACTGTAAAGCGTCTGGCGAATTCTGCATAATAATTAACATTTTAAAGTCTATGGACGAGGTGAGTATTACTACAATTCACGCATCTGTCATAAATAGAAATCTGATAGATGGCTTGAAGACTAGACACGACACTTTATTTTACTTCATTAGAAAAGATCCAGGAGTGTCTGTGTTATAAGAAAGGATCCATAAAAAATAATATATAATAAATATAATAATGCGATATAACAATGAAAGGAAAATATAATAATGCTTTATTAGCCCAACAGTATATTCCAATTATAGAGCTAATTACTGATATCTAATATAATCCATTACAAAATATATAATATAATAAAAATAAAACAAGATTCAAAGAGAAAAGGAAACAAATAAATAAATTAATTAAGTAATAAGTAATTGTCTATACTTAAAATAAAGTTACATAATAAACGATATTACCTTTATTAGAAATAACAAAAACAAACTCAATCACTGAATCATGTAGTAATCGCGCATATACGTCAATATATGTCACAACCAACTATTATTCATATCACAATCCGCTGAAATACTATTAAAAATAGACCACATAGAGAATAATGATGATTTAATGGAAACTGTTCAAATAAAATGACTATGCAAGTTTAGATTCCACCCTCACTATCCGAAAGTTCAACTGACCGAGCAAGCATGAACTATCAATTTTGTTATGCAGCAATTTATATAAAAATTTCACAGAATGATAACATATTCTTAACAATAATTCAGAATTATTCATAATCAGCAACTGATAATGATCAAAGCCTCTTCCCGAGTAAACGTCAAAAGATTTAATGTAAAGAAACTTAAAAAATCGCCCTTGTACATCCTCCAAATGTTTCTTATGGTTTTTGTAACATGAGCTCCATAATACAGAAGCATACTCCATTTTAGATTTAACATAAGCATAGAACAAACTCTTTAAAGCATCACAATAATCAAACGATCAACAATTGCGTATTACAAACCCAAGCGATTTAAAAGCACTATTCACTACATTATGTATGTGATTTCCAAAAGAAAGCTTTGTATCGAAAGTTATTCCTAAATCTTTAAAAGTAGGTCTTCCAGAATAAGGCTTTTATGAAATAATTAAACTTTATCTTACTTATTTATCTTGAAAAGAAAATATTACTACTTTACACTTCTTAATATTTAATTGAAGCCCGTTCAACTCACACCGATTATTCACTTTTTCCAAATTTCCCTTCAGTACCCCACAATCCTGGATGTTGATTACAATTTTAAAAAGTTCCAAGTCATTTGCAAATATGGGACTTTCACAATCCAAAAGCCCGGCGAGATCATCAATGTACATCAGAAACAACAGCGGACCAAGATTGCAACCATGGGGTACCTCCATATTTACATTATATATGAATGAGTGGTAGTTAATATAATTTACGTAATATTGGCGATTAGTGAGGTAAGATAGTAGGATTCTGCACAATGTGTCACCCATTCCAAACTGTTCAGCCTTAAAAGTATAATCGAATCAATCCTATTAAACGCCTTAGATATGTACGTGTATATTACATCGATACGCTGTCGAGCATTTAAGGCATTAGCAACAATCTGTGTGAACGTTACCAAGTTAGTTATTGTAGACCTGCTCTCTATAAAACCATGCTGTCTTAGTGAAAGCATACCCTTAATCGCCGGATATAAACGATAACATTGCAAAATTTCAAATACTTTAGAAAAAATTTGACAACTTTGCCACTAGTCTATAATTTGTGATCAAATGCCTGTCACCTTCCTTGTAAACTGGTCATGTTTTAACCAATTTCAAAGCTTCAGGAAAGCTGCATATTTGCAAGGACCAGTTATACATTTTTGTTAAAGGTCTAAAGAATACAGATAAATAATCTCAAACCAAAAATGCTGGAACATTATCTAAGCCAGATGTTAATTTTGGCTTCGATTATTGCATCCTTAACTTCCGGTTCATTAAAATAGTCAATAACTATATGATCAGCAAAACATCAATAAAATATCTGGTAACGTCTGAGTCATAAGAAAATATTCAGGAACTTCTGGGTCGTAAGAAAAGATCCAGGGATGTCGAGTCATAAGAAAAGATCCAGGATTCAAGAAAAAACCCCAAGAACGTTTGGGTCAAAAGAAAAGATTTAGGTCACTAGCCAGATATACGGACCAGATACGAAAAGCTCTGGGTGCTGGGGTAAGAGATATGTCAAAATGGCCTTGGTGAACAAAGTTCAAGCACGGCGCGTACGGAGCCAACAACAGAGCCCTGGACTTTTAAGGAGAAGAAAGACAATCTATAAAAACAAATACAAGGCAATCTGTAAAATGTCTATTTCCTTTAATATTATTTTACCTTCTTTTTATTTACGTTTTCTAAATGCTATTTCTATTGTCCTATGAAAGTTGAATGACATTTAGATGCAAGATATTCACATTCATGTTTTATTTTAACAGATGAGAAAGTACATTTTTGATAATTGTCAAAAGTCACTATGGAAAGAATTGGCAATTTATCAAGCTTTGAAATAAAAAAATTATAATAATCATTGTGGTTAATTCAAATTAAAAAAAAAACATCTTGTTGATGACCCATCACATGACATTCGGAATTTCAATGAAGTTGGAGTCTAGTTTTTTTTTAAATGAGTAAACCCAGAGAATGACCTCTTTTATAAAACGAAACGTAAAATGTTAAGTGTCTTCTTTCAATCATCTGTCTTAGACTGTTTACTTATTTACATAATCTGAAATGTCAAGATGACTAAAAAAAAAACGAACAGCCTCAAATCGAAAAAATAATCGACGTTTCTCCCAATTCGCCATAATTCACAATTCGAGTGCCATAATAATTTTGATTTTATTTACCAGACATTACGTAACAAACTTGACTTGATGTTTACCACAAGAATGACTATGAAATTTTTAGATACAACTAATTTAACACTTATGTGGTATGTTTAGAATGTGATGTAATCCTACCTTTAAAAAAATGTTTTCGAGGGTTTTTTTCGTATTCATTGATCATTTTAATGATATTTCTTTATTGTGTCCAAACCCAGGTGTAGTTGGTATATTATCAATTAATATGATGTTGCATTGTTTCTTTATAAAGGTTCCAGGAAAATGTAATAAAAAATCGGACAATACAGATGTCTCAAGGATCTAATTGATTGGATTATGGTAAACTGTGTATGACATTGAGTTCTGTTCTGGAAATATCCCACACATGTGTCGAGCAATCATTAATAATGCAGGAATATATACCTCGTTTTAGTAATACCAGTGGAAGTAGTTTACAATGACGTAGTGGAAATGGGGCATGCCAGTCAGCTACCTTGAAATTACTTAATAATAATAATAATAATAAAATACTAGGGTCTAACGAAAGTTTGTTCGTTTTCGTGGTTCTTAGTTATTGACATTTAAAAAAAAATTACTTGAAGGTTTGTCGTTGTCATTGATGACCTTAATCCATCTTTGAACCAGTTACTCTATTTTTCTTCGGTACCACGACGAATCTTGGGGGGCGAAAAACTCTATGCAGTCAGTTTTTACTACTTCTTCAGTTGAGACTTTTTTTCCTTACAAAAAAGTGCGCCATGGACGACGAAGCGAGGTCGGGACTGTATACTGGGTGAGGAAAAAGTTCAAAGTCAAGTTTTTTCACCATTATTTATTTTACCATCATTTTATATATGTACGTACAGGATGCGGCGCCAAAATCCGGACAAATTAAACATTTTTTCCAAGCATAATTTTTATTGTAAAAACGGAAAAGTTTGCAAAATTTTCTTTACTAAATTGTTTGGAAGGTCATAAAGAATAAATTTACTCAATATATCCTCCCTCTGCTTGCATGACCGCCTCCATTTTCGGTCTGAAGCGCTTGCAGGCTCTTTTTAATGCGTCATGGTCCATATCGGCGAGTGCCACTTTAATAGCGGCTCTCAATGATGCGACGTTTAGATGTCTGGACATGTTGGTGATCCTTTCTACCACGCTCCATACATAGAAGTCCAAAGGTGTTAAATCTAGGCTGTTGGAAGACCACAATTCTGTGGACCAAAACATGTCGACATTGCTCGATAACCAATTTTGAACCAAATGACTTGTGTGGGCGGGTGCACCGTCGTGCTGGAGATACGGCTTTCCAGAAGACATAGTTTTCGTCCACGGCTTCACTACATTTGTCAGATTACGTAAATAAACTTCTTTTGTGACATTTTTCCTCTTGTTAAAAAAAAAATTGGTGGCATGGGCCACTGGACACAACACTTAGCACGTGGACATTCGGCGGAAATTTAGTTCTGGAAACAATGGGAACATTTTTAGGGTCATGTGCGAGCCAGTGATCATTCCGTCGATTGATTTTCGCATCGACAGTAAAAAAAAATTCGTAAGAAAAAATCTGAGGCGTCCGGTAGTATTATTTCTTAAGGAGCCCAAAAGCAGGTTGCAGCTTTTAACTCGCTTTGTCCTGGCAGCTTTGGAAAGCATCTGTCTTACTTTAATTGTGTAAAACTTGTAGCGGAGGTCCCTCTCAACGATTCGTCGCATAGTTTTTCACTCACACCGACTACCGATGACAATTTTCGGATCGACTGCTCTGGATCCTCAAAAATCAGCTCCTGAGCCCTTTGAATGATGGCAGGCGTACTGACAACGCACTCCTTTGAGTGAATGTGTCTTGTCGGTGCTGCAAAACCTTCATTGGACTTGTCCAAATCATTATATTTCGCTACGACTATCGATCATATACAGTTTATTTAAAATCTATCTTTCTAAGCAATACTTACTTTTTAGTTAGTCTTCATCTCTTCAACCCTAGTAGACGTAAAGGTTTGGACCATGTATTAGCCCCTTTGGTGGAATATTCTCCATGTTTTCCGATCTCTGGCCATCATTGTTGCTCTTTTCCAAGTAATTTCCCATTTCGTTAGGTTTTCACAAATTAAGTTGAAAGAATTGCTGATGAACAGCTGTGTGAGTCAAATTTAACTCTAGCTCGATCATTATCATTATTAATTGATGATTTGAACGCAGAACATTCCATTTTGTTGATATTTTCATCACTTCTTACCTTTAATAGCCCTTCTCTGCCAGTTTCCTCGCCAATCGAGTCTCGGTCTTCTGAGAACGCCTTAACCCCTCGAAAACCTAGGGACATGAAAAAACACTGCGCCCAAGTCTGAAAAAAAACTACTAGCTTACCGTTGCTCGAAATTGTTGTCATACATTTTCAAAGCCGGTCGCGTTGGCCGCGATGGTAAGGAGGTGGCTTATTGCCGCTGTGCCGAAACCGCAGTTGGTGCAGTAGTTTGTTCGATTCCAGCGATCGGATGGTTGTTTTTCTTTCTTTCTTCTGTTTGTATTATTTCCTACCCCCACACCCACACCCACACACACACACACACACACACACAAATACACTCAGACACTCACACACACACACGCGCGCACACACATATCTACACTTAAATGCCTGTGATTGTTTCTAGGCAAGAGTGAAAAATCCGACAACGAATTGGCTGGGTAAGACCGGACACCTTCTGAAAAGTGTTCTAGGTTGGTGTTCTAGGACTTGCCAGTCGGTAGGCTTCCTGATAGACTTATGGGTAAGCCCATAACCAACAGTTGATAGCTTGAAGGGGTGCTGGCCTGGCTCAAAACGCACTAGAATAATCAAGCTGACGAAAAATTTCCTCGGGCCACCAAATGACTCTTAAGTAGTTCGAACTTAAGAACCTCTATATATTATATATATATATATATATATATATATATATATATATATATATATATATATATATATATATATATATATATATATATATATATTAGGCGATATTTTTTTGTCCCACCGAAAAATCTGATACTTTCTAAAAAAAAATCGATTTCCCATTTAAATAACAGAGGAACATTTTTTCTCGGTTTCAAAGCGATTTTTCGTAATTAAAAATATTTTTTAGAAAAAATAAGTATACAACTTTTGTAGGGCATTAAATTTGCTACAAAAAAGAAAAGTTCCCTTGAGCAAACGCTGTCCGACCAACAGTTTTTCAGTTATAGAGCTTGAAAAGTGAATGTTAATAATAATTAACATGAAATCTCCTTTAAATTGGAATTTATTGATCTTAGGTTAACAATTAACTTACAATAAGCACTAGTAAGCTATTAAATTTTTATTTTTTTTTTCTATAAAGTTGTGAAAAACAGTATCTTTGTCTAATACTTTTGTTTCGAAGTCTGTCATAAACAGGCTAGCTATAATGGGTGATAGTAATAATTCCACTGAAGCACCGTCGGCTTGTTGGCACCATATGTGTTCTTCAGGCAGTGTTCGAAGAGTTCACACACGTATAGTGAAAAATCTTCGTTCGCCGAAATTAGGTCCAGAGTAGTTATATCATTGGATATAATGGGACAATGGCCAGGCTTGGCTTAGTATGTCTGTATCCTCTGGTTGGAAATTTTTAATTATCCTTGTCAAATATTCTGAGTTTTGAATATAGGATTCGGCTTGGTTACATGATACTTGCTAAAAAATTTTCATATTTTGTGTTGAAGAGCCTAATGGTATTTCTAAGCGGTCTAATAGTATTTCTGGTTTGTGTATCTTGGGTAGACCGTAAAGTTTAGGACATCTGCTTGATTTTTTCCATGGAATTGTTTTTCGCTCGATGTTCGGTTCCAGTTTCCATGCTTTGATTTTGCCTTTGGTTGTTGGTCTAGATAGTTAATTTTTTGATAAAATCGTAGTTTTTTGTAAGTATCTCTTAAAGTAGGATTTTAGAAATATATGTAGAAGCAACGACATAGAAGAGACGTAGAAACAAGACCTACACACGTCCTTTTTCTGAAATATAAACAATTTCGTAAAACTATAATAAATTCTAGATATTTTAATAATATAATAATTTTATTATTTTTATATTAATATAATTTTTATTTTTATTATATTTTATTTATATTTATATATATATATATATATATATATATATATATATATATATATATATATATATATATATATATATATATATATTTATATTTATATTTTAATATTGAAGTCGGTATTATCTAGATATCATTAAATAAATAATTATCTAAATCTTCTATTATTCTATTAAACAAATTCTACTTAAGTTACGCAATTGTTTATATTTCAGAAAAAATGACGTTTACATGTCTTAAAATGTTGGCTATATGCAGTTAATGAACATATTATCGAAAATATCTCCATAAATATGAATTACCCTTTTTTTGAAAAGCTCCTACATATTTTTCGCAAATCCGTACACTTTATATATATATATATATATATAATATATATATATATATATATATATATATATATATATATATATATATATATATATATATATGTATATATATATATATATACGAAACACAAAAGAACCAAATACCAATATCATTTTCCAAAATTTCCGACGTAACGCCGTTTCGATTCAATTGTTCAAATATTTTCAATTTAAATAATGTTTAAGATACTTTTTAGCCAGACCTGTCACCCCTGTATTTCAGTTTTTTAATTATATAACTGTAAATTGTCTCAAATGGCATGGTTACACAAATACACCAACAATAATTATAGTGTCACTGATATATGGGGATTATTTCCTACAAATATGTTGCAGTGGAGACTAGCATAAATGTTTAATCAGTAAACCCCAATGCACAATTGTCCCTAATAAGAGTACTTTTGCTTTTCCAAGTATAAACGTACTTGTCTACTAACCACTGTTTCCAGAATTTTATCAATAATCCGCAAAAGGTTGGCAAAGGCAAAAGCCAACAATAAATAAAGGAAAATAAAAACTAAAGGATTTTAAAGGAAAAATAATGGTCAATACGACCAGTGGTTAATATGACCAGTTTATTTCTATACCATTACAATGCATTTTTACCTTAACAAAATGTATGACAATAAATGCTAATTTTTCATGGTAACATCAACAGTCAATTAGCAAGTGTGCCTTATACCCCGAAACCATTGCCAATACATTTAGTGAATGGATTATGAATAACCAGAAAAAAAAAGAATAATGTTATAATCCGCAAATATTTGGAAATCTAATTATAATGTTACCAAAATTAGTTTTTATTTGCCAGTATTATTATTCATTTTAATTTGTTGTTTCCCATTTTAATTTCATGTACAAACATTTTTTAAATGTTTGTTTTTAGAAAAAAATGTAGAATCACAGGATAGTGTTATGAATCAAACGACCATTTCAATTAAAAATTGGCGGACTTGACTATTTTTGATTATTCAGTTCAAACTTATGACCCAATTTATTCATCTAAAATTAGGAGGGTGGAGTGAAAAGTAAAATATTTTTTAAATTAAATTTTTTTTGCTGATCTAACCGATGTATTTTATAACGTAGGCTTTTGGCTCAATACACTTCCCACAATGTTTTTTCAACTTTTTTATGCTTTCCAAAAAGTAACGTTTGTCAAACATACCAGATAGTCCTCTGTTTCGGTGATGATCTCGTCATTTGAGGTGAATTTCTTTTTGCTAGCAAATTATCATGTTACGAAAGAGAAAAGGTCGTAGGGTGCAAAGACCATAGATTAAGGTTGGTGATGCATCAATTCGTAGCATCAATTTTGCTGTTGCAATGGCGGACAAATTGTTGTTTTTTCAACACTTTTTCTTTGCCTATTCAGGGAGTTTTACCAACTCTTCTCTAAATTTCACCAATAATGCAGTGTAATACTCCCCCGTCATTGTCTTCAATTTTTTTAAATAGTTTATAGTACCCTTCGAACCCTAGAAAACAGTAACTATAACTTTTTTGGTAGATAAAAATATCTTCGAATTTTTCGGGGCACTGGGTAAAAGTCACTTTTTTGATTATTCCTTCCGGGATGAATCCAAATTTCTTTAACTGTCACCGACTAGTCACAGAAACTGCTTCATGTTGCGTTTAAATAGTTACTCTAGTCCGGTTTTGGTCCGCAATGAGCAAACAAATGTTCAAGTAGGATCTGAGGCGTTTTTCATCTCAACGATCACTTTAATCGTCATTTTGCGATCGCCCAACATGATATCATGAATTTTGTTGACCATTTTCTCAGTAATTTCTTCAACGGGGCGTCCTCAGCTCGGAGACTTTAGCTTATTCACCACATTGAAACTTAGTTAATTACTTCATGATCATTCCGCAATTGTCCATCCACCGCGATATGAAGGTCTCTTCCGCCCCGGTATATTTGATGATGTCATCAGTCCATCGTGTTTTCCGTCTTCTTCGTGGACATTTATAATCAAGCGGATTGCTTTGGACCATCTGTTGTCCCATCACACCGCTATATCGCCTGTCCACCTCCATTTCAATTCCCTTACTCTTTCAATGATGTCACATTTGTAATACCAACGTTATACGTTTGTAATACCACACGTTTGTAATACCAACCATATACCTTTCCATTCACCGCTTGGCGAAATCATTTATGAACCATGAAACATGAAAAAACAGATTTCCATAACACTTACTCAATGTTTCTTCGGTTAACGCGTTATGCCGCTTCAGTTAATTCTAATGGAATCCACGAAGTGATATTGATGAGCAATAATTCCTTCTCCCAATATATTTTCTCTTAAAAATTATTTTATATTCGTAAGCATCATTATTAATCTTAATATGTTTTTTTTTTCACTCTAACTACATATGTAAACAGTTTTTTTTGTGTTTTTTTTTACAGCAGGTTATTTTAATAAAATTTGCAGAATCATTACGGATAATATAATGAGTAAACAGTCCTCTTGAATAAAAAATTAGCAGACCTGATTGTAAATTTATTCATCTACATTTAGATTCATCTATCAAGGTTTTCCTGATTTTCTAATTACTTTTTTGGAACATCTATTGATACTAATAGTTTCCATTCGGAGCAATTCACTCCTCCAGTACATTCTCTGTTTAAAATTAATGTATGTTTGTGAGAATCATTATTGATCATGTGTTTTTTTCCTACTTTAACTACATGTGTAAACAGATTTTTTATGTTTTTTTTTCACAGTAGGATATTTTAAGAAAAGTTGCAGAATCATCACGGATAATATAATGAATAAACACATCACTTAAATGAAAAAAAATTGAATTGACTTTGAATTTATTCATTAACATTTTAGTTCGTCCTCTAACGATGTCTGATCATTTAGATGCATTTTCGATCGAATATGATTTTTGTGACAATATCAAAAATTCACGCGGTGTTATGTCAGGTGAATATGAAGCTCGTATAACAAACCAAATTAAATTTTCTCGGAGTTAAGTGTTTGCTGTTATTCAGTGAGCATGTTTTTTATTGCTTCGACATATCGCCTATTTGTTGAAAACCTGGGTAGTTGACAAAACACTCTATTTCTATGAGCCTGTTGATGATTTGTAAACGTTTCCGTCGGACTGTGTCTAAGTCCGAAAAAAAAACAATAATTGCTACGTCCATCAAGTGTCTTTGAAGTTCAAATTCGTACTGAGGACGCATCAGGTGGCACCTCTACAAAAGGGAAACCAAAGGAGTTACCAGATCAAACATTACGCCACCAGTGTCATTGGTTTGTATGCCTTGTACACAGGCTCAGAATGGATTAGTTTAATAGATCGATCTCCTTTTGAAGCTGATAGATATCGCTTTAATGATACGTAGGGCCAATAATTAAGTTGAGAATCTAATACTACTACAAATTAACTATTAAAGTCGATATAAATATTTTCTTATACTCATTTAAAAGCGCACAAAAAATCACTTCTCTGCGCTACTGTATCTATACTGTGAGTCTTATATATACTGTGGGTACTATTTACACCCTGTAGAGGTACTTAATGCGTCACGAACCAACACAGACACACAAAGAAAACCACTATCGGGAATCCTATAAGCTCGATCATGGATCGTTAATTGATTTTTCTTATTGATATGTTGTTCCCACGGCGTCTTCTCCACTGTTCTCGGTTGTTGGTGAATGTTTTTTGAATAATCTGGGTTTAGGAAACTGCTGTTTGGACGCCTCCCGGTTTTTTTTTATAATCCTATGTGGAATCTGGGATTATCTTCGATATGTTTGCTACTTGGAGAATATATGGAAGGTTGTGAAACGGCTATTTTAAATCTTGACTTAAGATAAAACTTTATTCATCTATTAAGAAAGATGCATATTTTTTGTATTAAAACTTTTATTCTCTTCAATTTCCTCATTGCATCACTAATGAAGACGTGTGTCAGTAAGTGTGTCAGTAAACGAATAAGGTCAAACTCGGACGACACAAAGTTTGGGATACATGCGAATGTGGTATAAATTCAATTGCATCGAAATTTTTTTGTGTTTCTGACAGTATGCGGTGTCATTTTTTTCTATCTTTAAATAACCACCTTTCTCATAATAAAAGTGTGATATTTTCGTGGACCAACCTGATTAGAACATGGATTTACACCACTAATGCGGGGTCGCAAACCCATTGGTATTGACTACTGTGTTTATTAATTCATTTTCACTTTTCTAATCATCCTAATGATTTTGTAATTTATATTATTTTTTTGAAATATTCTTCGCAATATCATTTGCTTACATCTTTTCGACCTACGTCTTTTTATCTATAAGTTCAAAGAGATGTTAGCACAAAATACAAAATCACTTTTTTGTATTTTATGATGCGCGTTTCGCCAACCATCGGGAGCGTTAATGTTGTATTAATAATTGAAAAAATGGACTTATTTATTGACAGAAATTTTTCACCGTCCATTGTCTTCTTACATTTCGCTATTTGAATGCTTTCATATGCGTCGAAAGCCATAATATTGTAAACTATTATTAAACAGAAGATCACACGCCTGTTAATTTTGGATGGAAAAAAATAAACTCGGATTTTCGTATCCGGCTATATGTGGTATATATATATATATATATATATATATATATATATATATATATATATATATATATATATATATATATATAGAGCGTTATTCGGCAGATTCTCTTTGATACTGAAGGATAAGAAGGTTTTCAGTCGTACATAAAACAGAAATATTCAACTCTTGCATGGTCCCTGTGTTGAAGTATGGAGCACATATCACTAAGGACCTTTACAAGTCTAACCTTAATAAACTGAATGAACTATGGAGTGAAGAATGTTGAATATAACTCTACGAGACCATTAAAAAAAAAAGTGGATACGACAAAGGACCAAAGTTATAGACATAGTAGAACATACTGCCAGACTTAAATGGAAATTCGCAGGACACAGCCAAAGACTCTCCGACAATAGGTGGAATTATTTCATACAAAATTGGCGTCTATATGAAGGTCAAAGAAGTAGAGGACGATCACAAATGAGATGGGTGGATGACATAAAAAGATGCGGAGGATTGACATGGAAAAACAGCAAAGGACAAAGATGAAGAGATCTACATTCAGAGATACCTGGATGAATAAATAGGAATATATATATATATATATATATATATATATATATATATATATATATATATATATATATATATAATATATATGTTAGTTCGTAGTGTTTCGCGGATGGAAGAATACGCTAGACTATTAGTCCGGGAGTATATCCGTCCGTTTGGCTGAGGGAGCGGAGCTAACACCAGAACCAACAAGAAGTACGCACCATCACAATCTGCGACCCAGAAGAATATACATATTAAGAGACAGTTTCCACATCTTTCAGTCTTCAGACAAGCATTGATAATGCCAAGTGTCACCTTGGTGAACACGTTCCCAACAAACGGAACACAAACGATATATATATATATATATATATATATATATATATATATATATATATATATATATATATATATATATATATATTGTCGTATGGGTCTTAGAGAGTTGGATCAAGAGGTGTACTTGACTTTTAAGTCCGAAAACTCAACGAACGACATCGATCAATCATCGAACATAGTACATGGTAGGAATTTTAAAAAGTGCTGTACATCGTATATTGACTGAAAATTAGGAGATGAAAATGCTGTGCGCAAGAAGGGTGCCGCGATTACTCACTATGGAACAAAAACTGAGTTTTTACTTCACACCTGAGATGAAGGAACAGTCAAAACAATGGACTGAAAGAAGGCGAAGACAGTTCCGTCTGAAGGCAAGGTCATGGCGTCAGTTTTTTGGGATGCGTGTGGAATAATTTTTATTAATTATTTTCAGAAAACAAAAATAATCAACTGCGAGTATTATGCGAACTTATTACAGCGAGGAGTGACGAAATCAAGAAAAAAAAACGACTGCATTTGGCGAAAAAGAAAATTTTGTTTCGTCAAGATCATGCACCAGTTCACATATCCGTTATCGCGATAGCCAAAATCAATAAGTTAAAGTTCCAATTGCTTCCTCACGCATCCTATTCGCAAGATTTAGCCCCCTCGGATTATATTCTGTTTCCAAACTTGAAAACATGGCTCGGTGGTAATGTTGGTAATGGTGGTAATGATGGCTATGTTGAGAACCACGACGATTCTTACTATAAACAGGGAATCGAAGCTATTGAGCATCGCTGGGAAAAATGCATCGAGCTAAAAGGAGACTATGTAGAAAAATAAAGATATTTTTTTTCCAAATTTATTGTGTTTCCTTCTAAATTTATTGTGTTCTGATTCTAAATGTTATCAAGGTCTGATATCTGTTGTCAAGAGTCTAAAGGTGGCAGTGAAAACACGCAATGTTCTGTTTACAAACTTTAAAAGTTTAAAATCCACTCAGTTCCGGATTTTATGACATATTTATTCAATTTTTGTTATTTTGTTCGACAACAAACCTCCTGTAAAGAGAGATATTCGCAATACCATAACGAAACTTACATAATATATATTTATCTTTTATGTTCGTGGTTGTTAACGATCGCGGAGATGGTAACCGCTAAATGCAATAAGTCATTTCAAGGAAAAACACAAAATACGAAACAATATAAACGCAGGACTGCACCTTAGACTTATTTAAGAACGTTCAATCAGTGTCAAACTGACAATTAAACGGTTGAAAAAATAGCAGTGTCATAATTTGCGGTGTTCATGAGTTTATTGCCGCAATTACGCGAACAGACTCAAGCTTTTATAGCAAAAATAATTATCAGTATTTGTTTGTAATTATTTATTAATGTCTATACTAAATTTAGTTTAAATAGTTGATGATTTTCTTTTTTTTTATTTGCTTCTTATACGTAGCTACCTGTAAAAGTTTCATGTTAATAAGACGCTAAGTACAAGGTGACGCATAAGTAGGTATCCTATATTAAATTAAAAAAATGTGTGTTATTAATTAGCTTCTTTAGAATGAAATTAATTCTATAGTGAAATATTCAGTCAACACTTTCGACTGAAATATAATAATTATAAATCATTATAAAAAAAACGTTAAAATGAGCGAAATAAGTTGCGAAATTAAGGCAATTTTAAGATATCATTTTTAAAAAGGCTTCTCTGGTTCAAAAAGTTTCGGGAGTCTTGAAGATAAGGAAAAATTAGGTAGTCCACGGTCTCTCCATGCCGATGTTTTAGGAGCAACTGTGGCTGCAGATCTCAGAATCAGCACTAGGAAAATTTCAGGAGAATTAGGAATATTCCATATTAGCATTAACAACCATTTGCTGGGGATAAGAATAGTGTCTGGAAAGAGCTGTGGAGCAATTGCTCATGAATTGTGCCCACTGTAAAAATGCAACTACTTCTCTAACCCCCTCGTAAGATCTTTTTGCTGTTAAGCACTTTAGAGCAGTCCAGAGAGAAGCATCAGTTGATCTTATTCAGACAAAATTGTTAAATTTCTTTTGTGACGGCAGTCCTCGCTTGCTTCCAATATGCCACAAACTGAGTGAAATTAACGAAAATTACTTTGCTACAAACGACAATGTTAGTTCGTATGATGAAGGTTTGTAAACTACAAGGTGGTGCGATTAATTATTCTGATTTTTTTACGATGTCGAGCTGGAAACAAGTGTCGGTTCACAGTCTAATCTCTTATGTCATTTTGTTGCTACTACAGTAGCTTTCCAAACGCTACTGAAGTTTACGCGATTTCGAGTTAGCGTTATATATTTTTTTCGTGAGGTAAATATTTGCGGCACGTACGGCTTTTCTTGTTTAATCAAAAGCAAATAAGATGCTTATGGGCGTTAGTTTAGATGATTCAAAAGTGGTGATTTCGACTTGAAAAACAAAGAACGCACAGATTAACCGAAACAATTTGAAGATGCTGAATAGCAAGCATTGTAGGAAGAAGATGATATGAAAACTTAATAACAAATGGCACAGACGTCAAATGTTGGTCGCTGAAACATTTTTGATTGTCTGTATGATATGGGAAACATACAGAAGCCAGGAAAATGGGTAGACAACAGATAGATAGACTAGCGAAAAACGTTGTGCGAAGTTTTGTTTTCTCGGCATGAAAGAAAAACTATTTTGCATTAGATCGTGACTGGAAATGAAAAATGAATGAAAATCATGTGTTGACCCAGGACAAAACCATCAACATCGACCGCAAGACCGAATCGCCTTGGAAAGAAGACAATGTTGTGCATTTGGTGAGATCAGAATGGTGTCGTGTACCATTTTCGGGAAGTGTATCCCCAAATTATCAGAGAGATGGGAAAAATGTGCAACTAGCGATGACGCATACTTTGAGTAAACCATTTTTTACCTTTTGTATGTTTTTTAAGAAAAAATTAAGAATTATTAACCTCATCACCTGTATAAATATTTCGTTACATTTTTTCTTAAATTATATAATTTTCCGGTAACAAAATAACTATTTTATGTCACAATCCAAACAACAGACTGATACAAAGTTAGAAAATGTAGAAATATTTGGGCTCTAAGACGAGGCATTGGCCTTCTCAACAATCGTTTTAACTGTCGTTCCTCTTCACTGTAAACCACGTGCACATTCGAAACTCCTTATCTCTTTTAAATAATACAAATTTATTCAAGTAAACACATACGTAGCTGGGCTTGTTTAACTTGTTTTAAGTGCCTAAAATTATTTAGAACGTGCCTTATATCTGTACAGCTTGTTAAAAATTTTTGTTCTACATTTTTAACATTCTTATCATTTTTATACGCAGGATAAGCGTTGTATTGAATTATGTCAGAAGTGATCGTTTGATCTGATTGGAGCAATTCAGCTCCAAGTAGGGTTCAGGCTCCGCGCCCAGCTAACTCCACCATGTATATAGCAACACCAACCACTTTTTGACGAAGATATTTTATTTTGCAGTATTGGTTGATAGCTACGATAGACTAGGATTTTGTGTTCTAGATGATTCACTTTTCGTCACAGGTTGCAGTTTTATGCAAGGCGTTCGTTTTCTTGAATCTGGAGAACAATGACACAGAATATCGCAGCATCTACTTATATTCTGGGCTGTGCGCGTTCATAGTGACACAACGATTTTTATTATGAATTTTCTTTAACTTTCATAAACGTTAAGAAATTGTTTGCGATGTTAGTTCGAGTTCCTCTTCGAGCTAGAGCAGCGTAGGTCAAGGAGCCGTGTTTCCAATTCTTCATACTTCAATTTTTTGCTGTTTTAGATGCTGTATACCATTTTTTTTGTATGTCATTGCAAAAATATGGAAAAGTAAAAGGTTTAATTTTTTTCTCATATAGTAAAGTAATAGTTTTGTGGTCCTGATAGAAGGGTTAAAATTCAAAAAGTTAAGTCGTTTCAACATTTACCCCAATATCAATAGGGATGAGCTGATAAAAAGAAAATCTAAGTTTTTAGAAAATAGAGAGACGTTACCCAAAAATTATCCATGCGTCATCAATTTTTATCCATACGAATCAAATCAAAAATTAATAGTCAAATTAGTGCTAACTTTCATAAGGGACGTGGTTAATGTTAACTTTCATAATGGACTGGCTGCTGCCTCGAAAGATGGATATTTATGTTTATGATTTAAATTCACTATACATTTATTTGTATATATTCAGAGCATGAAATTTTAAAACGTTGTGTTATAAATCGATATTTTAAAATAAAATTTCGAGTGTTTGTCATGAAATTGTAAAGTTTTATATCATAGATCGATCGAAGAATTTTGTAGGTTAAAATTGGACGAACTTCAAGTTATCAGGAAATTTTAGGGAAGTGGTCAATGAATTAATTTGTTATTGGTCTAAATCATTTTATTTACTCTATAAACATTATTGTCGAGAATAATTTTTATATGATGAAAACATTATCAAGGTGTGGGAATAGAAAGGTCCTTAAACAATTGCATTACATATTTATTACAAATATCATTTCATATAATTATATATAGCATACAAAAACCGCTGTTTAAACATAGTGTTAAATACTGCGTACTTAATAATAAATACAATACATAAATAAATACAATAATACATACATAATAATATTTTTTCCTATATCTAAATAATTAGTAATCATACATAGCTAGATATCTTCATCAGATTCAGACAAGGAACTTTCATTTGCGTTGTTTATTATAGGCTCAACTTCAACATTGACGATGTGTTGTTTTCAGATAAACCACTCTTCAATGAATTTCTCTGTATGTGCTACAGATTTTTCCCATACTTCATCATTACACTGTTCCAATACTTCTTTCCATATAGTTTGTACCTTTGCATCATTAAATCCATCCCAGCTCAAGATTTTACAGTTTTCTAATAAATTGTAGAGCCAAAATATTTGCTAATGCGAAAAATTAAAAGGCTGATGTGGTACAACTGGCAAACAATTAATATGTATTCATTATATTTAAATGACTTACTTTCTTTATACATATTGTACAAGGTATTTCGAACTTCCATTTTACTTCCTTCAGGTAAGTTTGTTGTTTTGGTCTTCGCACGAGGATTATGTTCTTTTCTTTTCTTAATACAATACACTGTTTTTCTTAATATTTTTAAAGCTGCTGTAACTCTCTAAAAAATATATTACAATTTGATAATGCAAAATAAGTAAAACCTGATCAAATTAACTATTATTTACTTCTGGATGAAAGAGACTCTAAAGGTTCTCCATTCATTTTTTCCATTTCAAAATACTCATAAACATTGAGTACACATTGTTGGGTTTGAGATTACAGTGTTTTTCCCGACATTATCTGAAATAACACAAAATGTTAAATCAAATAAATATACCTTAAAAGTTCGGACACTTCTATATTTCCGTTATTATTTTGAAACGGTTGTTTATCTTTCAGTATTTTTTTAGAATAAGCCAATATAAATTCTGTTTTTTATTAAACATTTGTTATAAAATGTCTTTGGTTAGGTTAGAATTATTGAAGTAAATAAAACTTTATGAATTTTTACAAATACTTACCGATAACAAAATAATCAATAACAGTAGTTATTATAAGAACTTCTTTTACAATAAAACTGGACTCTACAGCATAAAATTTCATTAAAACACAATAACAAAACAAGTCAAATTACAACCAAAACAGTACAACTGAACTCAATAGAGGCACTTTTAAAGACTGGTACGAACGATTAATTATTTGTTACTCTCTCTTTCTACCTCGCTGTACACTATCAAACGTACTGCTCTTACCCGAAGATATAAGTATTGATTATTTATCTCCTTCTCTCTCGTTCGGTAAAGAAATAGAACATATTGAGACAATGTCTGTGATATAGGAAATTTAGGACCTTATTCTATGACGCATAGGTAAACTCTGAGCGGTTCAACTTTATGTATTCTCGATACTACCGTTATGAGGACGAGGACCTCCTACCGTTTTGTTGTAGCTAGATGTAGAATTGTTAATCGACACTTACTTATGATAGGAAGGGATGTGTGCTATTTGGCAATCTGTAATTAAATATAATCTGGAATGGAATATTATCAAAGATGGAAGATGCTTCAGAGCTTTGCTTTTGTTTATAATGGACATAGGATGGTTATATAACTGGCACTTAGCACAGTACCAGACTTGTGTACATTTGCATTGTGTGCATTTATTTTCACTACTTAAAAATTCGAAGCACACTAGATTTTTTCTGTAGACGAATCGAAACAACAATTGGTTACTTATAAATATATATAATGGCAGAGAAAAGCGCAGGACAGCGCGAGCTGGAAACAGGCTGGGAAGTCCTTCATCCCGCAGTGGATCTATAATGGCTGAATGATGATGATGCTTATATATATATATATATATATATATATATATATATATATATATATATATATATATATATATATATATATATATATATGTTATTTAATAGTCACACCTCGTATATATAAAGAGGAAGTTTAAAATTATAAATCGGTTTGTTATATAACCGAAATATTGCAGCTTATATATAACTTGTAAGTGGGCGTAGAATATTAAGATTCTATTCTGATTTAAATAAAATATGTATATTTCAGCGTATTGTCAATAAATCAAATAATAAAAAATGGAAAAATCTTTAAGGATTTACCAGTGTAAATATTTTTAATATTAACAATTTAAACAATTTTACTGTGGTTTCAATCAACCCACAATATGCAAAATAATCCAAGCCATAAACCAATAATATATGTACATAAGAAAAAAACCGCAAAAATCTATGTTTGTCTTGATTTTTTTTATGAGTTTTTAAGTGTAATTGAATAATACACATATTTATGTTTGCATGTAAGGTTAGAACATTCCTCCAGTTATTACTGTATGAATTTAAACGTTCTAAAAAAGTAATATTTTGCAAAAAAAACGACTCTAATCGGACTAGATTCTTTAAATGAGATGTATATACAATTCACGATGAACTCTCAAGCGACTATAAAAACAAAGAGATGGTAACACGTTGACATTTCTGATCTCGATATTTATCATTTCTAGATCGGTCCTTTTGGCTTTCACCATTATTTTGTCATAGGTCTCTTTTAATAATCTTTTCGCTCGTGTTAATATATTTTAGGCATCTGCGTATCCTACCATGTGTTTTCTTTATTTACCATTGATCCATTTACGTCTATGTCAGTTTCACTGATGCCTTTGTTGAATACTGTTTTAAACAGAGCTTTAGATTTAAGCATCGTTATCCGGGATAAACCAACAATCTTATTGAGAATTCCCATTTCCTCTACGACCTTGTATACTACTGTTCTTTATACGCGATCGTACCCCAGTCTGAACTTTATGAACATTTGGAATAAGCAAAATCAAATACTGTTTGTTTTCTCCATTATTTGAAAGACTGCGAATAACCGATCTATTATTCACCTTCCCTTTTTAAACTCTGCCTTATATTCGCCAATCCCTTCTGTGATATATGAAAAAACATTCCTCTTGTAAAATTATTATCAGGTTAATTCTTGAAACTGTTTTAAACAAATATTCTAACGAATATGAAGAATTTAAAACAAGGCCAAAGCAAGTAGATGCAATTTTCCAATCTGTACGCATATAAACTTTCACCTGCCGGCCCACACGAAATCGTAAGCCTTTCAAGCGATATGCTACGCTTGGGACAGCCGCAAGAACGACTACAATTTTAAACTAGTTACCGTAATTGTGATTTATGACGTATTGTGTTCGTTAACATGTTCATTTGTTTGGGTTTTGTTTTCAATGCCGCCTTCGATACTTACGTTAAGAAGCGCAAACTACCATTCACCAGTGGGTCAGTGGAAAACAGTTTCGTGAAAATATCGATAATTCTATTCTATACCTAATTTCATATTTTAATATTTAAACGCATGGAAACCAATTAATATTTGAAACAATTAAACTATGAAGCGAATTAAAATCGGCTGTTGTTTACGATTATGTTAATCACAAATAATGATGGAGCAAACATACTGAGTTAACTGGAAGCTGATTTCATTTGATATAATGATGCTTAGTACCAGTGGAGGGAAACTGTTTAGTATTAAGTGATAATATATATATATATATATATATATATATATATATATATATATATATATATATATATATATATATATATATATATATATATATATTGAAAAGTTAACGGAGCAGAAATGATAAAATAAGTTTATAGTTGAAAAAATTACTTTATTCTTCCGTATATTCTGTCTTAAGTTAAATACACTTTTTCCATCGGTTCTCCAATTCATTTATGCCATCTCTGAAGTAATTTTCTGGAAGCCCTTCAAAATATTCACCTACGACTACTTCATTTGATGAAAATGCTTGCAACGTATGAAAAACGCTTGCAACGTAGGCATTTTTTGAGGTTTGGGAACAGATGAAAGTCAGCTTCAACAATTCGTGATGTAACTCCTTCAATTTGGCCATTGCAAGAACACCTCTGTGAGCCGGTGCATTGTCTTGATGAAAAATCAGTTTTTTCTTCGCTAAACCAGGTCTTTTTTCACGAATTTTTGCATCCAATTGATTCCAAAGGTTTGAGTAATACTGTTCTCTTATTGTTTTATCGGTTTGAAGCTAATTAATTAACAAAATGATACAAAATGAAAACTTTTTGGTCGACTTTGACCACTCTGGCTGCTTCGGAGTTGAACAACCGGGCTCGGTCACACGTTGCAAAACGTACCAAGGATATCATCTGTAAATTTAGCTGTAAACCTTTCCTTCAGGTGGCTTATTAACTAGATTTAGCCCCATTAGATTTCCACTTATTTCAGCTGCTTCATCATAACCTAACTGATGAATACTCAAAAAATTCAAAACATATCTTCATTCGGAGTGCAGCGTTTTTAGAAAAGTGGCAGATGAAGTTGATTCTGACATTGGACAGGCAGCACTACTGTTACTATTAAATGGAGCATGGAGCTTACGAATAAAGGACAAGTTGAATTCAAGCTGACTGTTATGAGTATAACTAAGGACATAATGGTAACATTTTTTTAACTTTAAACAATCATACGGTAGAGTAAGGAGACTTAAATGATGAATACTGTTCGAATAGAAGGAAATTTATCAGATTGGACAAGGAAGTCTTGGACAAGGAGGTCCACTGTCATTCATACTATTCAATATTATATCGGAGAAAGTTCAATGCATTTTGGTTTGAGTCAATTCAATTTATCAATTTAAAATATCAAATATCTTGATTCGGAAAGCAGGATTTTTAGAAAAGTTGCGGATGAAGTCGATCTTGACATTGGTCAGTGAGAAGTAATGCTAAATAGTTCGAAATAAGCCAAACATAGCGTAGCTGGCAAATATTTATGAACAACATTTTTAACAAGCTTTTCAACACGATAAAATCAATATTAAAAACTTGCCTGAAGATTATTGTTTATAATAATAAGCTTTGTTTTAAATAAATCACTAAGGATATATCAGAGGATTATATTTTTAGTATAAGTAATTGTACATAATTTTTCATTAAACAAATTGAAAAACTAATCGAAACAAATTACGAATCCCCAGTTTTTCTCCATCGATTTGCATCCAATTAGCATGAGGTGCGCGTGTCGACCAATTAATGCACGATATGCAAATAGCCTCTGCTGCACAGCAAATTTGTAATAACGATTTCTACAACCGAATGCAACCTTAATGAAGACGTTCAGCTTAATTGACTCAAAGTTACCGGCTCACGCTACTAATCATCGTATCAATTGACGCATTTATCATATATGTCACGCGTTTGTTTCACATTATTTCAATTAGATGTAATTGCTTTACTTACTACCGATAGAGTAGCACTGATTTATACCTTGTCGTATATATTAACTGTTCATTCATGTATGTATTAAATAGTATATTTTTATTTATATAATGTTTGTTTTTTGTGTCCTTTTATTGATATAAGTCTGTCTTATTGTTCGGGTTATATTGAAACTGATATGTCTTAAATATACTGGGGAACCAATGACAGCAACACCCAGTATAGGTATTTGAATAAAACTGAAAATATATTCACTGTACACAGTATGTCGGAAAAATAACGGATTTTTTTAAATAAAAAAAAACAATTAGTTATTTTGCCAAAATTATTTCTTATTATTCAAAATATATCCCTTCTGTATCAATATACTACTGGACACGTTCAAGTAATGCTAGAATAGATTTTTATGTCGTTTTTCGGAATCGCTTCAGTGTCCCTGGTCACGGCTTTTTGGACGGGTGTAACACTGTGATAAAACGTTCTTTTCATGGCAAGTTTGAGTTTCGGGGACATAAAATAGTCATACGGAGATAAATTAGGTGAATAAGGAGGATGTTGAAGCACAAAGACTTGTTTTTTCGTCAAAAATTCACGAACAGCGACGGTCCTATGAGATGGTGCATTATTGTGCAACCTAAACCAACTTCCATAACACCCAGATAATAAAGTGCTTCCCAATAGGGGCGATAGGATTTTGACAGCTAATGGCGGCCAGATTTGATATCCAATTCTTGACATTTGAAGTCGATTGTTTTCAGTAAGGTTTGCCATTTCAAAATGAAGTATTCGTTACCACAACGTTTAGAAATTGTCCAAACATTTTATCAAAATTCGAGAAGTTTTGTTGTTACTCAAAGAGCATTTCGTTCAAAACCCGATCGTCATTCTACCGCTTCATTTCAAGACAGTCGACGTATAATTGATAAGTTTGAACGTCAATTTAGTCGTCATGACCAAAAGCCACCTTCACGACTGCGTAGTGGCCGTAGTGAAGAGAATATCCTAGTTGTTTGTTAAAGTGTTGCCAAAGATGATAATGTGTCTGTTCCGCGCCTTTCTCAAGAGTTGGGCTTATCCAGGATGACCACCTGGCGTATTTTGCGTTTGGACCTTGGTTTACACCCATACAAGATTGTATTGGTACAAGAACTTAAGCCAACTGACCATCGATTACGTTGGGAGTCCGCAGATTCGGCGTTATAAGCTATGGAAAACGATCCGGATTATCATGGTAAAATAATTTTTTCCGATGATGCTCATTTTTGGTTAAACGGCTACGTCAATAAGTGAAATTGTCAATATTGGTATGAGTCAAACCCACAAGTGATTCATCAGGCCCCATTACATCCCGAAAGAATCACTGTTTGATGTGGATTATGGTACGGTAGCATTATTGGGCCGTATTTTTTCAAGGATGTCGAAGGGCCGTTACTGTGAATGGCGAACGCTATCGTGCTATGTTATCCGATTTTGTCTTTCCCAAAAACTATCAAATTGATGCGGATGAATTATATTTTCATTTATTTACCTTTAGACTATTTTCTTCGGAGCTATGTTAAATCACAGGTTTACACCAACAAACTCAAGACATTTGATGAACTTGAAGCCATACTACCCGATATACTCCATCGAGTCATCGAAAATTGGGCCAATCGTATCAACCAGTACCAGAATAGTCGAGGTGATCACTTGAACGATATTTTGTTTAAATCATAAATGGCATTAAATATACCATCTAATAAAAATAATGAGCACCATTTTCGGCCGAATTTTCTGTGTTTTAATTCAAATGCAAATCCTATCGCTCTTATTGAGAAACCCTTTATTTACCAGTGACATTTTGACCCTGTGGAATGAATTTCCGAAGTACAATACATTTAAAGTCCTGAAGCAAATCAACATTGTTTTCTCTCGTGACTTCTGAATGCAATTTTTTCAATATAGGGGACTTCCATGTGCCACTTTGGCGTTTTGTTTGAGAATCGTACTTGAAGCACCAAGTCTCATAACCAGTTATAATCGATTCCAGGAATGTACAGTTCCGTCTGGCTGTTTTTATAAGGCCCTGGCAATGTCCAACACGAGTAACAAATCGAGCACAGATTTTCCGTTTGTTTAAATTCTTTGGCAAAATTTCGTGAATTATGTCTTTGATTGTATTTAATTCCTCCGTTATCCATCTCACAGTCAAATTCGCATCGTAGCCGATCATTTCACATAGTTTTTCCACCAACTCATCGCAATTTTTGTGTTTTGGCCGGACAGAGTTTGGGACGTCTTCTAATGAATTCTATCCTCCTGGATTCGCTGATACCTCGAAACTTTTTTCATCATTTCCAATGTTTCTGAAAATTACCAACTTGAAACTAAATTTATTATTAGCTTTGTTCCATCGTGTTTTTGTGACGAGGTGACTGTCACTTTAAGTCATATTACTTGACAATCCATTGATCGATTTCAATGATTCTGGTCTCGTTTTACAGCGGATATATACAGCTTTCAGATTATATATTGTTCGAATAGATGGTGCTAGTAGTTTTCTTGGAATTAAAAAAAGTTCCGTTATTTTTCCGACATACTGTGTATGTGAAAATAATGTGAAATAGCAAGACTGTGAATGAAAAATAGCGAGTTGGTTGATGGTACTGCTTCTCCAGTGATTCAGTGATGAGGATGTAGATAAGATGGTTTGGAAATCAGTGTTCAAGTTCAGACGTCTCTTACTGATTTGCAATAGGATGCTTTTTTGATCTTCGGTCAATAACTTTGGAACCCATTGGGCACAGATTTTACTGAAGTCAAGATGATTGTTTGATCACTTCCAAAGCTAATACCCACCTTTAAAGCGATTTCATGAATAGTGATCCGCCGATCACCTTTGATGAATAAGGTGGCGAACTGGGACACTTGACCTGGGACGTCGATTATGACTTACATTTACCACACTTTCTCGTCCACCCTTAAACTTCTTGGCCCAACCAAACACTTGGGTCTTAGACCGGCTATCGTTCCATACTGAACCTCCAACCGACTTCATATTTCGAATCGTTTAACGTCTTCCTTGGTTAAAAACTGTATTATAACCCGTTGTGCAACGGACTGTGTTACTGTTAATCTTTTACTCGCTCAGGGCTATACTGACAAAAAAACTGAGTGAAACAGCTCACCGACCGTTTTTCCCACTCCTAATACATTACACCGCAACGATCTTCACTGACAGCCTGCTCGTGATTGACTGAGGAAAGTTTATAAGCAATTGTTTTAAATTTTTAAGTACAAGTAATTGTAATATTCCGGTTTATATTTGATTCACCCTCATGATATCGTAGTTCTAGTAGTATCGTCTAACAGAGATGTTTATTTGTGTCTGCCGACAAAAATTATTTCAGTGTGTGCGTATTTAAATTCTATTTAAAACCAAAATTGTATTCCATACGCGAATATAATGATATGCTTCTTATTTACGGAGAAATGGGTCAAAAATACACATAGCAGAACGTTTTTTCAATATATTTCGGAATTTAGGTTAGAAACCGGGTGGGGCTTACATAAACTCAAATAATGCACCTTTCGAATATTTAATTTAATATATCAATTAATCATGTGTTTCTTAATGTAACGTGAATCGTTTAAAACGTATTATGGTGTGAAAAAATAGTGATTTTAGTGAAAACTAGTAATTAAAATTTGACATTAAACGGCATTAATGTGTAAGTTTTCCTTTTTTTGTAAAACACAAACCAAATCTATACTGAAAAGTATGGAATAAAGTGCTATAAGAATATTACATTTTATTTTCTAATAATACCTTAAGAGCACAATGAAACAAACTGAATAACAATTCTCTTCTTAACAATTTTCGATGTTGCAAATTGTAAGAAAAAACATTTTCCGCAGAAATGGTTCCATTTTGGACACATGTATTAAGGAAACCTTTTGTTTAAAATAATGTAAAGGATCGTTGCTTAGATTTACGAAAGTTGTTTCATTTATATCCTGTATATATATATATATATATATATATATATATATATATATATATATATATATATATATATATATATATATATATATTTATATTCATCTTTTAGAAAAGACTGGATAGAGCGTTGTGGTTTTCAACTGTTTGCGATAACGACACTTGATTGGTGGACGAGAGCTCCAGATATATCGCCCAGAGAACATGTATGGGATAATATTGGTAGAATTCTTGAGGGATTGTCTCGGCAGATTTGAACGATCTTGAAGCATATGTACAACGCGCATGTGTTTCAAGAATACTTTAAAAATTGATTGGTATCCTAATTAATAAGCTTAACTCTATATTACCTGTTTCAGCACCTGAGTTCGGTGCCTGATTGGCGGTAGAAATGTTTGATATTTTCAATTATTTGGAATTATTTGTCATTTGCTGAAGTATTCTGTTCATTTCACTTGTTTTTCTCTTATCTTAGCTGGTTCTCTGCTTATCTCAATTGATACATTCATGTACTTTTCAGTTTTTGTTTTTTTTCAGTTTTAATCATCTAGCTTAGGATGCTAAACTGAAAGAGATTTACCATTAAATACCGAATCACTTTTTTAAAGTTCTCGACGCACGTTTCCCTAACCATGTTAACCAGATGATAAAATTATTACCTGATGATGCTATTCTAGATTACGTATCTCTTAGATTAAATCATCTTCTGATAATGTTAACATGAATAGTGAAACGTGCCTCAAGAACTTTAAATAATGTAATTCGGTGTTTAGTGTTAAATCTCTTTGAGTTTAGTGTTTCACACCGAAAGTTCCAATAGAAGAATTGATCTAGCTTAGAATATATTTTTTGGTATTCTAAAGGATCTTTTAAATTGAGCAGTTTTTAATTCTTGAACAAAAAACAGAATTTGCGTTGATTTCAAAATTTTTTATTGATAATTCAAGCCTAGTGCATGACATTTAAATAGGAAAAACAATATCTACCAAATGACCATCTCTTGCAGCTCCACAGACGTCCACTCTTGGCTCGTGTACCAATGACTCGAATAATTTAATTCTTTAGTTTAGGAATCGATTGTGAATTGTTCTTATAGACCTGGCTTTTCACGTAACCCCAAAGAAAATGGCCCAACGGTCTCAAATCACATGATCTTGCAATAACTCCTCCAGGAAACTTTTCTCTCAATAAATCATTTTTTTCATTAACAGAGCGAGGAGTAGCGCCATACTGTCGGAATCTCATATCTTTCAGTTCAATATTATTCAATTCAGCCCACAAATTCCAGTTATCATCTCAAGATATCGAACATCATTCACAGTTATAGCTTTACCAGCAACATTCTGAAAGAAATACGCCCTAATTATGCCTCCTGACCGTAATGTACATGAAACAGTAACTCATTACGGATGTAAAGGTTTTTCATGAATCAATTGTGGACTGATTCATGATTCTTAACTCCAAATGCGGCAATTTTGTTCATTAACATAGCCACCAATTTATAAATGTGCTTCATCTGAAAAGATTATTTTTTGAGAAAAATCTGTTTGTTCTTTGATCCAATTAATAAATACACGACGTTTTGAATGATACAGTGGCTTTAGTTCTTGTGTTATTTGAGCCTTATATGCCTTCAGAGCTAAATCCATTCGTAAAATACGCCATTTTGTGGATTCACTGTGTTCAAATTGTTGTGAATGTTGACTAATGGAAATTTGTGGGTCTTCAGCAACACTTTCACGTATCAAATCAATATACTCGTGTCAAAGACCACTACGACTATATACTGCTCTTCTTTTATCTTCCACCCAACCAGTTTCTTGAAATACTTGAACAATTCGATTGATAATGCCTTCAGATGGATGATTGTGCAAACTGTTAATATCACAATTTTCTAAAAATATTTTTCACTGAACGCCATTTTTATTTTTAACGCGTTGTTGTATTGTGAACGACCCCATTTTTATAAATGTCATACATTACACTTCTGAAATGGGACTAGACCTAGGCAAATTCACAACGTCATCTGTGTTTTATTCAAGAATTAAAAAAAAAAGTCAATCATCAAAAAATAAGGTGACTTTTGTTAGCACGTTTTATGTATCGATAAAACCATTTGTTTTTTTAGGTTACTGTATGTTAACTCTCCGTGAAATCTGATAGAAGTCAATTTTAACTTAACAATCTTAATATTCTAAAGCATATAAAACTGAAAGGTGTAATTTGTGAACTAATCTATTTAAATATATTTGAGGTTTTCGGTACCCTAACTGCGATTCATTACCTAAATAACTAGAAACAAAAAATTCTAAAACTCCAAAACTTAATAAAATCTTTTTTGTTTCTTACAGTTTTGTAAGATTGTTAAGTTTGAAATTTACCATAAATGCCAAAATATCAGAAAGTATTAATAAACAGTAGAATAATAAACACTTACAAGAATGTTGTATTTATGAATGATCTAAAAGACTTTTTTTCCGCTTTTAAATTGAAATAAGACCATGAACAAACCAAAAGCTGAAGACGCTGGTGTTAAAAACGACTATGGCCATTCTTTCGACGATTTTCGATGAAGGTCATCCCGTTAGTTGATCGAGCTTTTTTCGGTCTTCTTTTTTCCATCTTCTTCGGGTTCCGAATCTTTTTCTTCTTCGTTTTCGCCTTCGACCAGCCAGCTCAGCGCGCTGAAGAGGGGAAAAGGGTTGCCTTCGTTCTGGGAAACTTTTTTTTGCTTACTTGTTGGTCTTCGTTATCTTGGGTTTGGCGTTGGTTAGGATTGCGTGATCCAAGAACTGTGTGCCGGCGAACTTTTGTTGCTGTGCGGCATTTGAATAACAGGTTGAAATATTATATCTGGGCGAGTCCCAGTTTGGGTATTGGCCATTGGTGAAGATCTGTAACCACTGATTTTTTTTAAGGTTTTCGAATGGAGAAATTGGTTAGTTGAAAAACATTTTTATTCAGATATTAAAACTACATTTTTAAAGCTATTTATGTCATTTTTTTTGGATACTCCACTGTGAACTATAGAGATCACTGGGATTATTACACTAATTTTATGAAATTACTTTTATAATATCCTTTTGTGTTTTAAATTTAATTTAATAAAATGTTCTTAATTTTTTCAAAATAATTTGTTGCGTGTAAAAAGTTTTATTAAGTAATGTCTGAATGATTGTGGCGTGTTCATATATTTTTTTTTTTTTTTTGGATTTTTCGCCACGATCTAAAACTCAAAAAATATCAAAAATATCTGTTCTTATGTAAGTAAATAATCACTGGGTAAAAAACAAAAAACCAAACGAAGACAAAGTGATAAACTTATCTAACTAACAAAATTTTAAAAATATAAAATTGTTCTAAAATAAATACAAACTTTTGAACGTTAACGTTTCGGGAGGTTTTCTTCCCCCGTTTTCAAAACCAATCTAAAAAATAAATTATATTTATTTCTATATATAATGCAAATATAGGAAGTATATATATATATTTTTTTGTGTATGTCAATGATACTTACATTGACAATAATTATATTTTAGTCAATATTATAATATAATTATATTATATATCATATATATATATATATATATATATATATATATATATATATATATATATATATATATATATATATATATATACATGTATATATATAATATTATTTTATTATATTATATTATATTATATTCTATTATTAATAGTATAATAAGATATTAGATGTTATTATAAGCTCGTACTATTCTTAGTGAAATTGTAGATGTTCCATATACAAAGAAGTTTTCAAATTCTTTTAGTGTGGTGGATCGGTCCACATTTCTTCTTGTTGCCTGTGTTATAATTGATGGTGAAGTTTCGCCTTCTCAACTATTTCCCTCTATCTCTTGCAATCCGTGATCTGTTCTTTCCATCCCTCTGCATTCAATGTTCTTATATTTTCTTCCACCTTGACATTTGTTTTCATCTGAATAAGGGTCGCCCTTTCGGTCTGTTCTCTGCTGGTTTCCATGTAGCTATCTCTCTTATTAGTCTATTCTTTTCTCTTCTCATTGTTTCCGTTCCATCTTATTCTTTGTGCTTTTCTTTCTATGTTTTTTTCTCCTGTGTTTTCCTTTCCCAACAGTTTGTCGATTTCAAATTTCATCCGGCTTCTGAACTCTTTCCCACTTTCTTTGCTCGCATTATTGTTCTTATTATTTTGCGTTCAAAATATTTAGTTTGTCTTTTTTTTGCTGTGCGTGTTGATTGGTTTTATCATTGGCTTATATGTTCCTAGCTTATTCCTGTCCAATCGCTTGTCTTTCATTAATAGTTTATTGCTATGAAGTGCTCTTTATACTTTCTGTATCTTTTGGGTGTACACAATATGTCGGAAAAATAACAGATCTTTTTAAATTAAAAACAAAAAATATTATCTTGCCAAAATTATTTCTTTTTATTTAAAATATATCCCTTCCGCATCAGTACACCTCTGGGAATGTTATAACAATGCTAGCATAGATTTTTATGTCATTTTACGGAATCGCCTCAGTGATCCTCATCACGGCTTCTTAGGCTTTCATGGCCAATTGGAATTTCGGGAACAGGAAATATGGAGGGTACTGAAACACACAAACTTGTTTTCCCTCTAAAAATTCATGAATAGCAACGGTTCTGTGAGATGGTGCATTATCGTGCAACAAAAACCAACTTCCCGGCGCTCTATTTTCAGCCCGCACACGAACAATTCTCTTCCACAAATGCTCCATAACACCCAGATAATATTCACCAGTGACGTTTTAAGTTTAATACCTTTAGAGTGGTGGAAACAAATCAACATTATCTTCTCTCGTGATTTCTGGAAACGCAATTTTTTGATTTCCTGGAGCCTGAATACTTCTACGTAGCATTTTGGGGGCTTTGTTTGGGGATCTTACTTGAAGCACCAAGTCTCATTGATTCTAGGAATGTGCAGTTACATCTGGCTATTTTAATGTCCTTGCGATTTTGAACGCGAGCAATTTCTTGTTTCTCATTTAAGGCATGAGCACAGGCTTTACGTTTGTTTAAATCGTTTGTCAAAATGTCGTGAGTCGTGTTTTGGTCGTATATAATTCCTACGCTATCCATGTCACAGTCTCACAAGTCACAAGCACCACGACCGTTCTGGAATCGCCTATACCACTCGAACATATGTGTACGGGATAAGCATTCATTGCTATAACATGTTTTCATCAATTCAAATGTCTGTAAAAGTTTTACGGAGCTTGAAGCAAAATTTAATATTATATTTAAACATTTAAGCGTTATAAGTTGACAATTCGTTGATCGATTCTAGTAATGGTGGTCTCATTTTACAGAGGAGATATACAGCTTGCAGATTATGTATTGTTTCAATATATGGCACTAGTAGTTTTCTTTAAATTTAAAGAGTACCATTATTTTTCCGACATACTTTGTCAAGTTTCTCATTTTTTCTATCGATTATGGCTCTCACGTATTTAAACTTGTTTTATTTACTACAGCTTTTATTTCTTAGACTTAGGAAAAAAGAGTAATGGAAAGCCAAAAAATACCACTAGAGACGAAAGAACCGTTTTGAGATTAGTTTCCACTGGGAATTTCTCCAGCACTAAATTAATAAAAAAAGGGCTAAAATGTAAAAAACCATATGCAACACAATTAATTATTCCAGAAATTTTGAGTATCCCTCTAAATTGATGCAGCCTCATTTGTTGCCTTTGCATAAAGTCCAGCGACTGGACTTTGCCAAAGAGTGATAACCTGGGGTGCTCAGTACATACAAATATTGTTTGTACGATGAAAACAAATTTAATTTAGGACCAGATGACTAGAAATTTTACTGGAATTATTTACGAAAAGTTAAAAAATCTCCAAACACCAGTTAGGGGGGACGGTTCAATAGGTTTTTTTCTTTCAACGGAGTGGGCCCTCTAGTAATTATTTCAGGCAAAATTAATGCTGATGGATACATAAAACTTCTTGCAGAGTACCTGCTGCCGATCGGAGCTGAATTATGTGGCGAAGACTGAATTTTCCAGCATCACAATTACAGTGCATACCAGCCGCCTTATAACACGCTTGTTTGATTATAATAACGTGAACATTTAGATTTTCTTCTTCTTCTTTATGGCTTGACAGCCCATCACGGGCCATTTTCCATCTCATAAGAGTTTCTAGGTCTATGGTTTTTTACCTAAAATGGTGACCACTTGTTTCCATAATATCTATAGTCTAATTATACTGGTGGAGACCGAAAATTTTAGATTGGCCAGCAAAAAGTCCTGATTTAAACCCAATAGAAAACCTATGGGTGAATTCACAAGAAGGGTTTAAAAATACGGACAGCATTTTTGTTTCGGTTGCAAAGTTTTAGCAAAAAATTAAAAAAAAAACATATTTTTTGTTTTTAAATTTAAAAAAAAAATTCTATATCCATTATTAATTTTTTTTCTTTTATTCTTATACATTTTACACGAGTAAAAAGTAGAAAAATTTCGGATCGGAAAGTTTTTTATGCTTTATTGTTTTTAGAGAAAAAAAAATTATTTCTTTGCACTTTTGGAATGTTTGATATAAACAAAATAAGTTTGTGTTGATTTTCAAATTTTTAACATTTGTTAATTGTCACAATTGATCCTTTTATTAGCTGTCCTTAAAGTTTTTACACACACACACACACACATATATATATATATATATATATATATATATATATATATATATATATATATATATATATATATATAATTTTTTTGAATGATATTTATATTTCCTGTTATATATTATTTATTATGTAAATAAAGTATATTAAAATGAAAACTAAGGCAAAATATTTCTAAAGGTCATTACTTCGGGATTGCAGCCAAGGTCATCGGCGTCTACATACGAAGACCACCATTCTTTGCCGACCGCCTCACCTAGTGGCGAAAGCAATTATAAAACCGGCAGTCCACCACATTCCTAGGACACCATAATTTTGGCGGCTGCTTTTGTTGTTGTTGTTGTAGTTGTACGAGTGTCGGCGCACTCTGGGCCCTAACCCGACCGATGGAGGGGGCTGATGCAAACCGAGTGGTCGTCTCTAAAAGAGGGCGGGCTCACCCCTCGTCCCGCCTCCCCGACGTCTTAGGCCCGGGCCGTTTGCGCCGTCAATCTGGTCCAATTTCGACGATGAACGATGATGATGATGATGACGAGGATGGGAGGTGGAAGTTGCGGGATCCATTTTGTGGATCTTGTCTTAAAGGGGGAGAGCGTAACATCATTTTAATGATATTTTTTTACCTGGAAATCTTTTAAACAGGAAGTTCTATGTTTAAAACGGTTTAATAGTGGCAAAGACTTGTTTTTTTCTTAGGTAAAATTGCATAGGTGCTAAGTTTGGAGAGTTTGCGGACTGTTACAGTTCAATTATTGGGCAATAAAATTCAAATTGTCTAAATGAACTCATTTTTCAAACTACTTAAAAATAAAATAACTAATTTAGTATAATATTAAGTCTTGTATTTGAAAAAAAATTATCATCGTCTTTACATGTTTTTTATTACATCTGAAAAGTTTGCCATAGCAACAAAAACTTTTAAATTGCCTGATCTCGGTAGCTAATTTTTGTTACTATTTAAGGAGGATAAACAGTAATCACTTAGTAAACTTCATCTTCGAAATATTGTGGACTCATAACCCTCTAACCATAAAAGTTTGGAATATTCAAACATTTAATTTTTTATCGATATTAAGTTTTTCACAACTCTACTAGCACGAAATAAAATTCGACACCAAATGACCATTGTGTCAAAAAATTACAATACTCCTACCAATGTGCCATCAGAAATAATTTAAAAATATAAAGAAAAATTTTCAATAAAACTAATAAGCAGTATTTCCTCCATGGGTCTGTACGCATACCTATAGGCCATTTTGGCATGCTGTCGATTAAATGATCAATTTATTCTTCTGGAATTCTCTCTCATTCTTCACGAGCAGCATCTTTTAGTTCTTGCTAGTTCGCGCAGGGTAAGAGAAGGATTGTTTCGATTCTTGATGAGTGTTTTCAGAATGTCTCAAGTATGTGCAATGACATTCAGGTCAGGGAAATTTGCTAGCTACCTTATCTCTTGGTTATTCCTCCTCTTCAAGAAAATGTACTGCTGGTGTTCGATGAGAAGATGCGTTGTCATCTATGACAACAAATCCGTCGCCCATTGCGCCTCGGAACAAACAGGATTTAAAACTTCCTCGATGTACACAGCACCACTGAGTGTTCTCTCCAGGACCAGTAAAGGTGTCCGTGTACCCCTCATAATACCATCCCAAAACATCACGTTGTCCCCTTCAAATGGGATGCGTGGTTGAGCTGTTTCTAGTCGGGCTTGTCGACCTGAGGCTCTCCAAACTAATGTTCTTCGTGAATCAGAAACCAAGCCAATTCAAGAGAACATCACCTTATTCCATTTAGTACTATGATCCACCATTTCTAGAGTCCATTTTTTATTGAAAGGTGAGTTTGAGAACACGTAAAGGTCATCTGCGATGCAAATTTACGCTTTCAGTCCTCATGTTATTGTTTGTCACGAAACATTTACTCCGTCAAGCCTAAGAAGCTCCCTTGATATACCATTTGTATATTTCAAAAGACTTCTTCGAGCTATCATTGATATATGGCAGTCGCGTGCAGCTGTTGTACATCGTTTTCTACCAGTTCTGGGGCGATCCTTTATCATTAGCCTCTTGGAATTTTTTTATGAAGTTTCGATATAGCACTTTTGAAAATACCTACAATTTCCGTAATATCACTCACACAAACGGGTGATAGACCAGGTGGTGACAGTTATCAGAAAAATTAAAAAATATATATTAGTCATGTACTATTAAAATTATAGGCATTCAAAAAAGTAATAGGAAAATTGACACCCTGTGATGATCTTTCAAGTACTGTCACTACAAACCTTTATTTCTCTTCATTTTTCTTTTGTGATATAACGCTAAAATTAAAGTGCAACTGCCTCAGTTTTAAAGAAAATATCACTTTTTTGCCCAACTACCTACTCAAAATTATTATATCGTCCAACTTAACAAACTGCACCGGAAAAAAATGTACTACGCTATTTTGATAGGCGACTTTAAAAATGGCGTATTTAGTCCGGATTCTAAAACGGAATGACACTTGCTAGATTATTTCTTAAATGTGGAAAAAAAATCTAAAGAAACCCTATTTCAAGCAAATTCATTTTACTTAGTTGAAATGCTTCTAGTGCACGCTAGGCTTTCTTTAAGTCGGTAACTTTAGGGTACAAGGTCCATCCGTATCATGTAGGAGGAGTACAAACTCTACTACTTCGAGATTACCTTGAAAGAGTTGCATTTTGTCGAACGATATTGCAAAAGTACAGGGAAGATTAACGATTTTTGGAAAAAATTCTGTGGTCCGATGAATCGATATTTAAAAAGGATGAATACATGATAATTTGCACGAGTGGCTAGTGGAATATCCACATTTGATGCAGGAAGATAGATTACAGTAGTGGACCGAAATTATGATAAAAAAAAAATATATATATATATATATATATATATATATATATATATATATATATATATATATATATATATATATATATATATATATATAATATATATATGTAATATATATGTAATATAAATGTATATATATGTAATATATATATATATATATATATATATATATATATATATATATATATATATATATATATATATATATATGTATATATATATATATATATATATATATATATATATATATATATATATATATATATATATATATATATATATATATATATATATATATATATATTCCGTAGCTTTAATATTAACGTTTCTTAAATTCCTCTTTTGTTGATCTTATTACACTATGTTTGCCTCACCACTTGATACGTTATTTGAGACGTAATTCACGAGTAAATATCTCTAAGTAAGGTTAAGGTGAAATTAGACCAGACCCTGTGTGAGAAACCCGACCGTATTTGCTTTTATTGGCATGCTTAGAGCGAGGCGGTTTTCTTTGAAAGCGAATAAACTAAACAAATATGCAAACAAAAAGGAAACTTTTATTGAATATACTTAACTTGGGTAATAAAAGGTGTAAAGGATATTATACAGAGCTTTTATTTAAATTTGTAAGCCACGTGACTAGTGTTTTATTTAAACTTAGAAAGTTTCAATTTTTATGTAGAATTATTTAAGGGTGGTATCATTTGTTACCCAAAATATTACTCAAATTTTCCCTAGATCTGTCATAATGAAACAACGTATAAGATTTTTATTCGTGAGTAACAAAAGTTATTTTAAAAGTACCTCTTAAACACATTTGAATATTTAAAAGAAATAATTTTCGTTCTTTACATTTCATCCACCCAATAAAAAAATCTACGACATACGCTTCTCTTCTTCAGTTTTCCTTCCACATCATTTCCAATGAAATTATATTAACATTTTTGTTTACTTTAGGTTAAAAATATTTTTTACATCGTCAATAACTAGTGAAAATAACAGTGGACTCAGTACTCAGCCCTGTTTAGGCTTATTCCTGTCTCAAATTATCTGGATTCATCGTTATGCGTTCTTACTTTATTCTTGATGTTGTCCTATAAGGTTTAAATAATTTCTATTACTTCCTCTCCTAGTCCTCTTCTCTTTAAACTTTTCCAGACATCCCTTCTTTTTACTCTATCGAATACATTTTTTCAGGTCAATGAAACAAATATGACCTTCGGTTTCTTTTTTCAACAGTTTTTCTCCTAATTGTCTAATTATAAATATCAGATCTCTTACGTGTGCTTTTACCCTTTCTAAAACCATGCTGTGGTTCCTCTAATTTTTCTCTTAGCCTATGCTCTATTATATTGGTAAATATTTTTCCAGGGCTGAAGGCTATAGTTTACATTCTTGATATCTCCTTTTTTAAAAATATATTATACCAATATTATACCCATATTCCAGCCTGTTGTACTTTTTTTATATTATGATATCGTATAGTAGTGACAGAAATTCTTTCTTTGCTATTTCTCCCATATATTTCAGCATTTCTGCTGTGATTTTGTCTTGCCCTTGATTTATTTTTTTATCTTAAATATATCATTTAATATATTTATTTAATTTAATAAAATTAAATTACTTTACTTTAAATTAAATTTGTAAACTATTGCAAAAACTTGCAGATTATATTAATTAGTCATTGATGGGAGTCGATGCGCTACCTTTTCGTTCCATCGTGCGTCGTGATTTTTCCTTACCTTCTTGCCTGTTTCGTTCAACACCGCATGCGTCTAACCTTTCAACAGATGCATGCGTCTTGACGACCAAAAGTTGAATGACTATAGACATACCTTTAGAGTTGTAAAAACAAATCAACATTGTCTTCTCTCGTGACCTCTGGTAACGCAATTTTTTTCTATTTCGGAGAGCCTGGGGACTTCCACGTAGCACTTTGGCGTTTTGTTTGTGGATCGTACTTGAAGTACCAGTCTCATCATCAGCTATAGTTCGTTTCAAGATATTTTGTTGCCCTTCGGCAAAATGATAATTATCCCAATAAATCTCAATAAAAATATATTTTGGGATAAATAAAATATTGTTAATAATAATAATTTAATTATAATAATAATTTTTTAATCATAATTTATTATTATGTATGACTAAAAATTGTTTATTGGTTTGTGTATTTTGAATTTATTAGTACAATAAAAATAAATAAATTAATTAATTTAGCTATTATTACAATAAAAATTATAATTTAAATTTTATGTATACATTTAATTCGGTTTCGCTATGATGCATATGAATCTTCTATTTTAGTAACATGGTTAATCGAATTTATCCTTCTTTGGGAATTTCTTTGGGAATACTATCTACAACCTTCCTAATTAATGTCACAGCACTTGCATTTAGAGCTGGAGAAACATTTTCTGCTCTAACATTGGATTTTACCTGATATCACATATGCTCAATTGGATTAATAATACAGTAATACAGTGAAAGGCGTATATCCCATATCGGCTGCAATGGTATCACATACATATTTTTTTAAAATATCAAATATTTTTAATATTTCTTATCACATTTTTTATGTATCACATTAGTTTTGCATTTCCAATTCACATTTCCAACACATTTACTTTTTCCAGAATCACTACGGACTTTTTTGCCTTTAATTGGCTTTGTCACAATATCTTTAACTGTAGACAACGTAGTTTTCGTTAATGAAGACATTTCTGCTGCATTTATATTAAGCCCCCTATCCAATAAAGAAACATACACATTTTTAACAATTTGCTTAGCATCGGGTGATAAATGTTTTCTTTTAAAATTAGCTCTACCGGAGGCACAATGATTATTATCTTGCCAAGAATACGATCGAAAAGAAAGAAGAAAAATACGATCGAAATTATAGAACTGCACTGTTTAAGAAAATAATGCAAACTAAACTAAAATATTTCGAAATTAGTAAACCAGGTGTTAGAACCCATTTAGTTTAGAATAATTATATTTTTCTTAGTCAAATCTGGCTTTACGTTGAAATTCTCCGAAGGCGGATTTTGTTGCCTTGTTAAAAAAAAGGAAGAAGAAGTCTTCGGGGAAAAGTCAAGTGTGATGTAAAAATAAGTAATTAGTAGTCAAAAGCGTTGAAAATAGAGGCTATTTAATTGTTACCGGCTTTTATTTTGCGCGATTCGAGTGTTGGATGCAAGACGGGTAGTTTTGTGTCGCACATCCATTTTTGACACCAGGTATAAAATTAATTTTATCTTTTTACCTGCAATTTTATTAGGCCCGACTCTGTTTACGTTTCTTGCAACTTTGTCGGGTTTCGTTACGGCAGGGGTTGTTAAGAGTTGATTGCAGACAGTCGGCCAATGATATACTATGAAACGCACTATACAATCAATTCCAGGAACGTGCAGTTCCGTCTGGCTGTTTTAATAAGGCCCTTGCAATGTTCATCGTGAGCAATTTCTTGGTCTTTATTTAAGGAACGATGAGGAACAAATGCGGAACAAATGAGGTATAAATTAGGAACAAATGAGGATAAATCGAGCACAGGCTTTTTGTTTGTTTAAACCCTTTGTCAAAATCTCGAGAATCATGTCTTTGGGCGAATTTAATTCCTCCGCTGTTAATCTCACAGTCGAATTCACATCGTAGGCGATCATTTCACGCACTTTTTCCACCAATTTATCGCAATTTTTGTGTTTTAGCCAGCCTGGCTTTGGGTTGTCTTTCAAAGCATCACTACCGTCTTTTATGATCGCTTCTTTACTGATCGCTCGAACACACGAATACGGGTTTTTTTCATTAATTCAAATGTGTCTATAAAAGTTTTATCGAGCTTGAAACAACATTTAATATTGGCTCTTTATTTAATTGTGTTTTTGTGACGAGGTGATAAAAAGTACTTTCACTTTAGACGCTGGAAGTTGACAATCCGTTGATCGATTCTAATGATAGCGATCTCGTTTTATAGAGGAGATATACATCTTTCAGATTAGATATTGTTTCAATAGGTAGTCAATAGTCTCCAGCAGTTTTTCTTTAATTAAATAAATTCCTTTATTTTTCCGCCTTACTCTGTCGTAATTGTTTATACAGTAAAAAATATTTGTATTGATTAAATTCGGTAACAATCGCAAATGAATATACATAAAATAGTATAGGTGGGGAAGAGTTCACTGAATCCATTGGCAATAGACAGAAGGCTGTAGGTAGTAGTTAACACCGTTATTTCAAATTAGATTTATTTATAAATTCTAAAATATTAAATTTATTTTAATTAAAATTATTATAAATTGCTTGTTTACATCATTTTATTTAACCTAAACCTTGAAACAAAGCTTTAGGAATTATTTATAAAAAAGGCACTTATTTTAGACGTTGTTGATGCTGGGCCTCGAGCGAGTAACCAAACCAAAAACGAAAAAAAAAGGCGAAGAACAAGAAGAAGATGAAGAGGGAAAAATAAAAAAGGAAAACGGCCGGCAAGACGACCGCCATTTCGCCAGTTGCATAATCACAGGGTAGCGGGAAAATTATCGCCATGCCATGTTTCGCTGGCGGCACGATAAATTAATAAATAAATGAAAAATACGGCACGGCCTGTCAAAAAGGCAATTACGGACGGAATTTATGCAACCACAAACCGATCATTTTCTCTCGGAAAGGGATTAAGGGGCTTGAGTGACATTGGTAAAGAGAAATCACTTGCCGGGTTGTTCTTTCTCCTTCTTTTTCGCGTTCTTTCATTTCCCGTCTCTAGTTTGCATCGGTTTGGAGATAATGTCAACGATAAAGAACCGCAACTGTTAAATTATGTGTGAAAGTTCCACAATACAATATTTTAGTAGTATAAATGAAAATGTATCCTTCTAATAAACCATATTTAAGTTCTAGTGAAATTTATTATTGGAAAGAAAGAAACATACAATATACAAACATACATAAAACTCAGTAGCTTCTACTGAGATTTTCAATCTAATGATCAATGATATGGCATGACCAGCAATTAGGAATATTGTTGGTCATGCCATATGTTCAGATATTTCAAACAGCCGTTTGACCGCGTATAAAGAGCAGTAATATACGAGACCATGAAGGAAATGGAAATGGGAAGAATTCAATATTGTTACATCAGCTTGTTATGTTTACAATATCCAGACGTTTTTGAGACAATAATTAACAAGGTTTCCTTTTGTTAATGATGACAGATAAGTTCAGCAAGATCAGGCGATTGCTCACACTTTTAGGTTATGGCAAGGCGCTGCAGGAGCTCAGAGTCGGGCTCTAGCACCATAGGATGAAGAAGAGAACAGGGCCAACATTGCCTATTTTATACCTTAAAAAATCTTGCACAGCTGAAACTCAGAATTTAACAAAATAAAAATTCTATTTCCACTAGAATTGTTAGCTCATTCAGGGAAATAATGGTTGTACGTCATCAAAATCTGACACACTCACATTACAATGATGCCACATCAACACCAAAATACCCAGATTTTAGCTTTTGTAGGATGGATACAACTGTAAATGAAAAAGTAACACGAAAAGTTTTTTCTTTAAAAGTTTTAATCAAACGAACTTATAAGTTTTAATCAAACGTTTCGAAACTTCTGTTTATGAACATAGCGGCTTTTCATTTAGTTCGCACAAAGTTTAATTATTCACTATCACTAAAACAACTTTCAGCCTCTGAATCGCTGTTCCAGTAAATTATTAGGGGATTAAAATCTAGTATATCAAATACTTTTTCGCGATTCGACCATCTTTCAATCTATTCTTCTGTATGTCTGATGCTGTTTATTCAGATATGTGATGTAACTGTTGATAATGTTTCTTTTTCCATATCCAAACAGTTATTAATCGTTCTTCCATCTCGACCTATATACAATTATAATAATTTTTATTAATATTTTATAATATACAATGATAAGGGGGAAGACGTGACACTTTGTGGCCATACTCTTCAGCCATATGATCTGCCACATATTCTTTTTTAGGCTTGTTCCTAAAAAGAACATTATAAAACACAAACTTGTCCCTTTAATTACTGCTTACCGAATAACGGTTTGCAGCAGTTCATTTTTCAACATAGTGTTTTCAAAAGGAAGATTATGCTTCGCCAGCTATTCTATAGTTTTTAGTTTTGTCCATGCACTAGTTGGAGGTTTATCCATCAATGTACTGTGATATGGTGCATTATCTAGGACAATAACTGATGGCTCCTCCAAGATTTTCAACAGCTGGGTTTCAAACCAAAACAGAAAGTTATGTTGATCCATGATAATCGGCTTTTGTTTTAGAAGAGAAGACTAATTTGGTCTCTGGAATAAAGCCATTCTTGTTCCCAGCATGAAGAACAATATATCTGCAATAACTTGTTATTATTGATACGTCTTAAAACAACTATTCATGACAACATGACTTTAATGGCTCCTAAGTATTAGATATAGCACTCACCGTTTTCCATTCCAACTTTTGTAGTCTACACTCTTCTTGTTATCATCTTACCATGAGTACCAAATACCATGAGTTACCATGAGTTACCAAATAAACAAAATCAGAGATTCGTCTTGGATATTTTGATACATCTTCAAAAATTGGATTCGTTTACAAGCAATGTCTGGAAGTTCCATCAGGCCCCTATGTGGATTGAATAATCCACGTAGTAAGGATTTACTCCATTTGAAACCAATTTCTTTTAGAAGTGTATGAAGCGAAGTTTTACATCCATCAAAGAGCTGCATGTTCTTTAGTTTTTCATGAATACTTTGAAGATTAATTAACCCTTTGTTCTGAAATAGTTCAATAAAATTTTATAAAAATACAATATTATCATGTATTCACTTTTTTTTATACATCTCATAGATTTGATTGTGAATTGAACCCACATCAAGATGATCAAGATTAGTTACTCGTTACTAGATTAGTAACTCTAGTTAGAAATTGTACTACCTGTACCAATACTAATATTTAGTGCAGCTAAAACTCGCTAAAAACTCCTATTTACCATGAGACCTACTAAGTTATTTATACATACCTCTCTCACAGCGTTTAATGCCAAAAGAGGATCCACATTATCTCGTTCCTGTTCAAAATAACTGATAAGTGACGAGACAAGTTGATTAAACCGACTGCTTAACGGTTTTTTCATGTTTTGCAATTATAATCGCATATTTTTACTACAGTACTCCCAAAAACACAAACTAAACCAGAAAATAGCTAAAACAGCAAAGAATACAGTCAAAATAATTCAAAACGTTTAAAGGCACAACTCAAAAACGATCAGAACATGAAAATGACAGCTTCGATGAAAAAAGTTGTGTTAGGCCGGCAACACTGTCCAGAACCACAAACCTAAATGTTATCTTGACAGCGAATTCACAGAATGTAATCCACCAGCTCACCGAATTTTTAAACTATTCTATCAGGATTAGAGGAAGAAGGAAGGATAGTGCTTCCAACTTTAACTGATTTTTTCTTTCTTATGAATTGGCAATAGATTTCTCTAGATTGATGTAGTGCAACCATTATTTCCACGAATGAGCTATATATATATATATATATATATTCTAACTGCGAAAACTCTAATAGTAATTGTATGTTTTAATATGTTTTTACAATTGCTCGAACACTGTTCATTCATCAAATTTTAAATCGTTGCTGTTTGTTATTCGACCGACTAATTTGGCGCAGGTGTACCGTGAAAATTTTTCGATTTTTTGGTCCTTCGAGCTCACATTTCAATTTGTCGAGTTTCGTATGTACACCATTTTTATTGTTCGCGTTTGATTGCATGTAAAAAGGCAATTTTACGAATGTGATATCGGTTGACTTATTACGTTTGCGTTTCGCGACGTATCAGATTTCGCATAATTTTTAACGAGTAACGCGAATGGGACAATTTGAGAACAAACGTATTTTAATTTGCATACATTATTTAGAAAAGTAAGTTTGTGATTTTTCGTGTTAAAATAAGTTGATTCATAAAGAAAGCTTACACATTTAATCTTTAAAATATATTTAACTGATGTAGTCGACATTTGATGGAAATTCACAAACAAATAAACAAAGATTTATATCTAAATTCTCACTATGTTTAAAACTTGCATGCATAGCAATTGTTTCTTTCAAATACGAACTATATTGACCAATATTGTGCATCAATTCTTCTATTGGAACCTTAGGTGTGAAACACTCAACCCAAAAAGATTTACCACCCAACACCAAATAATTTTTTTTAGATTTTTTAATCTGTCTCCTGAGGAGATTAAATCATCTCCTGATGATGCTAACATGCGTCGAAAACTTTTAAAAAATTGAATTGGTGTTTAGTAGTAAATTTCTTTGACTTAAATATTCTTTTTATTAAAAAAAAGCACTATATGTCGATAAAATTGTAATACATATAAGTTTTAAATGTAGTGGAAATTCACACAGTGAACTCTCACTCACGCACAGTGAATTCACAAAAACAACGGAACTTTTTAGATTTAAGAAAAAATCAAAATTGCGATGTGGGAAAAGGGCGTGAAGTGATCGCCTACGATCGCATATGAATTTGACTGTCAGATGTATTGTAATTGTATATAATCAAAGATATGATTCACGAATTGACAAATTATTTAAACAAACGGAAATTCTGTGCTCGATTTGTTCCTCAGGCCTTAAATGAGGATCGTTGCTGAATTTTTAATTAAGAAAAACGACATAAAAAACTGCGCTATCATTGATGACCAACAAAAATGTTTCAACAATTAGAAAGGTCGCTATAATGTCTAACTTAATAAGGGAAATAATACGAAACTTTTGCCAGATGTCAAAGACAATCATACCAACTTAAAAAAATCAAATGGTTGTATCGATATTTTTTGATGAATTAATATAGTGTATGGATGTTATATCATAACCTACTTTTGCTCAAATCTTTTTTTACTTCCTGTGAAAAAATATATTCACACACAAAAAAAGCACATTTAATAAGAGATATGAGCCATCTGGTCCAGCAGCGACAACACCAATGCCACGTTCGAAATGGCCTCAAACAAAGAGAGAAAGAAAAAGAAAAGGGCAACATCCTTGACTCGGAATGCCGCAGGGACGGACAATAAGGCGCGGCCCTTTGAAAAGGAGACCTACCAAGTCACCTACATCGTAAATTACTATACCATCTCGATTTCGGTAACCGCAAAGGCAGATTCGACACAATGAACCGTCCAGAAAACATGTCAAAACTTTTCTAATTTACGCGTAAGATAAATGGTTTCTTATTGGGATATTGAAGGAAGGTTTTCGGGCTTTTACCAATATTGTTCGCTAAAATTGTCGTCATTGAATGGAAATATGGAAACAGTATCATATGAAACACATATTCCCATGAGTATTTAGTTACACTACCGGCTCAGATCAATGAAGTTGACAGTTGATATTAATGAGATATTCTTTGTAGATTCAGATGCTTTGACAGCAAATGTAGTGAGTGAAAAATTACACCTATATCAAATGATTTTTGATATTACAAATAGTACGTCAGTACTTTGGAGGAGGATTTTGATTTATGGCTTGTTGGTGAAGGAGTTAGAGAGATCATTATCTGTGAGCTACCAGGAATTTGTCCCAGATAAAACACATTGGGTATTAAGGGAACCCGATGGTTCGAAACTGAAACAATATATATATATATATATATATATATATATATATATATATATATATATATATATATATATATATATATATATATATATAATTGTATATATAATTCTGATCATTTCTATATAGATATCATTAGGGTTTGAAGGCAGCATCTTTGACTGATCTACGGAATCGTTTTTCTTATTGCTAATAATAATAAAATAGGCTTATATTCAATAAAATAGTTGTTTAATTGCCGTATATTTGTACATATATTTATGTATATTTCAATATTGCAGTTTCATATAGGATGACTAAAAGACAACTATTTTATCGAATATCTAGGAAGGAATTTGTATTAGTTTTATTTAAAAAATAAAAAATAACAGTGTAATTAGAATACAATTATATATATATATATATATATATATATATATATATATATATATATATATATATATATATATATATATATATATTATATAATTTAAATGTATTTACAAATTAAAAATTGCCCCTTGAACAGGGCCTGCTTCAGCTTCTTCCAATTGCCGGTCCAATGTTCGCCTTGGACCTGGCTTTTTGTGCTGTGGCTCTCATTGCTCTCTTAGCATATCTTAACTTATTCCTATCCAATGAGTACATTTTTTTGTATGTAATGTTTTTCTGGATCTATATTCAATTTAACAACACTTGAAGATGAAATATAGCCCCTTCATTAAAAGTTCCTGCGGCTTCGTATGTCCTAATTTTTAAGTTTTTAGAGTCACAAAAATTGGTTTAGGTATTTTTTCCCAAATTACATTGTTTTGAGGTTCATTAGGGTTCTGTGTAACTCCGCTTATGAAAAACTCTCTTACTACGACCCATCCTGGAGAAAAATAAATGTAAAATCGAAACTAAACTGATGACGAATGTGTATTATGGAATGAAATATAAACTAGGTACACTGGGGGGTTATTCATTGCTATCGAAATGAAAAACCATAGAGCAACAATACTCTGACGGTTCCGATACAATATCGATTCATTTTCACCGAGTTAGGTTAAGTTAGGTTTTTTCATATTTAGATCCCATTTTCTCAAGAACTACTATTGTAATGCGGTTTTTACCTAAGTATTCAGCAGTGTTTAGTGCTTGTTTTTACCTTTTTTAGGTCCAAATGTATATTAGGAAAAAAGAAAAAATCTCAAAAGTGAAAAAAGTGAATCAAATGTGAATCAGAATGGAAGTGATCAAAACTTGTGCGATATTTGAAATTGGATAAAAAAAGGCAAATGGTATTAGTAAATCTTTATTAAAAAGTTGAAAAAAAAATCAAGTCGCTAGCTACAACCGTTTTTGAGAAAAAGTTGTCAACTTTCCCATATGGATAAGCCAGCCATCGGGTTCCCTTAAGGAACTCATAATCGTTATTGATGAAAATAGCATCCAAAACATAATAAAGCAATAATGTTGCAATAAATGTAGCTTATGACTTTGTCCAGGACTAGGTTGAAGAGGAGTGGGGATAACCCGTCTCCTTGGCGTACTCCGATTTTAATCATTAAGGGTTCGGAAATGTTTCCCATAAATTTCACTTTCGAGGTTGTGTTGATCAGTGTCGGCTTGATTAATCGTTGTATTTTGGGGTCGAGTCCTTGTTCCTCTAGAATGTTATACAGGTATTTTCTAATGATGGAGTTGTATGCCTTCTTGAAGTCCACACACGCGGATATGAATGGGACATTCCTGATGGCTTTGTATTTCAGTATTGTTTTTAAATTAAAGATTTGTTCAATACATGAGCGACCAGATCGAAAGCGCCTGCCTTACTTGTGAGAGCGACTCGCCAATTTTGTGTTCTAGTTGTTTTTGTGGTCTGTGGAGAAGGCATGGTGAGAGGTGAGATTTGAGAGGTGAGATTTTGTAGGTGACTTGTAGTGGGGAAATTTCTCTGTAGAATTCCTCCGTGGGTTTCTTTGTTTCTTTTTTGTGCTGCGGGTGGATAAGAGCACATTTCTATTCGCCTGGTAAGTTTTCTATTTGTCAGATATTCGTGATACTTTGCATGAGTTCCTGTAATGAGTTTGTTCCGAAGTTTTTCAATAGTTCCGCCGTGATACCATCTTCACCGGATGTTCTGTTATTCTTTAGTTTGTGTCTGTACCTGTGGATCTCTTCTTGTGTTGGTGGTGGTGATTCTGAGTGGGTATAGAGTCAATTTTCCTTGGGTAATCTTGTGTCGCGTTCGGGGCAATTGAGGTGATCAGAGAAATAGTGTGCCAGCTTCTGGTAATTCTTCTGATTGGTTAGTGCTAATCTCCCATTCCGCTTTTTGAAGCACATATTTTGTAGTGTATACCCGCGGATTTCTCTTGCGAAAGTCCTATAAAAGTCTCTCGTGTTATAATTTCGGAAGTTCTCCTCTATATAGTCTAGTTGTTCCTTTATGTACTTCCTCTTAGTTTGCCTGATAATTTTTGCGGCCTTTTGCCTCTAGTCTCGTCAAAACGCTGTTGACTTTCTTGGGATTTTTTAGTATTGTACTCCTGAAATGCTCGTTTGCGTCGCTCCAACGCACTTGCAAGTCTCACCAAAGGTGTTTCATGTTCTTTTTCAATGGAATCAGTTCCTATGCTCTTTCTGTAATTTTTTTTGTTGAATTTTTTCCATGTATCGGCCTGTTCTTTTTCCCATACCTCTGTTATGTTGGATTCCTTGATCTTCTTAGTGTCGAATTCCTATATGTGTGTCTTCTTCTGATGGATTCTCCTCGGTGTAAATTTCACTTTGATTCGTGTTTTATAGTGGTCTGAGTTCTATGTTTGGCCCTCTGCGGACTCGGACGTCCAGGAACTTTCTCTATTCTAAGTATGAGATCACCATGGGGTATATCTGGAATTCACCGATCTGTTGTACAGGCAATCTTCATGTCTTCTGTTTTCGTGGAGATTTTCTGAGGGATGTTGACATGACCTTCAGGTTATTTTGTAGGCATAGTTCGATGAGTCTTGTGCCGTTCGTGTTGCAATAAATTGTGACCGGGAATTTGCCAACGGTTTTCTGATAGATTTTTTGTCTACCGATTTGTGCGTTAAAGTCATTGTCCCCATTTGTGGGGGCATGTACCGTGATAATGGTTTATTTTTTGTTGGTACGCTGTATGAGCATTGTCATTAATCCATTTTTTTATGGGGGTGATTTCCTTAATAGACTTGACTATCCCTTTGTGTACCGCAAAGGCCATACCTAGAAGCGGAGCGCCCCTGGTGACTCGTTCTTTTGTTTTGCTTTTGAATATGCGATAATTCCCGTACTCCACCGTGCCCTCATCCGTGATCTGGGTTTCTTATAGGGTAAGCATAGGTATCTTTTGTCTGTTAAGTTCTGAAGTTAAGTTGTTAACTTTTCCATGCACATAGTGTTGATGTTGAAGGTACCAATGTATGTAGTTGTTTTGTGTGGAAATTTGCAGGAAAGCTCGGATTTTGTTTGTGATGGTGAAACAAAAACGGGTGGATTGTTTACCATCTAGGGTGTTGTTATTATTCGCACGAGTCATGGTTGCTTGTAAGCTTATGGGTCCAGTGTTTCCACTGGGAGTTTAGAATCAGGGGTTGTTAGTTGCTGGAGCGTTGTATATAGACGCACTTTTTGCTTGAACAGATGCCGAACGGATTACCGGTGTATGCCACAGCAGACGCGACCTGCCTTTTTGTTGGCATAGCCATCTGCCCCCGAAATAAGCGTTCGAGTTCAGCTGTTGTCGGCTTTCTGCGACGAGGACGAAGGATTGGAACTTCAGGAAGCCATATTAATATATATATATATATATATATATATATATATATATATATATATATATATATATATATATATATATATATATATATATATATATATATATATATAGATATCTATAACGTTTTAGGTAAAACTTTTGTTTACCAATGTGATCAAATTAAATGAATTGATATATGAATTGTTGGAACATCCACTGCATTCACCAACATTGAAAGTAAATTTTTCATTGCTGTACAAGAAATTGTTTGATTTGCCGTTGTATAATACCATGAAATAAAAATATTTAATACCCATCACTAATATGAGTTAAAGAAATTTCGAATTAAATTAAAGAAAATTGTAAATTTTAATCAAAATTATATATGCATAATGTAAATTGAAACTAGTTTGAACGGAAGAATGCTTTTGTTTATTTAAAACATTAATACACCTCGACGGAATCGTCTTTTTTTACCTGTCGTTCGGTCTGAAAATGTTTTTGTTCTCCGACTTTTTGAACAAACCGCAACAGTGACGAATTCCATGCAAAGCCCCATCTCGGTTTTGTTTACAAAATAAGTGTAAACAAGACTAGCTGTCAACAAAACCCCTTATTTCCACCCCTGCCTGCGCTATGACGAATTTTGGATTTGTCCGACCTTTTTTTTCAACTCTGTGGGTTTACCTGAAGTCGATTTAGCAGACGCGAAATGTCCAAAGCTCATTCGTGTTTTTCTGTGTGTCCCTGAATCGATTTCACGAATGTCACTCAACATTTACGATTGATGGCCGTAACCTATAGACAAAAATCGAAACGAAAATGAGGGAAAAAACCTATGTTGATTTTCACGCACGGTAGGCATCTTCCCGGAAAAAAACTGAAATGGAATTTGGTTTTGTTTGATGTTTTAAATCAATTTGAGTCATTAACACAGTTGGTATAAGAAAAATGTATTGCATTCTTCAGGTTTTTTTCAACTATTATTTTCAAATAGTTGATTGATTCGTCCGTTACTTTGTGAACGTAGATTTTAACCATGCGACACAAAACACTTACATTTTGTGTGTTGGCTGTTTCGTAGTAACAACTAAAGGGTCTTTCAAATTGAGTGGTATTTTTAATTCTTGAATAAAACATATAATTTTTTATCGATAATTGAAGCATAGTGTATGACATTTGTGTTTATTTTCTCTTTTGAGAACAAAATAAAAAATATAAAGATCACAGCGACGGCAGCTGTTCGCCGGGAGCACCGGGAAGAATTTCCAGAACAGAATGAAGCTGGACAACACTTTGGGCGCCACCCGGTTACTTCATATATCTGATATTTAGAAAAGACCCTGGAACCGGGAAGGAGTCTATCTTAAATAAAACTGTTTACTGGATTTTATACATTTAATTCACAAAAGCACACTAAAAAAAACGACACAAAGCACATTAAAAGATGAAAAAAATAAAACTATCAAATAAAAGACACAGGAATGTTTAGCTAAATCTTATTGTGAAAAAAATCAAAAATTAAACAAGTCGATCTAAATTACCCCAGCTGTAAGAATATCAGAAAAAATAAGTCCAAGCATGACTTGGCCAGCAAACCTACGTACCTCTGTCGGAAGGGTTAGGCACGAAAACGTCCGCTCACCTGGAGATTTGGAGTTAGACTGTCTTGGCCTTATCCTAACGATACAGGAGCTCTTTCAATTAAAAATTTGCCCGAAATAAACTTACCAGTAGCGATCAAGAATTTGTGAACCCTACACATTTCAACACGAAAGATGATAGCTACCAAATAATTACATCTTGCAGCTCCACAGATATTTTGACATAACCGTGGGTTTATCTCACCAATGACTCGAACGATTTCATCCTTTAGTCCATGATTCAGGAATCCTTAGAGACCTGGCTTTTTACGCAACTCCAAAGAAAATAGTCCAACCGTGTGAAATCACATGATCTTTGTAGCCAATTGACATCACCTTTTCTTGTAATAACTCGTCCAGGAATTTTTTTCTCAATAAATCAATTATTTTATTAGCAGAGTGAAGAGTAGCGCCATCCTGTTGCAATCACATATCCTCCAGATCAATATTATTCAATTCAGCCCAAAAAATCCAGTTATCAGCTGTCGATATCGAACACCATTCATAGTTACAGCTTTATCAGACCATTCTGAAAGAAATACGGCCCAGTTACAACTCATGACTATAATGCACATCAAACAGTGACTCGTTTAGGATGTAAAGGTTACTCAGGAATCAATGGGATTTTCCTCACCCCAAATGCGACAATTTTATTTATTAGCATAGCCACCAGTTTCAAAATGTGTTTCATCTGAACACACAGGCACACATCGTCTAGACCGTACATCTGTTTTGTATCCCTTAATCATTCGAAAAGGCATATACCAGCCACTCGAAAAGTTTTGGGAAAAATTCCCACATAGCCAAAATAGACCTTCTCTAATCACACTAGGGATACAAATTCTCGTCATAAGAATTGCAAAGGTCCTACGATGAAATTTTAAAAAGGCCAACTGGAATGCCTTCCGAGATAAAGTAGAAAAGGACATTGCCACGATAGAGCCGGTAGTAAAAAACTATAGAGAATTTGTCGACACCATGTATAACGCTGCAAAAAGTAGCATTCCAATAGGCTACTGGAAGACATATACACCGTGTTGGTCAGGAAAACTAGAACAACAGTTTAAAGGATATCAAGAAACTGGCAATACAGACCATCGAAATGCTCGACAACCTAGATAAAGCCAGAAATAAACGATGGGAAGAAATAACCGAGAGTATGAACTTCACACATTCAAGCCGACAGGGCTGGTCACTTTTCAGACGCCTAGGAGCAGCGGCGATTAAAATACTCTAACATGTTACAAAGGTCGTACTCGTTGATAAGAAATTTGCCAGAGAAATTAAAAGCCGAGTAAAAGTAAAGTTCCACCAGTTACCGACAAATTCACGATTATCCCACCTGTTTGTGATAGAGGAACTCCAAATCGTTCTAAACAGAATGAAATTACGCAAAGCACCCGGCTATGATAACGTTTTCTCTGAATTCCTAAAACATCTCGGTAATAAAGCAAAAATTTGGCTTGTTAAATTCTACACCAATATCCTTAATACCGGGGAAATTCTGAACTCATTTAGAAGGGCGAAAGTGATAGCAATACTGAAGCCTGGAAAGCCCTCCAACAACCCGACTAGCTACCCCCCATGGCAGTTCTAAGCTTGTGCAAAACTGTAGCGACAAGCTCTGACGACGCACATAGAATCGGGATTTCAAAGACGCCTAAAACAGCTACGGCCTTCATAGCCCTTACATCAGCCTATGACACCGTATGGAAGGAAGGGATTGTCTTCAAACTACAAGAAATAATCCCATGCGCAAAAATATGCCCCCTGATCTAAAACAGTCCACCTAAACGATAAGAAAATCTGTGGAAAGACTGTTAAAAATGGAGTACCTCAAGGATCAGTGTTACCTCCCCTATTTTTCAACATATATACTAATGACATTTCAGATACTATCCCCTGTCATTTTATATATGCAGATGATGCCTGAATATACAACATAAGGATCATGACTCCTGTAGCAAAAACTTCACAACTGCCCTGGCCGTCTTTGAGTTGTACTATAGGAAGTGGGGACTGATACCTAATCCTTCAGAGGTATGTGCTTTCCATCTCTCGACAAGGCAAGCATATGCTGACCTGGACGCGGTTTTCGGGGGAAAAAGGCTAGGCGCCATCCCACCCCGACTTATCTTGGCATCATCCTCGATAAATCATTCACTTACAGACAGCATATCTCCGGAGTGGCATAGAAAGTTAAGACCCGAAACAACATTATTCACAAGTTGGTAGGATCATACTAGGGAACGAACGGTCAGACACTCCAAACATCTGCGGTAGCACTCCCTGTGTAGTGCCCCTGTCTGGTACAAAAGTAAACATACTTATAAACGGGAGGTCCAGTTGAATGATAGCATGAGAACTATATCTGGCACCGTGAAATCAACACCCACGGCCAGGCTTCCCCTTTTGTGTAATATTGCTCCTCCGGAACTGCGCAGGTTGAAGGCAGCGAAATAACAATGAGACAGAATACACGATGCAAATATATCAGAATTGCCCATACGTAAGGACCTGAACAATCTGCCATGGTATAGATTGAAATCGCGCCATCCAATTTGGATAGACATAAACTTGAAAAATGGCGCAGACATTAAGGAAAGGTGGACATCTCTCCTTCAAAACAACCCTACCCGGAATGGCGACCTTATCAATCTGCAGGAGAAGGAAATGCTGGGTTTGAATCTCCTGAGAAGCACCTGGAGTCGACTGAACAGGTTTAGGACCGGACATGGCAGATGCAATGACATGCTGCACAAATGGAATATGGCAAATTTCGCTGAATGTGACTGCGGCGACCCATATCAAACAATGAACCATCTGGTGAACTCCTGCCCTTTGAGAAGTCTCCCAGGTGGCCTACGTGAACTCAATGATGCCACGCCCACTGCACTGAAATGGCTTGATGATCTCGAAGTGGATGTATAATCGTCTAGGTACATCGTCTCTGGTTGGATCTCTGTATTTTTTTAACGATATTTTGACCTTATGTGTACTTTCATATATATATATATATATATATATATATATATATATATATATATATATATATATATATATATATATATTTATATTTATACTTATTTTTACTAATACTTGGTTTATGTTTGTCTTCTTTTTTTTGCTTATATTCAAGTGTCCAAAATTTAATGTATTGCTACTTCTTCTTTTATTATATCAAATGTCATAATAATAGTGTCTCATACGAAATATATATCTGAAAAGATGATCTTTTGAGAAAAAGATTTTTGTTTGTTCATTGATCCAATGAGACATTTGTTTGTTCTTTGATCCAATTGACAAATACACGACGTTTTGAATGATCCAGTGGCTTTAGTTCCCGTGCTATTTGAACATTGTATATCATTGGAACCCTCGGTGTGAAACACTAAACTCGAAGAGATCTACCACTGAACACCAAATCTTTTTTTCTTCCAGACGCCAGACTTCCAGACGCACGGAGAGTTAATCATCACCTGATGATGCTGACATGGTTAGTGAAACGTACATTGAGAAGTATAAAAAGTGATTCGGTGTTCAGTGGTAAATCTTTTCGAGTTTGTACATCACCTATTTTAGAGGCGAAAAAATAACTCCAATGCATCAAATAGTCTTCATAGATAAGTAGAAAAAGTTGCATGTTAATGCATGTATTCACCATCATGCTATGCTTCTGATTGCCATTTATATATATATATATATATATATATATATATATATATATATATATATATATATATATATATTGTATAATTCTTACTCACTTCTTCTTGTAAAGGTAGATTGTAATAAATTGTTTCGTTTAATTAAGTTCAATATAATTAATATTAAAGTCTTTAGTACTTTTTGTCAATGTCTCAACTTAGGAACTTACCAATTGACGCTTTATTGGTCCTCTGTCTGTTATATTACCTTAGAAAAACCATCATTAGATGTCATTGAGTCACAATGGACGCGCTAAAACCCTTAAAATTATCATCATCTTCTTGTTCGCCTCTTTCATACCGACGCGTGAGAAAACTCTATTTCTGAACCCTGAAAACACAACCCTTACCTGTTATACGGTTTATATTGGGGTTGGTTTTTTTTTTGTTTAGACAGGTTCATTCCCAGTCGATTATTTGTTTTAATATGGGCGTCTAAGGACTGGTTGTAAATTTCAGACTTGTGTATTTTCTTTTTTTTCTCCGTTTTTATATTCAGGTGCCGACAATTTTGGGTTTTCCTGTTTTGTGTTTTTGGTAATTATATTTAAATGACTTTCGTTTTATATAATAATAAAAATAAATACTATTTACGAGGTAATTCGGCGCCTTATAGAGAATTCACAGAATTTATTTTCAATTTAAAGTCCACTTCTGTAAATTAGATATTCACAGATACCTTTTTGTGGCATTTTGGTATTATTTGGTAGGTATTTGGTAAATATTATCACACTCCTATTTTGCAATATAGTCATCTTACGAATCAATACATCTAAATAAGGACGTATATATATATATATATATATATATATATATATATATATATATATATATATATATATATATATATATATATATATATATATATATATATATATATATATATATATATATATATATATATATATGGAGTTGGAAGGTTAGAAAGGAGAAAGTTATCGCTGGGAACCAAATCACAACGCAGAAACATTATCGTGGTGAAAGAGCACCAGATATTGACGTTAAGCCTGCAATATCACCGTGCAATTGGTCCAATGGTCAAGCGTAATACTCCTCTGCACTTATCCTGTCTTTCGCCAAGTAGTCTCTGACCATCAAACCACGAAAATCTCAGAAAAATGTAACCATGAATTTTCCTGCAGAACGAAGAGCTTTGCCTGTCTTTGGTGCACCTTTACTTAATTTTACCACTGTTTAGACCACTCCTTTGTCTGTGACGTGTACTGATGATTTCGTGTTTCATCCATTGCTAAAAAACATCGAATAAACTTAGATCGGATGTAAATTACTCTCAACACTCTTGAGAAGATTTCATTCGAATGCGTCTTTGTTTGCCTGTAAACAAGTGCGGTACTCATCCAGCACAAAACAGTTTCATACTCAAAACATCGGGTAAATTGTTTTCGAGATGTTTACAATGTGAGTAAATGAGTATATAAAGTATGTAAAAGTGTGTATGTAAAGTCAGTAAGACAGTTAGTAAAGAGTATGTCATCAACGAATTATACTTGACAAAAGTCGTTGTGCCATCTCTGTATCAAGTCGAGAACTTTTAAAACCTCCTTCATAATTATAATTCTAACTACAGTGTCAATTTGTTTTTTTTTTTAATTCTATTTGATAAAAGTCACAGGGAGCTAAACGAGGAATATATAGTGAGGGTCGAGGTACTTCAAAGCAGATTTCACTTTTAATTATACGATTGATACGTTTTCAGACCACGTTAGGAATTTAATATGTTCTACTATGTTAATATCCCTATTCACCTCCTGAATTTCGTGATTGTATCAAAATCTCCATCTATATATAATACCTATCTGGTTGGTAACCCTTGCTTTTAATGAATTGTCTGAATTCAGTCGGATACGGATTAGGCGCCTCGTGATCTTCAGAAGCCGACACCCCAGTAATTTTGACGTTGTGTAGCAAAAAGGGCTTTTAACAATTTTCAAACCGACCGGCTTAGAAGCTTAGAGTTTCCTCATCTGACTTTATTTTCTAGAAAAGACGCCTAGCTAGGAGTTTGTCTGCTAGAAGGCACTCTTCTATTTGTTTGATCTTCGATCCAAATTCCGAGCGCTCTTTCCATCTTTTCCATCGTTAGTGATCTTGAGAAACATTTAATCTATTGCTGGTACTAGTACCGCACGAAACACTGGCTCACTCTATTTTATTGCTGCACTGGCTCACTTTATTTTATTGCTCACTCTATTTTATTGTTCTTACTGAGCGAGTCATTCACTTTAAACTTTTTCGGACCACCCGCATACTTTTCACCTGCAACAAGACTATCAATTGAATTTTTGTATCAAGGGCATTGCATTTCGTTACCTTTTAACAAAATCTTTGCCTGTGGACACCATTAGAATTTATAATTAGGACATGTACATATAACTACGTAATTAAACTCACGAAAATGACTAGATTTTCCTTAATCATCAACTTCGTTTGAATAATGATACATATAAGCTATGTAAATGCGTAGCCAACGGCCGTGCATCATATATATATATATATATATATATATATATATATATATATATATATATATATATATATATATATATATATATATATATATATATATATATATATCGTATGCTTTTTTGAAGACTACGAATATCCAATTTATATTTTATATAAAATTTTCCAATTGCAAAACTATTAAATATGAAAAACTATTTAAAGACTATATCACTTCAAATGCAGAAGAAGATTGGATACAAATTGCAATGATAACAAAGAAAGAGCTATTACCTTGAATTTATATATTTTGTTTTAACACTCTGTCACCATTTCGCGATGTTCTCTTTTATTTAATGAACAAGAATTATCGTAAATTGTTAAAGTGTTTTTTATATTTGCACCTTCTTACGGCTAATAGTTTTAATTTGTATAATATTTTAATAAATATGCGTTGCATTAATGAATTCAAATATTAAATGTGCAAATCTACAATTAAACTCGCCGGAGAAAATCTGAAAAAGACTGTCTGAACGTCGTTAAAACGTTTTAAGACGGCAAGCGACTAAAAACATAATGAGTTTCTTTCTTGTTTTTTTTTCCTTTTTCCTCTTTTTAGTCCAAGCTTCAGCGGTCCAATGATAAGCCGGCATAAAACAATCGTAAAGTTAAACTGATTTTCAAAAGACCCGTTGAAAGTAAAAAATGGCCGACTCTTCATCAGGCAACTAATGTGATTTCTATGGCGCTGATGGACAGAGTTGGACTTGGTATAATTCTTACCATTTTCGAAAATAAATTACAAATAGTGTATGTAAATCATTATGGATTTAATTAATTAAAATAATTATTGGCCATGCTGAACGACCATCGTCTAGAAAAGTGTATATAGAGGGTATAAAATGAACTTAGGTGAATGTTGGGAACTAGGTTAGCTAGCAGGATGCCCCCCCATGAAATATTAAAGAACTTTAATGCTAGTCATCAATGGGAGGTGACAGAACCCAATAGAGATAACTAGTTCATTAATATTAAGGACCAATGCCTAGAAACAGATACATGGCCTGCCTTCTGGCCAGGTCGAATATCCGGAGTATGGTCGCGTTAGCTTACCTAGAATTCAGCCACAGAAGAGCACACGGCCGCTAATCTAGGATGTTCGTTATTAATTGTCGTTATGTAAAAAACAATTTTTCATAGCTTCGAATATGTCGAATTTTGTACCAGAAAAAGACGTTTTGCGGGGAAGTTTAATAACTTTCTTTCATTTGAAGTTAACGGCTGCTGAATATGATCGATTCTTGGTTGAAGCTTATGGTGAAGATGCTCTAACCCAAAAATGTTGTGAGCGATGGTAAACACTTAAAAGTGACAATTTTGATATAAAAGACAATGAGCGTTCAGGTCAGTCGAAAAAGTTTGAAGATGCTGATTTGCAAGCATTATTGGATGAAGACTCAACGTATGAACAAGCACTTGTGAAAGTTTGCTTGCACGGCAGAAAAGAAAAAAATTATTGCATCGAGTTGTAACAGAACTGTCAGAGCAACACTTATATTCTTACGACGAAGTGAATCTTTGGCTTGATGAATGGTTGGCCTCTAAACTTTTTTTGGCGCAGAATCTATTCTTTGAAAGAAAGATGAAAAAAAAATGATGGTCAATATTTTGATTATTAAGGTCATTTATTTTGTTACGGAAATAAACGCCTATTAGAAAACTATTTTCCACCCATATTTCTATAAGAATATTTTTATTATCGTTTTTCGATATTTCTCCATTCTTAACTAAGTACCTTTCGATTTCTTTATTGTTATTTCCGAGCCTGCCATTCCGCTCACTCATTAGTATTATATTTTATTTCTTCTTCACCTATTTCAGTCTGTAATTAAAAACAAAATTTGTCAACTTATTTTACTCAATTCTTCTTTGGAACCTTTGGTGTGAAACACTAAAATCGAAGAAATTTACCCCTAAGCACCAAATCACTTTTTTCTTAATTCTCGATGCGCATTTCGCTAATCACGTTAACATTATCAGGAAATTATTCAAGCTGCAATTTAATTCAATGCAATTCAATTATATTGAATCATCTCCTGACAATGCTAACATGACACAAGTTTACTTCTTTTGCATTATCATTTGGGGTTTATACTACTATTAAGAACTTATATTTTTATAAGGTGAGAGAGAGTTCACGTGCAGGGAAAGCTGCTTTTGGGAAACCACGACCACGCCAATCGTCGTAACGATATATAAATCAAAATAAATCAGTTCAGAACACGCATTAGTTTTTCATTCAAAATACAGTCCACATACAAGTATTTTACATCACATTTTTTCGTCCCATCGAGGCGGATCAACATTCGTGCTAACTATTATTAGGTTCCATATGGTATTTCATTCTAGTTTTTGAAAATTTACTATAAGTATAATGAGATAAGTCTCATGAGGACTTATCCACATAAATGTTTGAAATTGAATCTGGTAATAATTATTGTCATCACTTAGCAACATAATATCGTTAGTGATGTAAATATTTACCTTGCAAACATTGTTAAATGGAAATTAATGAGTTGAATATGGGATGGGATAAGATTAAGAGTCACAATGTTAGTTTTCATAAATAGTCACATGTGAGATAGGAAAACAAATAATGTTTAATGATAATTGTTTGTTTATTTGGAAAATATACTGGAAAATAAAAAATATGTAATATTTATAACAATAATAAAAGGGAATTTTATTGGATTTTGTGTACTCGATGACGGTATTTTGTAACAGTAAAAATATGTTAGGATGAAAACTCAGTTACTTTTCTAATAGATGACAGTGCGATCGCCAAGGTAATTGTATCGTAGAAAAGTACTTCCCTTTCTAGTAACGCCCCACAAATTTTAAGTTGGTATGACGTTTAGTTTTGACAGGTTTCGAAATCAGATAAGTTCGATATTCTTTCCATCAAGCAAAGAAGCGAATTCACGCTACTTTTCCGTGAAGAAAACCATTATAAAAAGGAAAAAATTATTATGTGGACTCTGATCTGTACTGAGGCGCTTCGTTATGGTCACTACTGAGGAATTGGTGAACAAAATGCATGATATCGTGTTTGTGAAGAGATCGCAGTGTGAAGATTAGAAATATTGTTGAGATGATAAACATCTCGGAAAGCGTACGATACATCTTACACAAACATTTGCGTATAAGAAAGCTATCACTGCAATGAGTCTGCTCACTGTGGAATCAAAAACGAATCAGAACGGAAGATTTTCGTTCGACCAAGAAACAGTTAAAACATTCGAAGTGTCCTCAAAGATGGCGAAAACACTTTCAATGCTGGAAAGATCATGGCCACTGATTTCTGGGAGAGTTTTATGTTGCATTAATAGCCAAAGTTCTTGAAGAGGTGATAAAGAACACCGATATTAAAAGGAGACGACATAGAAAAAATAAACTGATTAATAGTAATGTCCAATCATCTTGCTGTTTCACGACAACTTAAAGTTACTATTTTCACATCACTAGCTCATCTCTTTTTGCTAGCTTTTTATAATTGTTCGAAAAGATGTGTTGCACAAACCAATCACATTATAAAAAACAATACATTTTTGAATCATTTCCTAAATATAGTACGTCGGAAAGATAATGGGACTTTTTAAATTTAAACTAAACTACTTGAGCCATCTATTGAAACAATATTTAATCTGAAAGCTGTATATATTTCCTATATAACGAGACCGTCATTATTAGAATCGATCAACGGATTGCCAAGGATCACCTCCACACAAAAAAAATAATGGAATAGAAACATTTAAATGCAATAGCAGAAACATTTGAATTTTTTCTGAAATGTTTAAATTGGTGAGAAGTTTACGGTGATGATTGCCCATCCCGTACACGCATGTTCGAGTGGTGTAAACGATACCAGGACGGTCGTGATGCTTTGGAAGACGACCAAGACGATGAGTTGGTGGAAAAAGTGTGTGAAATGATCGCCTATGATGCGAATTTGACCATGAGATGAACGGTGGGGGAATTACGACCAAAAACCAAATAATTCACGAAATTTTGACAAATGATTTAAACAAACGTTAGGTTAAAAATTATAAGGTCTTTTTTAATTGATAAAAATGTTTGTCTTTGCTTTTTAACTTTGATACGTTTATAGAGCAAATAATTTGTATCATTATTTTGAATTTTATCTTAAAACTAATTTTTTTGTGCTGATGCATCTAAAATGTTAAGTGTTCTAAATGAAATTATGCAAAAAAAAATCAAATGGCAGTTTAGTAATGGAAGAACCTCGGATGGATGGAACCTCGTTCAGGAAGATCTTCCAGGTCAATTAATCAAAGATTATATATTAAGTAATCACCGACTAAATATTAGATTTATGACAAAACCATTAATAATTTTTCCATCATCCCACGCCGCAATTATTAATCGTCAATTTTTCGTTACAAATAAAACAAATTTTCCACAAGCACAACATATATACACCAGATATGGCACCATGTGACTTTTCCTATTGGCTCGATTAAAAAACCACTTCGTGAATGGGTGCAAAGAAGTCATTCAAAAATATTCACTGGGTGCTTTGAAGAAAATACCAAAAGTCTAGAGAAGCAAGTATAGATTAATTTGATAATTACAACGAATGCGATGAAGCAAAAGATGATGCATCTTCTCTAACAATTTGCAATCAATGTAAACGGTTATCAAATAAGAGCTATATATTTTTAACTTTGAATTAAAACAAATAGGTATAAGATATCATCGTAATTTGTTTTCCGTTTCTGGATTTAAAGACATATATTCTAGAATACCAATTGTTGATCACTTCACCAATGACACGAATAATCTTGATTTTAAAGTCATTGAGTGTTTGTAGTTTATTACTGTAAACCAATGATTTCACATAACCCCAGAGAAAAAAGTTTAATGGAGGTATATTGCATGATTCTGGTGGCCAGATAACATCGCCATTTCTTGAGATTACACGGTCATTGAACTGTTCTCTCAATAAATTGATTGCGTCAAGAGATGATGCACCATAATGTTGAAACCCCCCACATGTCGTCGAGCATTTTCATTTTCATTTTCTAATAGTTCAGTCCAATTACACCTCCAGTCTATAAACTACACTAAATTTCTAATTTTTGTGGATGTAAAGGTGTTTCAAGTTCAACATGTGGGTTTTCTTCGCTCCAAATGCGACAACTTTGCTTATTTACGAAGCCATTTAACTAAAAATGAGCTTCATCGCTGACGATGACTTTTTTGAAGAAATAAGTTACTCTAAAGTCCAATCTGCAAAATTTCTACGCAACAAATGGTCATTTGGTTTAAGTTTAAGTTTTTCGCAAGTTGAATTCTTAGCATCACAAACACTACCATTTGATTCGAATTTTTGAATTAAGTTACGAATAGTAAGTTTCACGTAAGGCGCGAAACGTAGCCCGAATAGATTCACTATTTTTATAATAAATTTTTATTATTTGTATACGCTGTGCAACTGTATATCTTTTCATGATGATTTGCCAAGCAATACTGAACACAAATGTCAATTTTGACAGAAATAAGAACAAAATGGCTGCTATGACGTTTTTCAAACCCATATAGTATTAGATTGATAACCCTTTAAGATAGAATTTCTAAACCATTATCTAAGTTGAATTCAAAATAATGTCCCTCCCTAATCCGACCCTGTTAAAAGAACTAAGCGCTAGTTGCTGTTTGATTAAATATTAATGGTGGAGCCGGGTATACAGCCGGCCCATGAGTTATGATACGTAATTCCGTGATGATGCCTTGACAAAACGGTTGAAAAATGGCCGATTTTACAGTCCACCCAGCATCAATTCGCCGAATCTTTCCCATCCTATTCTGTCCATCGGTATTTATTTATAGGATGCGGTTTCAATTGACTCACCGATATATCTCACGGCATTCCCGAAGTAGCTTTTATTGCGATTATTTTGCTTAATATTGATTTTACGTTCCTTGCAACGTATATTTTCTTTAGAGAAAGCGATGTGTGAAAACATCTTGTTTAAAATAATTTTTCTCGGGAGCTTCAGCACCACTTATAGATTTGTTATAAATTATCGTCGATAGATAGCGTTAGACTATGCGACTCAGGAGGCGAATGCAAGTTTATTTTCTGTTGATTTGGCCAATTTGACCCAGCCCCAAATAGCGTCAGTGTCTAAATTAATTGACAAAAAAATGTAAACTATAAAAATCATGTAAATGTTTAAGAGAGCGCTTAGTCGGTACTCAGCACAAAAAAAAACTCAACAAATTCAATTGAATAGTAAAATAAAAATCTAAAATTTTACGGCCCCATACTCAAATCTTACAAATCTTTGGCCAGTCTTCCTTTTTCAGATTTCCAAATTCAGCTCTTCAGCTAATTCAGACTTATTCAGTATCCAGAGCTCGTAACCGAATAATGATACTGGTCTGATTACGGTTACATAAAACCTCTCTTTTATTTTTATTGATACCCACTTCGATTTCAGAATATCTCTTTTTTATCGTTTATATATTTTATATTTTTTTATATTTTATAGTATCACTTTTTAATTTCCCTACTCTAATCATTGTTGTTGTTACTGTGGTAGATTCTTAAGTATGTAAAGCCTTATATGTTTAAATGTATATAATATGTTGTCCACAAGACTCTGACATGAAAAAAGAAAACTTACTTATAGATACTTATATAAAAAAAAGATACTTATAGATTCATACAAAAAATGCTTTTACAGACCTATTATAGTACTAAAAAAGAACACGAGAGTAACAAAGAGAAGCATACTTGATAGAAAAAGACGATGGGTCAAGATATAAAGACCGGATGAAAACTATAGTTTACACTGTTTTGACATAAACGCTCAAATCATTTGTTAAACGTCCTGACCGACAGGGGTGGGCCGAATGGTACCCCACAATGGTACCTGAAGCGTCCGAAGGCCAAACATTCTTGTGTACATATCTTCAAATGTATCGTGTTTCCAATGAATAGGGCGAACGTAAAAGGTGCCGATCTGAAAGGCCCCATTTTTTCGAAAACAGATCGAAAAACCTTTTTTTTTCAAGTTCCATGGCCCGGTGTTTTCTGCCCAATTGGATAAATTTAAAAGTTAATAAATTGGACACGGGCTTAGGGGAAAAAGGCAAAAAGGCGATCGAGGGATTTTGCGCCGACAATAGGATTGGTGTAAGTGGATTTCTAGAAGTTTTTGCCTCTCTTTTATTCGCCAGTCGATTTCATCCGATTGGATATTGATTTTAAATATGTTTTTTTCCCGAAAATTAATCATTAGTTTGTGCTATTCATTGTTATTACGCTAGTCATTGTAATATTTTCCAGAGAGGGTACATAGAGTGAATGGTGGAATTATTTTTTGTACATAAAAAATAATGGTTTACATATACGATATAATTTGCTGGTCAGACACTATACAACAGAAGCGAATCATCAAACAGGTGCTTTGGTAAAGGCGAAATGAGCTTATTCATTCTTTTTTTCTTCTTCAGGTGATGATACAGGCCGTCAGTAACCCTTGATCTCGTGCAGCCTTCGCCTCTGTTCGATCCCCAGCTGCCAGTTTCTGATATACAGTATTTCTTCAGCATATCTTCTTATATCGTTATGGTAGTACCGTGTCTTTCGCTGACCTCTCTTTCTGTTATCTATTATTTAGTCCTCCATGATTACCCTTGGTATTCGACTTCCTGGCATTATCTACAATATCCAGGTGTTTGTAAAATTGTTTGAGTTTGATAGATATAAGATAAGATATTTATACCTGATTTTCAATTTTTCGTTATCATTGATAACACCAAATCTTTTTCTGGGTCATCTTCTTTCAAATACTCCAATAATTACCTTTGTTATCTTTGTGATGGTCTACGGCTGATGAGCATAAGTAACTGCTAGTCGAATGAGTTGTTTAGGTTTTGATTTTCATGTCCTTTTGTATGAGTTTAAATCTTAGAACAAGTTGCGGGTCTAAGTCATTTTGTTCCCCCTCATAACATGATTTCTAATTTCTCCTGTGATGTTAGTTGCATTCCAGCTAAGTAAATTCATTCGCAACTTCAATATTATCATGATTAATTATCCAGTTCTGTTTTCCACCTCGATTAGTTCTGATTTAGATTATCTTTGTTCTATTTATGTTTATTTCTAAACCGACTTTTTTGGGTTTAACTTTATTGCGTCTTAGGTTTGTCTTAATGATATTTTCGATCGTGTTAATATGTTTAAGTGATCTGCATATCCTACTCCCCGTTATTCTTTATTTATCACTGTTTGATTTACGTATATGCCTCTTTAACTGATGACTTTGTTCAATACTAAATTTATTCTACAGTATTATCGTCACTGTAGAAATAGTTAAATTAGCAGTATCCTTAAAGTTAGCAGCGCTGACAATAAAAAGCTGATCCTGTCAGGAGAATATTATATGGGCATACAGCAAGTTTTTACTTAATGTGACCTATCTGTTTTGATCAAAGGCAGTGAAATATGACAAATTCAGTGGATGAATTAGTTCTAAAAATAAGTGTTTCGGTTATTATTGCCGATTTTGCTAAGAGATGGCGTTACTAATACATTTATTGGCATAGAATAATGACGTCTATGGCGTTTTGGAGGGTAAACGTACGCTATCAAAAGCAAATTCGTTATTAATTGACATTCTGCAAAAAACATATTTTTTTCATAGCTTTGAATATATCGAATTATATATCAGAAAAAAGACGTTTTGTGTGGAAGTTTAATAACCTTCTTTCATTTGAAGAAAACTGCTGCTGAAAGTTATTGATTGATTGATGGTTGAAGCTTATGATGAACATGCTCTAACTCAAAAAACTTGTTAATGATTGTTTAAACGGTTTAAAAGTGGTGATTTTAATATAAAGGACAAGGTGCGTCCAGGCAAGCCGAAAAAGCTTGAATATGCAGCTTTACAAGCATTATTGGTTGAAAATGCAATGCATATGTTGAAACAATTGGCAGAAGCATTGAATGTTGCTCAATCCACCATTTCCGATCGTCTATGCGCATTGGGAAAGATCCAGAAGAAAAGAAAATTAATTCCATATGAATTGAGGGAAAGAGACATTGAACCACTTGTGAAATTCGGCTTGCATGACAGAAAAAAAAGGTTTTTTGCATCGAATTGTGGCAAGTGATGAAAAGTTGATCTATTTGGACAACCTAAAGTGCAAAAAATTATGGGTAGACCCAACCCAGCTTTCAAGATCACAATTAGTGCGAAATACTTACGGAAAGAAGACTTTGCTGTGTATTTGGTGAGATAATAGGGGAATTGTGTAATACGAACTGCTGAAACCTAGTGAAATGATTAGTGGCGATCGATACCTACAACAATTGATACAATTGAACCGAGCATTGAAGGAAAAACGACAAGGATACCCCCAAAGTTGCCCCCATATTGCAAAATGTGTAAAAACTATTTGGAAAACGTTAAATGGGACGTTCTACCACATTAAACTTATGCCTCCGTCGGATTACCACTCACATTCATACGAAGAAGTGCAAATTTGCCTTCATGAATGGTTGGGTTTAAAAAATCAAATGCTCTTTTGGCGCGAGGCCCGTTCTTTGACAGACCGAAGGGAAAAAGTAATAGCTAACGATGGTTAATACTTTGGTTATTAAGGTAATTTATTTTATTATGAAAATAAGCGCTCAAATTTTGCGAAAAATCGACATTATTAACTGAAACACCTATTATAATACTTTCGAAATCACACATTTTTTAAATATTTTCAACGATTTATTTTTAAAGTTCCTTTTTTCCAGAGGTGTAAAGAAAAATTGAATACCTTAGCCATTTCCGTGATGAATCAATGGCCTGGAGTCAAGTTGATGGTGATCGAAGGGTGGGACGAAGAAGGTCAACATGCTCCTGATTCACTGCATTATGAAGGCCGTGCTGTGGATATCCTGACATCAGACAGAGAACGGTCCAAGCTTGGAATGTTGGCTAGGCTGGCAGTAGAAGCAGGCTTCGATTGGGTTTATTTTGAAAGTAAAACCCATATACATTGTTCTGTTAAATCCGGTAAGTTGTACACATAACTTTTATTCAATGTTTGCTTATTTGTCGGTCAATGTGTCTGCCAACGATATTATTTGTCGATCAAGCACTGCATTTTACGGACGAAACATAAGTGAAAGTTTTTTCGGGAATAAAAAATATTAGGTTTTCGGCCCCTAGGTATCATCAACTGCCGAATTAGAATTTTGCCTCGCCGCATAGTTATCATAAAGCGCCATCTTTCAGTTTCAAAACAAGGTGTAATATGCGAGCCTACTGTGAACATAATCAGGAACAGCAACATTTGATGTACTGTCTTCTTTTCGCCTTTTTGTCCTAAATTCTGTCGAAACTCAAAACATTTGTGAGACATTGGGAGATAATGCTTTTTTGTACAGTATTTGTAAGAAGTGGTTTCAACAATTCCGAAATGGAAATGTCGACTTAAATGATGCAGAACGTGTCGGATAGCCAAAAAAGTGGAGGGTGAAGAATACATTGCTAAAGCTCGGACAGGAACTCAGAGCTACACCACTAAATGTTAACACAAGCTAGAGAAAATTCAAAAGGAGAGTCGTTGGGTTCCTTATGAACTCACAGCTGAGAATAAGAGTGGAGCCTTTGATATTGTTGAGTCACTACTAGAGATATCCAGATCGGATCTGATCCGACTCCCAGATTCGGATCTTTTAAAAGAGCCGTATGAACGAGTTCCTAAAATTACGATACACGGATCTCGGATCCCAGACGGCTCTCGGATCCCAGGCGGTTCTCGGATCTCAGACGGTTCTCGGTTCTGTTGGATGTTAGATAAGAATAAGGACATAAAGGTTATGTTCTATAACGCAAAGAATATGGCTTGTATCTTGTGGCGGGTGTTGCTTGCGTCCGTCCGCACCTATCGCATAGAAAAATATAGTAGTAGTCGGGTCGGACGGATCTCGAGTTGAGGGTCTTTTTTAGATCCGTTGATCTGTGAACCGTGAGAGAAAAGATTCGAGCGGAAAGGATCCGTGGATCCGTAATGCAAAATAAACCGTTCGAAGTCGCCGTACTGCGGTTTAAAATTTGCAATCTATTAGTGTTTTATGTACCTAAATATATATATATATATATATATATATATATATATATATATATATATATATATATATATATATATATATATATATATATATATATATATATATATATATATAGAATAATACACATAATAAAGACACATCACAATAAGTACATCAAATTTTAAAATTGATTTTTAAAAATTAAAATTTTTAAACAATTACATATTTACATGTAAAAAATATTATTTCAATTATCTTTTTAGTTTTCATTCGACTTCCGTTCGTTTTCTGTCACAATTTGTCCAGTTTTACTGAAAATTCTTTCACATGGCACTGAAGTAGACATAAGACAGAGCCTTTTTTTGGAGAAATTCGTATAGTCCTGGATACATATTTTTTCTTTGAAACCGCCATATTATGAGGTCCTCGTGTCGATCGATTAAGGGCTCATTTAAATATTTTTTTATTTCATTAATAACTGCTGATGTAGGGTTTCTGGAACCTTTTACATTTGTTACTTTGTTTTCAAAATTTTTCCATATGAGCGAGTGAATTATTGCTTTTTGATGTCAATGATATACCGAAGCCTTTTAATAGATCATACGAAAAATAAATCATATACGGGCACGTTAATATTCTCAGAAATTAAATGTTATGCTATATACTCTGCGAATTGTAAAGGATTTGTTTATCTGCCTATGTAACAAGTTATGCAACCAATTATACGAGAAAAGATTCAGTGGGATCCGAGACCGGTTCAGGGATCCGGATCTTTGAATTGATTCGGAATCGGTGATCCGACTCTCCAAAAAGATCCATATTTCCCATCACTAGTCACTACTCTCCATAATCAAGAAAAATAACTTCCTGAATAGGATTGTGATCTGTAACGAAAAGTGGATCATCTACGAGAATCCAAATAACTGAAAATCGTGGGTTAATCTTGATGAGCCAACAACTAGAACCGGAAAATCAAATATCCGAGTCAATAAGGTGTTGTTGGAATGTTATGGACCAGCGTTGCTCCAATCTCATCAAACGACCAAAATAAGAATCATAAACAGATTTTTAGTGATACTCTGGAGGAAAAAAAGGCCTTTTATTGGAAAAATGAAAGAATGGAAGAAATGAAGCAGGGAAGAAGGGAAAAAGGTAAGAGGGGAAGACAGGAAGAAAGGGAAAAAGGAAGAAGGGAAGAAGCGAAGTCATTTTGTTTGGATTAACGCACGTCCACATACCGCAAAAAGGACTCATTAAGCGGTTATCAACATCACCTCGTTGATAGCTGCTTCGCATCTGTGGAACAAATCGAACAAAACCTCAATTTCCAGGCGTTGCGGTTAATAGTTCTTAATTTTTTCTTAAAAAAACGTGTTTAATTTGGGAGAAAGGTAAAAAATGGCTTTTTCAAAGAATGCGCCGTCGTTAGTTGCACACTTTTCCCATATCTCTGGCAATATGTGGAAGTCTTTCCAGAAACCGTACACCTTTTGATATGGTCCAGTTACCAAGCAATTTTCCGTAATTGTTGAATTGTTTCATGGAAAGTGGTAGTGAGAATGAACCAAGTCCGGTGAGTACAGCGAGTGGGGAAAGAGTTCACAGTCAATGGTGTTTCTGGTCGCTTTCGCTATGTGTGATGGGGCGTTGTCGGGCTGAAAAATCACTTTTCCATGTCTTAAAGGTAGCGAATGGTATTAACTATTTCGCATCGTTTCCGAAGCTCATGGTACACGACACCCTCCTGATCCCACCAAATGCACAGCATTTTTATTCCAAAGCGATTTGGTTTTCCGGTCGATGTTGTTTATTGCCCTGGGCAACTCATGATTTTGTGCGTTTTCGGTTCTCGAAGTATATTCCTTTTTCGTCTCCAGTCACGATCCGATGCAAAAAAGTTTTTCTTTCATGCCGAAAAAGCAAAACTTTGCATAAGGTTTTTCGCTTTTCCATCTGTCTGTCATTCAGCTGATGTGGTACCCATTTGCCTGCCTTGTGGATCTTTCCCATGACATGCTGACGATTCTAAATGGTTCGGCAACTAACATTTATCATTTCTACAAGTTGTTGTTTAGTTTGAATATCGCCTTCTTCCAACAAAGTTTGTAATTCGGTCTCAATTTTTGTCAGTTAACTTGGAGTTCTTTGTCTCTCCAGTCGAAATCATCACCGCAAGCGTCTTGCGCTGATACATTGTCACCGTAAGCTTCCACAAGTATACGGCGGCTTTAACTCGCGTTTTTGGACAAGAAAAGTAGGCTGTGCCACAAATGCTCATTATTTGGCCCTGAACCCGACATTCTTACCAAACAAAAAAAAATTACGCTAACTCGAAATCGTTTAAACATCAATGGCGTTTTGAAATGTACTGTCGTAGCATCAAAATGACATAAGATGTTAGACTCTGAACCGACCCGTTTTTCCAGCGCTATCTCTCGAAAAAATTACGAATAATTAACTGCCACACCTGCTATATCACATCAAAACTTTTTTTCGAAATGGAATACGGCAGTTGTTTGAAAGGTGGCGAAAGTGGTTAGAAAATGAGGAAGATTATTTCGAATATTTCTTTTTGTCGTAAATGCCAAAGTTGTCAAAAAGGCCGATAATTCAATTGAGGGCCTGACAGCCATTGGGTTGGGTGTCATATCGGGGAAACGGATGGAACTTTTTTTGCGATCAAAAAGAACACACTGTGGATGTGTTTGACTAAAGAGGGTCATATTAGTGTACATCTGTATAAATTTAAAAAAGTTCAAACTACCTTCGTATCTCGTCTGTCACGAAACATAAACATTTCATTTGTTTTGATGCCAACGTCTGTTGTTTCGTTTATACATTCAAATTTATGTCCAATTTCTTATTCATTAAAAGCGAATGGCGTTTTGTCTCATTTCTCTTTTTCAACCTTTACGCCTGCCGTAACTGTAAATGACATCTACACGAGTCGTTTCGAAATCTTATCTATTGAGATGGGAAGTTGATAGTTGATATAATCGAAGAGTTTTACACATGTTGGTGTAACTTTAGATTTAATATGACTCAAAATTGTTGTTCATGCGGGCTTGATAAGTTTAAACAATATATAAAGCCATATATATTCGAAATTTAATAATGGTAAATGAGAAAGCGAATCAAATAAGACTGTCTTCAATATCTTCCAGAATGGTTCCTTCATACGTTTAATTTCGTTTTTACCGTTGCTTATACAGGGTGTACTTTTTTTCAATTTTTTAATTAATTTTAAGGATATAGAACATAAAAAAATATACATGCACCAGAGCCCTATGGCACTTGGAAGGACCACGACTAATATAGGACGTTAGAGTCTTTGAGCGACAGTAGCGACACTTTGTTTGTTTGTCCTGTGAAATAACAAAATGGTCAATTCTATCGAAACGAATATTCATATTTTCATTTTGACTGAGTCATTGAGACTGATATATAGAACATAAAAAAATATACATGCACCAGAGCTCTATGGGACTTGGAAGGACCACACCTACATATAGGACGTTAGAAACATAACATACTGAACTTATGTAAATAATTATAATTTTACATTAAATGATTATGTATGGTATGCAACCAAGCATTTGACATGAACAACATCACACTTATGACACCTGGTAGTAGTCTTTGGGCGACAGTAGCGACACTTTGTTTGTTTGTCCTGTGGAATAACAAAATGGTCAGTTCTATCGAAACGAATATTAATATTTTCATATTGATTGAGTCTCCCGTTAGAAGTGTTAAATGATTTTTTATTCTGCTGAAGAAGTGCTATAGCCACACTCCTAAAATATAAATCGTCCATGGCCACTTTATTGTTTTTATGTATTTGCCAAGCGTTTTACACGGCCAAATCAATACACTGAGCGATTAGGGATAAATACAATTTTTTCCCTTTAATAGAAGTACGATAAAGGCTTATATTCTCATCACAGCGATCTACGTCGCCCATATTCGCATTATGTTTTTTTTTCACGACGTAAGGTTGTTCAATTTGACCAATCTTTTTGTTACCTTGTGAGTATCTTTTCACAATATGACTGGGCTTGGCGCCGAAAGAATTGGAACAGATTGTGACAATATTGTTGTCGTTCCATTGAACAGCAACAATATTATTTTTTTTGCCATTTGATACTCGTAATCACCTCTTTTTCTTCTTGAGATCTACTGAGGCGAATGGATTGTTGGTAAGTCTATTACAACGAATTGTTCCAGCTTCCTGAATGTTTTTGTTTAACAACGAAATAAACAAATCACCAGAGTTAAAAAAAATTACCAAAGTAAAAATGAAATTTATGACAACTCCACTTAGATCTCAATGTATCGCGTACATAAGCACAACACCAGCCCCAACCCCAAGTTCGGTTCCAATAGTTGCGCTTGGTAGGGTTCGAACCAGTTAATATACCCTAATCTGGAAGATCCTACCCATAATTTGTAACCGTAACGGATCGACTTTTCCTTTATATAATTTTTGCAGCCATGCCTCCCGGAATGGGGAACCATGGCCTCATCGATTGTTATGTATAGGTGTTACGAAGGTATATTTTCTAAAAATTTTGCATTCATATGTCTAAACAATGGTCGAAGTTTTGCAAATTTGTCACTTTTGTCCAAATTATTGTTATCTGCGAAATGTAGATTACTCACGATATATTCAAACCTATCTCTTGATATGACCAGTTCATTGTGGGTATCTTTTTCACGTTCCCAGAACATTCGGCGCCTTGAGGGTTGTAGATATCCGCTCAGTAACAGCACTCCCAAAAATGATCTAATTTCCCTACCAGAAATATTCCCTTGTTTGTTTTTCTGGTTTGCATACCTAAAAAATAACAAAAAATAACATGAAAAAAATTAGAAAATGTCCAAGATAATAAATACTTTTATACCTGTTGGGTTCATTCACTATTAGTCCAATAAGGTCGTTATCAAAAAAGTTCTGAAATAATTCAACAGGATGTTTCTTGGCTGTCAGTTCAGAGACATCGGATTGCCATTCATCGTCATTTGAAGTCAGTTTTCTTGCGTTTGAGAGCTTGATTACTTTTGTTAGATAGACGTTTCGCCAATTCGGAAAGAGGCTTCATATACCCCTCATCATCAGAGTCAGAATTATTGAAAACAGATGCTCTTAGTTGATTAGCTGCTAATTGCAAAATTATTCTCATCGCCTGAGTCCTCATCGGTAATATCGCCACATGCATGTTCGGGCGGAAGCATATTCATTCCAGCCTCAGGGAAATCATAATCGTAAACCATTGTTAAGGCTTCGTTGACAGAAAAAAAAACTTCAAGCTTCAATTCAAAAAAATTAGAATCATCATACTTTATATGTCTAGCGTCCTACATATAGGACTGTTTTATATTTACTTTTATAAGTAACTAAGTGATTAGTTTTAATCTCCAACGCCCCAAAACACTTATAATAACATTTGTGAAACAATATTTTGTAACTAATTACTTACCCAACAAAATTCACGTCACAGTGGTCCATTTTTCGTAATGTAAACAATTAAACTTTGACAACAAAACGGTGTTGACAACAAAAATGACTGCCTCATAGTTGATTTTTGTGTTGTGGCGCCACCTATGCATAGTAGGAAATTTTTGGCGGGCTGTTTAAACCGTCGATCTACATGTAGGACGACAGGCATATCTGGGTTAAAGAAAAAAAATCATTTTAAGAGTCAAAAACCTAAGAACCAGTCGAAAAGCTATGGAAGGAATTAACATTATAAGCATATTTGCCATCAGATTAATTGGTATCAGGCAACGTCGCAAACCTACTGGAAATAATTTTATATCAACGTTGCGATAAAAATGATTTCAGATTATATTACTGCGTGTATGTAAGTTCGATTTAAAACTAAAAATATATTCTGTACGCGAATATCACGATATCCTTCGTATTTACGAAGAACGTATTACGTTATCCAAAAAGGCCACTTCTAGCTCGGCAAACATTTGACCAAGTTTCTTAAAGATTTTTGGATACGAATAGTGTGGTTTCAGAATTTCAAGAATGGGGGCGCCATCGAGAAATCGGTCCCGCAATCGAAGAACAAATGTATATTTTATTGAAGAGGATTCTACCAGAAGTACTCGAAGTACTCCAGCGTGAAGCTGGAGTTTCCCATTAGGCTGTGCGTAGAAAACTAAGACAGCAGATATTCATTCAGCAGCAACCATTCTCAGCCGCTGATTTTTCACACAGACAAAATATAGTGAATGGTTTATTTGCCAAAATTAAAGGAATCAAAACTTTGTGTTCAATATTTTATCAACCGGCGAAGCTTCTGTCACCAGGAATGGGATTGTGGGTATGAATATTTAATTTAATAAAACAATTATTCTTGTGTCTCTTAATGTGACGAAAGTCATTTAAAAAGTATCAAAGTGAGAATAATTAGTGGTAATTATTACATTTTGTCATTAAACGACAATCATGTATAAGTTTTCGTTTTCTTTTTGTAACAAAACAAACCAAATTTATACTAAAACGTATGGAATAAATGGCTATACAAATATTACATTTTATTTTAAAATAATACCTGAAGATATAAGATAATAATACCGATAGATCAAGATAAACAAGAGGATGAGAATTTGAATTATGCCATTAATCAGAGGATAAAGCAAAGAAAAATGAATTATATCAACACATTGAAAGGATGGAAACGTGGTACCAGGATGTCCAAAAAATGATGATCGTAAGGAAACTAAAAAAGAAAACTGTGGCAATGTGGAGATGATATTCCTTCGACTGTTTAGTGTTAATTTATATTTATATTTGCTTTAAATTGGACGTCCCATAACTTTTTTCGTTAACTAGATAAAAATTTCTTCTTGGCAGTCCTACTTACAGCTATAATAAAAGCACCAACCTTTAAATCGTTTAATAGAAATAAATACAAAATAAAGTCAACCCAATATAACATATCTTGTCGATAAGATGAATTCTGTTGGATTTTCCATTTGTTTAGAAATGACTGAAATTTTACGGCACTTTATAAGATACTAAACGAAAATCTGCAAATAAAGAGCTGTTGTTATTTTCAAATAGTAAACTATTGAGCATCGGAATGAAGTTATTTTAAGGAAGTATTTTTGACGTGTACTTTTTCAGTCTGTTCGGCGAAAGGCCGGTTTGTTTAACAGGATATTTTCGTACCTTCTTTCGGTTTGTGCGGTCAGGTGTGGACTGAATGAAAAACCAAAGGGATTAACAAGGTAAATCGGTGAAATCTGTTTATAAAATCCACTTGTTATCCCTCGGATTATACCCTAAGTTAATTGGAAAGTTCTTATTTTGACTTAGAGAAGGATTTTCTACTTAAAATATTTTATCCATGGTCAACTCAACCAGAAATGTACTTCATTTTTCAATTTTATAAAATATATATAATGTCCAATGTGGTGTTGGAAACAATAAAGAGAAACAATAAATATTATTATAAATAAATATAAATATACATTTTTGTATTTATTTATTTAATCAAAAAGTCTGTTATATCGTTAGCTGTAGTACCGACAGTTTACATTGCAGCGTGATTGTATATCATGAATTTTTTCCCTCATTGAGTTCCTGTCCACTGCTAATCTTCTAGCCTCACTCCTCATTTTTCTGCCGTTTTTCGAACTTGTTCTTCCCATCTCAGTCTTGGACGCCCAACATTATTATATTCCTCCTGTTATCGCTTCATAAATTTCTTTTGCTAGTCTCTGTTCATTCATTCTGTGAATGTGTCGTAGCCACTTCCATTACTATCGTATTCCTCACTCTCTCCCTTCTTGTAATTCCCTTTATTTTGCTTAGGAATCTCATTTCTGCAGCTGTAATCCTACTTTTGTCTCTTTTTATTAAGGGCGAAGATTCGCTGCCCTATATCATTGATGTCTCACTACTCTCTGATACACGTGTGCTTTTAATGCTTTAGGTATCTCTCTTTAACCTAGGGATGTTGGTGTTAAGGTGTTGTATAGTTTGCCTGTTTTGCCCATTTTTTCGTGCATTTCACCGTCCATTATTCCATTAGTGTATCTAAATAATATATTAGATATCTATCTAGTTTTTGACTTATTCCATAACCTTCCCATCGAGTACAATTTTATGTTTTATTTTTATGCTTGCAATTACGATTGTTTTGCTTTTGTCGATATTCATTTCCATGTTTAATTCTATAGAGTCATCGGAAACTTTCCTACTTTATTCTTGCTTTTGTATAAAACCTTGATAATTTCTGTTATTCCTTCTTCTATTCCTCTTCTCTTTCGATTGTTCAAGACACCCTTTCTCTTTACTCTATCGAATACATTTTTCAGGTCAACGAAACCAATATGGGTTTTAGTTTCTTTGTTTAATAGTTTTTCTCTTAGTTGTCTGATTATAAATATCAGATCTTGTGCGCTTCTACCCTCCGCCATAATGAGCAATGGTTAGTTGCTTGACCGGGAGGAAGCCCCACCCATCCCTTACATTAGAGGGCATATAGAGAGTATTTCGTTTGTTGGTGGTTAGACTCATCAGGGTACCAACAACTTTTGCCAACCTCTCTTGCCAAGAATAGGGAGTCCCCCTCCACAAACAAACAACCCATATTTTCGCAGACTTCTCGTCGGATTGCTTATAAATCGAATTTCTGACTCCTTTGGATTCGTCGTCCGATTCGATCGTCCAATGATACAAAAGTAATGATAATGACCACTACTTCAATTATGGCGGAGACGCAGGTTGTTGTGCGTTCCACATGAGATCGTGGAACCCAACGATCGGGGGTGTATCACTCCTGACTACTGTTGGACGCAATCCAAAGAAGTCAAAAACTCCATATATATATATATATATATATATATATATATATATATATATATATATATATATATATATATATATAACACACATTTTTTATACAATTTTAATACAAATCTTTTAATACAATCGAATACCTTGCTTGAGCGATCATTTTCGTCATATGTTTAACCAAAAAATTGCGCAATTAGAGCCGTATGAGATGGCGCGTTTCATGCCGAGAATGTCAACCAAATGTGTTGAGATGATCCATAAGAGATGCCAATATCTTCTGTTATCTCTCTAGTGCCAACATGATGATTTTCAAGTACGATTTTTTAAATTTTCCCGATGTAATTGTAATTGTGTGGTGTTAACAGATATTGATGGCCGGCTGCCATGGGACAAGTTTTCAAGGATTTTTACCAAATGCTCTATGCCACCCAAATACTCTGGTTCTTGAAATCTCACCATCCCTATAGGCTATCTGCAACATTTTCAATGGACCCGTCGCAATTTCAGACAAATTCTTCAATTTTTTATCCATATTAAAGATCGCCACAGTAACCACTATATATATATATATATATATATATATATATATATATATATATATATATATATATATATATATATATATATATAAATATTATGTCAAAGAAATTCCTAAACACTAATCACAAACCGTCAAAATATTCCTATCGGACACTCGAGGCCGACGCTTCGAGAAATGCCGGTCGAAATATTCAAATTCGATCAATGTATGCCCGCAATTCCTATTAAACCGACACCGCCAGCCGATCGGGCCCTCTCTTTGCTGTCGGATCTATCTGAATTTTTCTCTCCGTCTCGCTCTATCTCGGCACGACAAGAAAGACTAAGCGTGCATGCATACAACGAGATAAAAAAGACTAGTAAAGTTAATTTGGATCTATTAAACTAGCACAAATGTCACAACAGATACAATCTCTGAATGTATCGCTTTACAAGTGACCGTCACCACAGAGATTCAGGGTCAGGAACGGTCTGCACGAAGCATCTTTTGTTTATATTATTTTCCAACTCTGGTTTAAAAGTTTTCGTGAACCGTGTTTTTGTTTATATTTTATAAACCTGTGTAGCTTTTTCTTTTTGGCTTTTTGCGATTAAATTATGAAGGCTTTATACATATTTTTTGGATAAATATTGGATGTTATTAATCGGTAGTTGTTCACATTTTTTCAGTCTCTTTAGTCAAAATAACACCCTTAAATTAGCCACTTCACGTCTTTTGACTCGAAGAAGTTGTTAAGCTAGTTTTTGAGGTCCTCATCGTGGGCGAAGGTTGCGCCCCTCATTTGGAGTGGAAGAGCTGATAATTGATTGGCGCTGAAGCTGAAGAGTATGGCGGAGGCGAAAGAACCCTCAATTCGAGATTATCGAGGACCTGCTTGACAATGTTTAGTGTGTGAAGTCGTGCGTTGTCATAGAGCAAGATGACTTGGCCTTGTCGATCATGTAGTTTCAGTTAAATAATCTCATTGACATGGTGCTGCTGGGCGAGGTAGCGTTTCTTCGACCATCTTGTTCTTCTCCAGCATTTCCCAGTACACGAGACCCTCCTAGTCCCACCAAACGCACATCCTTGTCTTCTTGGGATGGAGAACTTGTTTAACTCTCAGCTTTGATGTGTCTCCTGCGGCCACCCAGTCCTTCCTTTGCTTCATCTTGAGGCGGAGACACCATTTCTCATCTCCTGTGATGATTCTGTTCAAGAATCGTGGCTTATCGTTGTGTGTTGCTCGAGATTGGGCGATATTTTGAGCAGCTCTATTGTGGCGATTCTTGTTGTCGTCCGTTAGTTTATGTAGCACCCAAGCTCCGAGTTTTTGGGTAAATCCCATAGATTGAGGATGTCGGGAGATTGTTGCAAGGCAGCAATTTATCTTATCAGTCAATTCTCGCCATTGACGGTCGTCGTCCTTGAAATGCAAGTCCTCATTATAATACGAAGGTCGTCCAGGCCAGAGTTGCCATTTTAAAACTTGGTAAACCATTCTCGAGCAGGCCGATCGGTTATAGTGTCCTATGATGTTTTTATTAGCCTGAAATTTCCATTTCAAAAACCTGAAAGTAAATTAAAATTAAGGTTTTCCGAAAAATGATGCTAATAGTTTTATAGAGTAAGAAAAGGGCTTTCGAATGCATGTATATACACTTGGCCAAACAAAATAATAATGGAGGAAAAATAAACGAATTATAAGATCGACGGGGACTTATGAAATAACCTAATACAATAAAAGATTATTCCTTTGTTGGGTTTCGTGCAGTTTGTCCACTCTCGTTTTGCCTCCTTCTGGGCGTCCAAAATAACAAATGACAGACCGACCGGTATTTGACGATGATCATGCCGCCGCTGCTCTCGGCTTGGGTGCCGTTTCAAAATTAAATATCTCCGCTAACGATAAGCCTAATTTATAAAGTGGAAGGTCTTTTGTGTTACCTCGCATAGAAGGGAAGCTGACGACGACGAAGAAAAAGACCTGGAAGGTGCTGGGGACGTACGGGGAAAAGGAAGAGGAGGATGTGCTTCACCTTGGCAAAGCCAGCGGTTTTTGATCCTAATTTTTTTGTTCAAGTTCACCATTCTGTATGATTTTGTTTGGTTTGGTTGTTTTTGCGATTATTCTTGTAATTTTTTTTAAACGGCGACTATTTTATTTGTCTATACATTATTAATTTTTGGTTTTATGTAAATAATTGGGTTGATGCAAAAGTTCGTCTCATTTTTTGAGAAAAATTTAAAACAAATTTTATTTACAAAAAATAATATTTAATCAACATTGTATGTACCATTTTGTTCGATGATCTTTCTCCATCTCTCCGGTAGCTGCATAATTCCGCGCTCATAGGAAGTGTTGAGGTTCTGATGAACTGATCCAGGTGATTTTCCAAGTCTTCCAAGAAGCAAAGTGTCTAGAATTTAAGCTGTTCTAAAGCGACTTAAATAACTGGTAGTTGGAGGGTGGATGGTCGGGAAAGTAAGGTGGATGGACTAAAACATCCCAGTTAAGGTGTTAAAGTTTGTGGCGGGTGGCCAAAGACACGTGTGGTAAACATTGTCTCGAGGTTCTTGCCCTGTTGGCTCATTCAAGCCGGGTCTGGTCGATTACTCCGTTTAATCCACTTAATAGTAAATAATATTTCTCCGAATTAATGGTGTGATTTTCAGGTAACACATCATAATAAACATTCTCTTCCATACTCACCAAATTCATAGCATAATCTTCTTCGGATGTAAACTTTTTCATTAGTGGAAGGGGTATCTGCGCCTTTATACCATGATTTTCAGTTAATTTTTCATCTCCTGTAACTATTCGCTTTAAAAATGAATTAATTTCGTTGAGCTTCAATAGAGAATCGCAAGCAGAAGCTCAGTATGATACATTTTTATACCTACCCATAGATCGATCGTAATCGTCTTGGCACTGATTATTCCCAGAATTACTCCGATCTCTCGAGTTATTCTATACCGATCGCTTTCAATTATTGAGGACGGTTTAAAACCGGTCTCGAGAAACCGTTGTTGACGTTTGCGAGACGGCTGAAGAAATGAGCAATTGTTACGTGCAGTACGGAAACAAGTTGAAACACGGAAACAGTATTTTAATTATTTTTATATTTAATATTCTCCACGAGCCCACTTGCATTTTTTTCAGAAATGAAAAACCCATTATATGCTCCTTATTTTCATCATTAATGCTTAACGAAATTTAAAAAACACTACCAAATAACACAAATTTTGAAAGTTGTCGTGGGCATTGCGCCGTTGCTCATAGAGGCTGCCGTGAGATACCGGGAGTGGATGGAGAATGGGAGGAAGAAGCTGAATGGGGGAAAGAACAAGTCCATGGGTGAGAGATGGTGCGGTATGGGCGAATACGGAGGGTTCAAGAGAAATGTATGTCGACTCAAATAGAATAGTTGATGGGAGAATAGGGATATGATGGGGTATGACGAAGAGAATGAATGAAAGATGGGTCACCGAATTCCACATGAAGAATCGATATATCTGGGTGAAATGCTGACTATAGAATGGCTGATAAAGTGCAGATGTTTAACGGAAGGATGGAAGAGTAAGAACGTGATCAGTGGCTCCAGAATGGCGGTCGAGTTACTGTTACTGAGTTAAAATTTCTTCACTCAAACATCAAAAGTTTGACATGTGCAATAGATTAGGCTAATTGAAAAGTTTGCGGAGCGACACGTATTGAATAGTAAAAAAACTATATACTCTACTACATTTTGAAGTTTCATCCTATATATGAAGATATGTGAAATTTCAAGTCAATCTGTCAATTCATTCGTACAAAACTAGCAGTTTAAAGTAAATGTATCAGTGTAATTTTTAAAATGGAAAATACTGAAAATCGTGCAGTGATTAAAGTCTTGTGAAAGAGAAAGAGAATTAAATTCATAGTGAAATGGTAAATGTATTAGGGCAGTCTGCTCCTTCAAAAACAATGGTCCTGTAAATGGGGAGATGAGTTTCGACGTGGTTGTACAAGCCTGAATGATGATCCACGTTTTGGACGTCCAATATGTGCAACTACTAAACAAATAATTAATTCTATAATTCTATACATGATATGGTTATGGATGACAGACAATTGGCTTTGGCTGAAATTGCTAAGGCTACGGATATCTCAACTGAATGGGCGTTTGACATTTTGAAAAAGGAATTTTAGAAAGAGCTTGAGAAAGCTATGTGCAAGATGGGTGCCGCATTTGTTAAATTCTGATCAAAAACGACTTTCTAACCAACATTTGGATCTTTTTCGAAAGAATAAAACAGATTTTAAACGTTGTTTTGTAACTATGGATGGACCAATTGGATGCAAAATTGATGAGAACAGACCTGGTTAGGGAAGAAAAAAATAATTTTTCATCAAGACAATGCACCGGCGTATGTTAGAGCATCCACCATTTTCACCAGATCTGGCCCCCTCTGACTTTCATCTGTTCCCAAACCTTAAAGAATTCCTACGTGGCGAGGCAAAATTCCGGTTGATATTTGATTCACTCTCGTATTAAATCAACTCAAAATGACTTTAGCCTTAGGCCGCACTACGGCTAAACCGCCGTGGTTTTTCATTGCGTGATTTTGTGAGTCAACAAAACTAATATAAGCGGCCGCAATGGTGGTTTTTTTCTCGCGACTGATTTTAAAACCGTGAAATGTTACAAAATGTTTCGCGGATAATAACCACGCCAGAAATTGTAACCAATAGAACTTACTCAGGGCGCACGCACAACCGGTTTTTTCTTAGTATTAGAGCAAAAATACATACTGCTCTCTTGAAATCCATCTTCAAATTGTGAAAATCGCGGGCAGTTTCGCGGTTTTTACTCGCAATGTGTGCGGCTCGAGCGGTTTCGCGGTAGCTGAACTGCTAGTTGCTGGCTGAACTGCTAGCCGAAAAAAACCATAGTGCGGCTTAAGCCTTCCTTAATACGCAAGAATCATTCGATATCATTATCAAGAGAAAATTTTTTGCCAGCGATGGTAAAAATTGTACTAAAACATCACACACATTAACATTAAAATGTAATGTAATGACATTTTGTTTCATACAGTTTTAGAACTCATCTAACTTCACTAAAACAAACTAGCCCGTATTGCAATGGTGAAATAAAAAAAGGACTTTAAGAGACAACATTTTAGTTTGGATTTTTCTGATTTCAATAAATTAATTTATTGTTTTTAGGCTTTTTACTAATATTCACATTTATTAGTGAAATTGTGATTTGAAATTTGGACATGTCTTACTTATAATTACAATGAATTTTCATCATGTATCGGCTACTCGAGTTAAGCATATTTTGAATTATTTATCTTATCATTTATTAACTTGAATTATTCATCCATGTACACCGAGAGAAAATCCCATAATTTTTTTTTTCTGTTTTGATCTATAATATTATGTGCGCCATCTGTGAGTAGATATGGCGACTGCCAACGGGTCGGCCCGAAACAAGCATGAAGGGTACAGTTAGTAATCTGTACGGTTTAGTAACAGCAACGCCCGCAAGAGGACACGGAATACAATGTCTACAGGGTGCGTCAGTTATATCCTAACCGACAAAAGCTTGGAAACAAACGTTATTTATTTCATCTTTTATAAAAATCAAAACAAATTTAGTATTTTTTTACAGATATCAGTCATATAATCTGTTCATTTTTCTTGGAATAAAAATATTCTACAGAACTATCTTCCCGCCAATATTTCGTCCTTTCCAGAAATTCACCCCCAATCCAAATTCTTCGGTGTACATGCCATCGTAGTTTCCTTACCATTCTTTGTGTTTTATTGAGTTCATATTTCTGTAGTGCAATACAATGTACTGCCTTTTATCAATTTAACATTAAACTTTATTATCATTCCATAACTCCTATACTCTGATATAACATCTTTTAAATTCATTTTGTTTATTATTTGTAATATATTAACAAAAGACCTAAGCCAAAGCTAACATATATATATATATATATATATATATATATATATATATATATATATATATATATATATATATATATATATATATATATATATATATATATATATATATACAGGGTGTGGCGCCAAAATTCGGACAAATTAAACAAAATCTTAATACTAAAAACGGAAAAGTTTACAATTTTTTTTACTGAATTGTTTGTAAGGTTATAAAGTACACATTTACTCAATATATCCTTCTGCTGCTTGAATGACCGCCTCCATTTTCGGTCTGAAGTAGTGATGCGAGGATACGTATTAAAATAACAGTCTAATCCGAATATTAAATTAATAAGTAATACTTACTAATCCGACTTTTCAACATCAAAAATCGCACTATACGTAATAGGATTAATCCGTCGATATCAGCTGCTTTCGGTTTAGTAATACGGTTGAAAACGATAGGAACTATTATGAATTAATTAATACGTATTGTATACCGATGGTTAGTGATACGGACTATCGGTGCTAAATATTCCGACTGATTTCATTCGCGAAGTTATTTTGTCCCTCCCCCTAATACGAATTATTACGAATCTTTCCGACTTTGCATTCCGAGTAACATATATGGCGGATAATAATACGTAATACTAATGCGGATGATAATCCGACTATTTTATTAATCCGTGTCCGTATCATCCGACTATTTACAACACTAGTCTGAAGCGCTCGCAGGCTTGTTTTCTTGCGTCATGGTCATATTGGCAAATGCCGCTTCAATAGCGGCTCTCAGTTATGCGACGTTTAGATGTCTGGACTTGTTGGTGACCCTTTCAACAACGCTGCATACATAGAAGTTTAAAAGATTCAAATCTGGGCTGTTGGGAGACCACAATTCTTTGAACCAAAACATGTTGACGTTTTTCGGCAACCAATTTTGCTGCTGGAAAACATACGTGTTTCCAAACGACACATTTCTTTTGTATATTTTCCCCTTTGTTAAAGAAATGTGGTGGCATTACATCACCTTCACCGGACACACTTAGCACGTGAACATTCGCCAGAAATGTTGTTCTGGAAACAATGGAAACATCTTTAGGGTCTTGTGCGACCCAGCGATAATTCCTTCCATTGATTTTTACATCGACAGTAAATTTTTTTTCGTTAGAAAAAACCTGAGGCATCCGGCAACATTGTTTCTTAAAGAAAACAAAATCAGCGTTCAACTCGCTTTGTCCTGGAAGCTTTGAAATATATCTGTCTCACTTTAATTATGTAAACTTTTCTCGGAAGTCTTCCTCGACGATTCGACGCATAGTTTTTTCACTCACGCCGACAACTGATGACAATTTTCGGATCGACCGCCCTGGATCCTCAAAAATCAGCTCCTGAGCCCGTTGAACGATGTCGGGCGTCCTGACAACACGTTCTTTCGAGTCAGTTTCCCTTGTTGGTGTTGCAAAACCTTCCTTGAACTTCTCCGACATATTATACTATAGAGTTTTGAAGTGTTCTAGTGATTTTTTTTTGTTTTAGAATCATCCCAAGCAGCCAAATACGGAGGATGTTTCACAGGCCAATCGACAGTTTTGACATCGACCGGTGTCCAGCGCCCTCTATCTGAGCTACGAGTGGGCGAGAAAATACTCGCCTTCGACGCCACCACCAAAAAATTAGTTTTTAGTGAAGTGATCTTGTTCCTAGACTACAATCCGTCTCAAAAGAGGGAATTTCTGAAAATAGCTTTGGCTTCTGGTCGGACTTTAACGGTGACACCCAATCACTTGGTGACCTTGAAGGATGGGCGGACAGTTTATGCGGAAACTCTTAGTGCTGGTTCCAGTGTCCTTGTCAGTGATGATACGAACACTCTAAACGATGACGTCATCATTGGTATCAAGCCTGTTTTGCGCACCGGGGTATTCGCTCCTCTTACCAAAGCGGGCACCGTGGTGGTGAACGGGGTGGTAGCTTCTTGCTATGCAACGGTTGACAACCAATCTCTGGCCCACTGGGCTTTCCTCCCCTTGCGACTCGTTTGGAATATCAAACTGAGCCTGCACAGAGTATGGATGATCATGAATAAACCCCTCAGCGGGTGGGATGGTGAAATCGTTGAAACCACCAGAGAAGCTCCATCTACTGGTGTGCATTGGTACGCTAAAGTATTATATTCCACCGCCAGTTATCTTATACCATCCCATTTACATAACTAACAGAGTAACACTCTGTATACAGTACACTCGAATGACAAACAAGTTAAAAATGTCATACATATTATAAATAACAATTTTTTTTGTGATACTAATTATATGTCATACTTATTTTTTTATGTAGTTAAAAATGATAGAGTATGTTTTAAGTCTAAGCAAGATCAAGCTAGATTCTCAGTATTATCTAAAAGAATAGTGAGAATACCCTGACAAATTGTTAATAAGGCTGAACTAGTGTCATGACAAATCAGACTGTATGGGGTATTTATCCTTGTATAGTCGGGTTTTAAGAGGAGTGAAACATATATGTCTGTGCTGACACCTAGTGTCGATAATAGAGAGTGAATCTTTCTGGCACGTTGATATAACAGGGTACTAAAAAGAATACATTCCAAAATTGTAGCTTCCTAAATCTGTCGTCCAGTTGGGAAAAGCGCCCCAATTATATTATATACTAGCTAGCCCGGCAGACGTTGTTCTGCCCTTTCCGGTAGGTGATATTCAAGATATTTATTTAAATCATTTGCCTTTTATTTTGATTATATCACTTGTTTTTTTTTTAATAACTGATATAAAATTTCTTTTTTAACAATAAATAACGAAAATGTTGGGTTGATTAACACAATAACACAGAAATGATGTTCACATGTCATATTTAGTAAATATGAATCATTTATAACTTGATTTATAACTTGATATTAATAACTTGACTACAGCGTTACCTATCGGATCCTAGCTGTGAACCATCGTCTCGACAAAATAAATATATTGTCGGAATATAACCTCAATCGGTCAAGTTATTTAGAAGTCACAAGTCACAAGTCATATATGTATATATACCTCGAACTTACGCGATAGGTGAGACCGAACGACAACCGTGTAAATCGAATTCGCGTAAGTCGGGACACAATTTCGTATATAAATGCATACAACTTTTGTTTAAAGGGACCAAGGGCTAAAGAAAATAATTTAGAATAAAATTGTGTATTCAAATCTTAGATAATTAAACAAATTATAATGTTATTTTAATGCAAAAACATTAATCGAAGTTATTTTGATGTAGAGGGCTTCATAAAGTCATTTGACTGGTCAAAGAATTTTTCTGCTCAAATAAAATTTCTTCATAGCACGTTAAGAATTTTTGTTTCTGTTTTGTAACTGAAACGCACTCTTTATTGGATTCTCTCCTTTTTTTAACTTCTATCTCTTTTTAGTTGAACTAAAGGCTTCCGTGAGGTTTGCAATCGTCATTTGATCTTCAGATTGAACTGGGTCAAAAAAATCAGGTTCTTCAATGTTTGGTTCACACATTTCTATGACCTCATCAACTGTCAGCTCCTGATTGTGTGAATCTAGCAGTTCTTGTACGTCCTCACCATGCAATTTTAAATTTAATTATCTAACAATATCGACAACGTCTCCAACAACATTTGATCAGGCTCTGGCGCTGATTCCGCCGGAGTTTCACTAGTGAATAAAAATGGATACAGTTTTTTCCAAAAGCCATTTAAAGTTTTTGTGAAATTTTCATCCCAAGATTTTTCAATAATTTTTACGGCATCTAAAACATTAAATTGTTTAAAAAGTTCATTGTTTTGCCTTATAACTTCATGGATATATGCAAATGATCGTTTCGTGTAATAAGCTTGAAATGTTTTCATGACACCCGGATTCATCATTTCAAGCAAGCTGGTTGTATTTGGTGGCAAAATTCAACTTTCACACGTGGGGCGAAATTAGTGAGAGTAACAGGAGGATGGTCTGGTGTATTGTCGATTAATAGCATCACCTTAAATGGGATTTGTTTTGATTGGTAATAACGTTCGACTTCGGATATGAAGTGATGACCAAACCAATCGTCAAAAAGGGAGGCTGCCACCCAAGCTTTAGGATTTGACTTCCAAATCACGGGCAAACCAGCTTTAGATTTATGTTTTAAAGTTTTTGGATTTTCCGAGCAATAAACTAAGAGCGGTTTTAACTTACAGTCATCAGCTGCATTTCCGCCAACCATCACTGTCAATCGATCTTTCGAGGCTTTAAAACCGGAAAAGGTTCCGCCTGTCCCCTTTCCGCGATGCTATGCCAGTTTCAGCGACTTTTGAATCGGCTGAACCACCCGTTACTAGCTTTAAAGATTTCATCTTTGGCCGCCTCCCCAGCTTCTTCTTTTAATCTCTCAAAAATCAGCTTAGCTTGAGCACACAATATTTTGATCAACATGACAGTTTTATACTTTTACTTGATTATCACACTCTAATTTCAGCATTGTTTAAGTCTTAGCGATAATACCATGACCTTTACGAATAATGCTTGAATTCAAAAATTGAGCATTTTTTCAATCTTCCAGAATTTTTCTTTATTTTTTATAATTGTTCAGACTGTCGATTCTGGTAGAATAAACTTGTTTGTCAATTCAGAAACTTTTACTTTTGTATTGAAATCTTTGATAATGTTTAGTTTACGATCCAAATATAATGTTTTTCTTTTCTTATTTGTTTTACTTTGTTTAGATGAAACATTTATTTTTAAATGAAATAAATTAACAAAACAATTTGTAAACGTGTGTCGAGTCCACGTGAAATATGTCTGTCAATATATCATCATCAGCCTGCGTCGATCCACTGCAGGATGAGGGGCTCTTCAGCATATTTCCAAATTTCAAGGTCACGATATCATCAGTCCATCGTGCTTTCGGTCTTCTTCGCGGACGTTTGCGATTACGCGGTATCCACTCCAGGATTGTCTTGCTCCATCTGTCGTCCCATCGCCTTGCAATATGGCCTGCCCAACTCCATTTCAATTGCTTTACTCTTCCAATGATGTCGTTCCAACACTTTCATTTGTTCCCTGATCCATGCGCAGCGCTTTCTGTCTCGTCTTGTAATGCCAAGCATACATATTTCCATTTCCCTCTGTACTACCCGAAGTTTTTGATTTGACTGCGATGTGAGTGTCTAGGTTTCACTTCCATATGTCATAACGGGTAGGACGCTCACATCGAAGACTTTTCTTTTCAGGCAAAGTGGGAGTCTGCTCTTAACACTATGTTGGGCCTGCCAGGCTCATTTAACACACCGTTCCACCTCCCGGGCGGTATCACCCTCCATTGAAATCCTCTGCCCAAGATATATAAAGTGGTCCACAATCTCCAAATCCCTTCCTAAAACTGAATTTTTTCTCTCCTCAGTTCTAAATGTCCCAAATGGTTCGCCAGCCCTTTGCAGCTCTTGTATGTGTCTTTGCAGCTCCTCTGGGTCTTGTGAAAGGAGAACGATATCATCTGCAAATCTAAGATGGTTTACGTTTGCATCATTGATCTTTACACCATCCAAATCCAATTTACGGAATACTTCTTCAAGGCCAGCCGAAAAAAAAAATAGGCGATATTGCGTCACCTTGCCGTACACCTCGTTCTACATTAATTCCCACTTCAAGATCATCAAGGTGAATTGTCGCTGTAGCTCCATCATATATCGATCCTAATCGGTTTTTATATGCTTTGTCTACCCCCTGGTTAAGCAGTGTCTCCATTATAGCATGCTTTGAGATGGAGTCAAATGCTTGTTCGGAGTCGTTAAAAGCCAAGCACAGTGGCATATTGTATTCGTTATATCTTTCTATGGCCTGTTGTACAACCTGGATGTGATCCGTTGGACTAAATCCACTTCTGAATCCTGCTTGTTCTCTTGGCTGTGCGTCATTCCGTGTTTTTAATATTCTTTTAGAAATTATCCTAGTGAAAACTTATTGGAAGGTAGTTCTTTAAATCTTCCTGTGCTTCTTTTTTCATGTAAAAGGATCACTTCTGCATTTTTCCATAAGTCAGGTACTTTTTGTTCTTTGAGGCATTTGGGTATAATTTTGCCAGTGTTTTATGTAACGTTCGACCACCATCTTTTAGCATTTCGACAGTTACACTGTCCTTTCCTGGAGCCTTGCCGTGTTTCATCGATTCTATAACACTTGCCACCTCCTCCATTAGGATATTTGGCATTTGTTCCTCCGTGGGTATTGTTGTCTTTGATTGGTTCTGATCTTCATATAACTGGGAATAAAATTTTCTGATAACCTCTAACATTTGCGTACGTGCCCTGCACTCTGTGCCATCATCACGCATAAGGCATAAATGTGCGTTCTTTTGCTTCTCAGCTTCTTTTTAGTCTTGTTAATTCCTTTGCTTCCTTCCAGGGTTTTTTGCACTAGCTCCATGTTGAACGGGCGCGTATCCTCTCTGATACGTTTTGTTATAGTTTTACAGAGTTCAACGTACTCGACCCTGCCAAAAGGACTACTTGCATTTCTCATTGTCCGTCGTTTCTTCATTAAATCAATGGTCTCATTGGAGATTTTTGTCGGTTTGAGACATTTTTATTCTGGTTCTATTGAAGCAGAAGCGATATATATATATATATATATATATATATATATATATATATATATATATATATATATATATATATATATATATATATAGTCCGAGATTTTCTTTATCATTTGAGTTCTTGATTTTGATGATTAATAATTATGGTAACTTTCGACGCGAAACACTAAACTTGAAGATATATACCATTAAACACCAAACCATTTTTTAAAACTTCTGTACGCACGTTTCGCTGATCATTCTAATCATGTTAATATGAGTTTTTGGACAGAAGTTTAAAATAGTGATTTGGTGTTTAGTGGTAAATCTCTTCGAGTTTAGTATACTGATGATGTTATTAGTCCAATGTCTTGTTGGTCTCCTTGCTTGATGTAAGGAACACTAATCTACGTCATTTCTCATCATATTTCTGATCCTGTTAGCAGCAGTGTATGTAGAAAATCATTGATAAATATTAAAAAAAAAATAACACATCTCTTTTTTCATTTGGACGACAGAAATGTTTATTGTTAGTTATTAGTTTATTTTAATTATTTAATTTATTTTCAAAGTGAAAGAAAACGCTTGTGGCCAGTGACAAAAAAACAAGTTGGTATTTATCTCCAATCTTCTTTTATTTTTGTTCCTTAATTATTTTTTAAATCTAATTAAACGAAATTGTCCTTAGTTTTAAACTATTGTTGCATTGTAGTCATAAAAAACGCAAGAAAAAAATGTCAAAACTAGTACGTAGGTCTGTTAAATACTTAACATAATTCATAGCAAATTAGTAAAAAAAATTGTAATTAATGTAATTTTATGTATATAATTTTTTTGTATGATAATGTATAAATTATTATTTATGTAATATATACTATTTTTTATTTATCCATATAAAGTTTATATTTCGTATTAAATATTTATGCTACAATATATTTTTTGTTTTTTTTTTGGGTTAAATTATTATCGAAAATACATGTCCGGAACGAAAAGTTTTTACAGTTGAACCGCCGAAATTTAATGACACTAGTATGTCATTAATTGACGTAATTAATTCACTATATCATAGACATTGTTTCAATATGTTCTTTTCCATTACCGAACGAGAGAAAAGAAGATAAAAAAATCAATATGTCTTCAGGTAAGAGCAGTGCGTTACGGATAGCGTTACAGCCGGGTAGAAAGAGAAAGTAACAAATAGCGACAGTTCGTGGGAAAAAAAAAAACAGGTGGGGCATGTATAACCAAATTTTGGAATGGGGATAGGGAAATGCATCGCAACCAAAAATTTTACATTTCTTAGCATCATACACATTCTTTGCTGTGTAGAAATACGAGTGTAACTGTCAGACATCAAATTTTTGTAAGGTATCTATATAATAAAATTTTGCTAAACTCAAGGACTATGACCATTAAATCTGTTTGTAGTTGAAATCCATCCTCCTAAATTTCTGACTCCTAAATTTGAAATCGACTTTACAAGTTTTTTTTTAATAGATATTCTTGCTAACGCGCACGGCCGTTCGTGGCCTATAGTGTTTCTTAGAAATGTTTTGATTCGTTTGAGTGTGGAGAAACATGTTTCGCTTTCCACAGTCGTCATAGGGGCGGTACAAAAAACAGTCAGCAATTCCACAGATTCACTAAATGTTGATGTTAAATTGTTTTGGATAAACATTTGTAACAGCGGCACAGCCCCACTGTGTTGCATAAAATCGTCCCGTGCGTACATTACGGACAGTTTATTTTTTAATTTTCAGTAATTTACGTTTGCAAACAAGTTACAGGTTTTAATGTCTTCATTTGGAAAGACGGCTCGATATTCACGAAATATTTCAGTTCGAAATAAATTGGCAACAGTTAGGTATATATCGAAACTAAAACGTTCATGAACCTGTATGGTTAAGGTATCACAGATTTCCTTGCATATCCTGACATTCGGATTGGGGTCCTCCTTGTCAGTAAATTTCCGTTTCTTTCTACGTTTTCTTCTTCCGTTTCTTAATTTGTGTTTCTATATTGTTTCTAATATTTTGAATGACTGCTAAAAAAGTTACCAAATTCTTCTTAACTTTAAGTGCTTCTAGTTGCCTGCTTTGTAGTTGATCGCAGTGAGGCATTATTTTATTGAAGAAAAACAACCAAAATTTAAAATTATCATCCACCAAATAATGTGTTAACCCCTGAGCTTGATTAATATAATTTTTTTCCGACTCGTCGCCCATAATTTCTTCAAGGCATGTTTGCAGTTCTTCTTTGTAAATGTAAACAGTATTCACACATTTAGACGTAAAGTTCCATCTGGTAGGGGTCGCACGGGGTAGACGCTTTTTCATGACGGTGTTCCGTCTAGTTGTCCTTTTGAATAATCGAGGAAAGAAAGGGGGAAATGCAAACAGATTTACAAAAAACACATTTACACCTTTTTCTATTGTACAACACCTTTCAATTATTAGATTTAATTGATGATTTTTGATGACAATTCGGTCCTCAAATGTTAATGTGACATTATTTCTATTAATATATTGCATTGAATTCATCTTCATTATTGTAATCGTTCAAAACATTCACTTTGCAACCACTCGAAAAGCCGAAAAGCGCGATGGCGAAAAACACCTGACTATTGAGAATGGGCGCCCAAGATATGACGTTATAAATGCGTTTATTCTCCAGGTTACTAGCAAAGCGATACATTGCTGTCTTTGTTTTACGCATGCGATAGTAAAGAAAACAGTAGCGACACATACTTGTCTGTGCCCAAAGCACGTGTTCTTTAATCGGTGCGCTTCGACAACCCACGTCCTATTTCGTTACCGCGAATGACATTATGGATGTTAGACTATCGAAGTCGCAAGAAGCGTGATCATAGACAGAACAGAGAATAAATTAATCAAAAACTTAAATTATTTTTTTCACTTTATTTTTTAATTTTTTAGGTTATGGCCTTATGGCCCAACCGCCATTGGTAACAAATAATTAAAATGTTTTGTACCCATGATTAAAAGTTCCTCTATTGAGTTCAGCGGTCCTGTTTTGATTGTCATTTGAGTTGTTTCGTTATTGCGTTTTAGTGAAATTTTGTGCTGTAAAGTCCAGTTTTATTGTAAAAAACGTGCTTATAATAACTACTGTTATGTGTAAGTACTATAATGAGTAAGTATTTGTAAAGATTCATAAAGTTTTATTTCCTTCAATAATTCTAACTTAACCAAAAACATTTTATTACAAATGTTTAATAAAAACAGAATTTATATTTGCTAATTCTAAAAACACACTGAAAGATAAACAACCGTTTCAAAATATTAACGGAAATATGGAAGTGCGAACTTTTAAGCTATCTATATTTATTTTAACATTTTGTGTGATTTCAGATAATATTGGGAAAAACACTGAAATCCTAAGCCCAACAATTTGTGCTCAATGTTTATAAGTATTTCCAAATGGAAAAGAGGAATGGAAGGAAACCTTTAGAGCCTCTTTTAACAATTCAAAAGGTAAATAATACTTGATTTGATTACGTTTTACTTATATTGCATTATCATATCGTAAAATGTTTTAGAGAATTGCAGCAGCATTAAATATCAAGGAAAACAGGGTATTGTATTAAGAAAAGGAAATAACATTATTCAGTTATTTCTTCTCCTGGAATAAGCAGACCTCATGCAAAGACGGAAACAACACACTTATCTGAAGGAAGTAAAATGAAAGTTTGAAGTACCTTGTACAATATGTTTATATAATTATATGATACATTTGTACTAAATGTGTGATATGTTTGTAACAAATGTTCAATGCAACTGTTTAAAGACACGAATATTCCCGCAGCTTTGTAACATTTTCATCGTATAAAAATGGGTTTCAACAACCGTTTTTACATTTTGGTTTTTTAGGTTGACTCGTAGGCCCTGACTTATCTTGGATTAACTTTCCCCAAAACGGGTTCTGACTTTTCCCTTTTAGGGGGTAATATTATACCTGGAAGCGTCGAACTTTTTCTGAAGGGTCAAGTTCGACGATGTTAGAATTGGGTTTGCAAAGGAGTCCAGAAAAACTTCGTGAAGATTAACTAGAAAATGACGACTAAGTCTCATCAGAATATTGACTAGTCCGCGTTCAAATGCTGGGTCTACGACCGCGGAAGTCGACGGTCCGCCATTTGTAGACGGGATATAGGGGTTAGTGAAGGCGATCATCATTAATGGAACTTATGCAGACCCGAGAAGTTCGGGCCCCATAGGCCAGCTGTCCGGAATTAGGGAACGAAAGTGGACTTAGATTTTTACCCCTCCGAGGGAGGTTTGGAGGGTCTCGGTCAATTGGGCCTGAATTTGGCTCACCAATTAACTCGTTAGGTGCTCCGCAAGTTCGGAGAAGGGATTATTCACTTGCAGAGCGGGCTTTTTGGGAGGAACCATGTTCTTCTGGGACTCCCAGACGAAGAAGGCCCTATTTGGTTTAGGTTGCGATGAATTGGTCTTCGCCGATGAGTCTGCTCGCCCCCGCAGTTGCAGCACTTTGCTGGGGAATTCTTGTCATTTTTGCATTCATGTGATAGATGGGGCTCTCCACACTTGACGCAAATCGGGTCCGCGTTACACTTTTTTGCCGAATGGCCGAATTGCTGGTAGTTACAGCACTGCACAACACGGCCATTCGACTTCTGAGTTTGAATTTTTACCTCTTGATTAAACAGGGTCTTGATATTGTAGTGCGTGTATCTCCTTCTCCTCCTTCGGAAGAACTACTTGCACTAATGCCATTGGGGCGCCTTTCTGGGTTTCTATCTCTCAACGTGTATAGGATGGTATCCCAAGTCAGAAAGTTCTATGCTTATTGATGCTGCCGGGATAGTCTCCACTACACCCCTGATTACAACGCGTAAGTTGCGTTCTTCAGGGGTTCAGAACGAATGATATTTATAGCCCCGCTCATCAAACATTTTTGCGGTGGCCCTATAATCATCGAATGCAACGGGTCTCAGCATGATACCTCTTTTCCTAGGTTGATGTTTTCCTCTTTACAAAGACGTAGCATCTGGAGACAAGCCACCTTGTCGCGAATGACAATCTTGGTTGACTTTTGCGTCACAGACGCCTCTGGTTTCTTTGGCGAAGTTTTCTTGGCTTCTGCCGGTTTGGGTGCTGGTGGCTTCTTAAAAATGGGTGCCTGCGATTTTCTTTCAGGGCTTCTTCAAGGGCGGGGAGTTCTCCTTATCGGCCTTTGCAGCTCGCTTGGCGTTCTTTTTCCTGTTCTTGAAGCTTTAGCTCCCCTCAGAATCGGAAGCTGATGTCTAGCCTCCCTCGGGTAGCCCAATGTCAGAGCCGTAAAATGGAATATCCTCCATCGTGGTTTCTCGTCTTTCTTTTTCACGGTCCGATGCCTTGAAAAAAAATCGAGTTTGTCGTTTAGTTTTTCCCGAAGTTGAAGATTTTTACATTGGAGTTTTTCAACGTTTTCACTTAGCATTTGGTTTTCATTGCGTAGCTCATTCAGTTCTGCGTTAGGAAGGTTACCCATCTCGTTTAAGTAGCGCATCTGGCCCTCAAGCTCATGAATGCGTTTCTTTTTATCGTCTAGCGAGCGATGGAGAGTTTGGAAAGCCTTTCGCGTGATGGTGAAACCCGTGGGGTCTGCCATCACCCCGTTTAGAAACTACTGAGAAAATTCGATACCGCAGAGAGTGTAGATTCCCTAAAAGCTCGGACTGAACTGATGAGGAACAGCAATGTTTCTAGAGTCGATAAAATAATGATTTTGACCAATATCAAAATAATTTAATTCATTATTTTGACCAATAACAAAATAAGTTCATTCATTGGCTCTTTCCCTAAAATTTCGTGATAACTTGAAATTGTTCGTGCAATTTTAATCTACAAAATTCTTTGTTTAATCTGTGACATAAAACTTTACAATTTCATGATACACTCGAAATTTGACATTAAAATATTGATTTATAACTGGACGTTTTATAATTTCATGTTATAAATATATGCAAATAAATGTATCGTGGATTTAAATCATGAACATAAATATCCATCTTTCGAGGCACCAACCACGTCCATTATGAAAGTTAGCACACGACGCGGTTCGGCGGTTCAACTGTAGGTTAGCACATATGGTAGACTCATATTTATATAGTAAGACTCAAACATAATCCATGTTTTTGAATTAGTCACCCATTACCAAAAAAAAAATAGCTCATTCAGAGAAATGATGGTTGTATCATCAAAATATATGACACTCACGTTACAATGTTGCCACATCAACATCAAAATACCCAGACTTTGGCTTTTGTATGATCGATAAAACTGTAAATGAAAAAGTATCACGAAAAGTTTTTTTTTAAGTTTTCACCAAAAATACGTTTCGAAACTTCTGCTTGTGAACCTAGCGGCTTTTTATTTAGTTCACACAAAGTTTAATCATGTGCTATCACTAAAACAACTTTCAGTATCTGAATCGCTGTTCAAGTAAATTATTATGGGATTAACTTCTAGTCTATCAAATACTCGTTCGCTATTCCATCATCTCTCAATCTCTTCTTCTGTATGTCCGATGCTGTTCATCCAGATCTGTGGTGTAACTATCTATAAAGTTTCTTTCCACATATTCAAACAGTTATCAATCGTTTTTCCATCTCGACGTATATGACGATTGTAATAATTTTTGGCCATCCCCCATATCAATTTTATAGGATTGAATATGCTATGATAATGGGGAAGACGTAACTCTTTGTGGCCATACTCTTCAGTCATATGATCTGCCACATATTCTTTTTTTAGGCTTGTTTCTAGAAAAGAACATTATGAAACACAAACCTGTCCCTTTAATTGCTGCTTACCGAATAACGATTTGCAGCAGTTCTCTTTTCAATATAATATTTTTAAAAGGAAGATTATGCTTCGTCAGCCATTCTGCAATTTCTGGTTTTATCCATGCACTAGTTGGAGGTTTATCCATCAGTGTACTATATGATATGGTGCATTATCCATGACAATACTGATGGTTCCTCCAAGATTTTCAACAGCTGCTTTTCAAACCAAAACAGAAACTTATCTTGATTCATTTCTCCATGATAATCGCCTTTTGTTTTAGAAGAAAAGACTAATTCGGGCTCTGGAATAAAGTCATTCTTGTTCCCATCATGATGAACAACATATCTGCAATAACATGTTGTTATTGACACGTCTTAAAACAACTATTCATGACAACATGACATTAATGTCTCCAAAGTCTTTTTTTGTAGTCTTTACACTCCTCTTGTTAACATCTTGCCATGAGTGACTCAAGGTTCCATTTTGAAGTATCCATGTTTCATCTAAATAAACAAAATCAAACAGAGATTGGTTTTTGATATTTTGATACATCTTCAAAAATGTTATTGTTTAAATGCAATATCTGGAAGTTCCATCAGGCCCCTACGTGGATTATCCTTAATCCATTTAAAACCAATTTTTTTTAGAAGTGAATTTTCTATGAAGTGATTTTTTACATCCATCAAAGAGTTTTTTCCCAGTGTTCCTCCATTAGTCCTCCCATTGTCCCCCCATTAGTTTTTTCCATTGTTTTGAAAATAAACTAGTAAACAGATTGTCATGTTGTTTGTTGTCATGTTGTTGATTGTCATGTTTTGACACATGACATTTGAAGGTTGTCACAGTCGACCAATGGTGGTTATTTTTCGTAAATGATGTCTTTATATGTCAGATCGGGGACTTATTGACCCATGTGTTACTTTAGCAAATTTTATTCAACTGCATACAAAATATACAGCTAAAGTAAAAAAAAAGGATCAGTTTTTGTGTTTGATTATTTTCTTGTTTGCATAGTCAGTATATTTGCGATAAAGGTTCCAAAATGTCTTCTTCCACTATCGACAAGGCGATATTCTTCTGCTTGTCTTTCCTATGTTTCTATAGATGATGAATGCCTATCTACTGTGAGATTTTTAGATGGGTTTCCTGTCTGAAGGGTGTTCGTCTCGCCATATTCAGTATATCTGCATGTTCTTTTCTTTCTTCACAACATTCTTATGGTATTTATTACTTTGCCTTTTAGTATTATTTCCAAGATGACTTTTAATGTTTTCATTTCTACTAGAGAAAGAGACAGATTTATGTTTAACTCCAGAGTTTTGTTGATATTTCTAAGATTCGCTGGAATAATTTGGTTTAGTATTGTCAACTAAAGAGAAATGCTTGTTCTTGTAGTAGAAATATTATTTGTGGATCGCCTGGTCTTGCAGATCCTGCAAAAGCTTTTGGGAGGTATGCTAAATTTCTAATAAATTGCTAAATTCGCTAGTTCAATTACTATTGTGTATTATTATGACCGTGATACTTGAAGAAATCTGGTGGTCAAAAGCCGAAATAAGTAGTGGTGGTACTCTCTTTTCACTTTGGTAGTGCACTTTCGAAAGTGCACTAACGAATTCTGGAAGTTACGACTAGCAAAATATGATTCTTTCATGTTTATTTTGCTTTATTTACGTTTACGTTTACGCATACTTTATTTACGTTTACGCATTTTTCTAATTTCACCTCAACAGCCTAAATTGTGATAAATATCTATATATATGAACACTTTTGTTGGTTGCTTGACCGGGAAGGAGCTCCACCTATCCCTTCAACTGGATGATATATGTTTCGTCTCTCGAGGTTCAGACTCTTCAGGGTGCCGACATATACCATACTATCAAGAATAGGAAGACCCTATCCACAGCCCACAAGCCACGTTTTCGCCGACCTCCCGTCGGATGGAGTATATATGTACAGTTCTCGGTCAAGCAACCAACAAAATTGTTCATTTAGGCGGAGACGCAGGTTGTTGTGTGTTCCACATGGGATTCTGAAACCCAACGATTGGGTGTGTGATGACACTCAGCTACTGCTGTCTCATTGCACGTAGTCCAAAAAAATCTTACAGTACATGCTTCCAACTCTCGCGGACCTGAGCTTTCCTTTGCCATTCGGGTCCAATATACTTAATAATATTATCAGTCCATCGTGTTTTCGGTCTTCTCCGTGGACGTTTACGATCAAGCGGTATCCAGTCCAGGACCGCCCGGTCCATCTTTTGTCCCATCGCCTCGCTACATGGCCTGCCCACATCCATTTCAATTGCTTTCTTCCAATGATCTCGTTCACTTTCGTTTGTTCTCTGGTCCATGTGCAGGTCTTTCTATCCCGTGTAGTAATGCCAAGCATACATCTTTCCATTCCCCTCTGTGCTACTCGAAGTTTTTGAACTGACTGTGATGTGAGTGTCCAGGTCTCACTTCCTTATGTCATAGCGGGCAGGACACACTGATCAAAAACTTTTCTTTTCAGACAAAGTGGTAGTTTGCTCTTAAACACTATGTTGAGCCTGCCAAATGCCAACCAGCCTCATTCAACGCGTCGCTCCACATCCCGGACGGTGTCCCCTTCCATTGAAACCATTTGTCTAAGATATATATAGTGATCCACAACTTCCAAATCCGTTCATAAAATTTTCCCCTTTGTGGATCAGACCTTAACGTGGTAAAGGGGTTTGAGTAGGGTAATGAAGTTTTGAGCTATGCCGTCTGGAGTCTATGTTCCTGGGAGGGTTACCCTTGGCGAACGGGTCAAGGCAGAGGCCTCAGACTAATATGATCCAAAATCTACCAACCCGCATTGGACCAGCGTGGTAGATTACAGTCCATACCTTCAACATGGTATTTCAATATGTTGAAATATGACAGTACAACCTCAAACACGGCCCTCATTCCCCGGAGGCCAAGGGGCAACTGCCTACGACAGCGGGAAGATCTGCCCCAATGCAGAAGGTGCTAAGAATCACCGGGTTAGATCAGGCTGCCATTGGACTTTTAACATTGCTACGCTTAATATACGGACTATGAAAACGTGAAACGGACTATGAAAACGGAGACCCGACTGCAAGAACTCTTAATCGAACTTGACAACATACATTGGTATATTATTGGGCTCTGTGAAACACGAAGAAAGGGTGAAGAGTTAATCAAACTAGAACCAACTGATCACGTACTCTACACCCGAGGTACGGAGAATGGACGATGTGGTGGAATTGGATTCCTCATCAATCGAAAACTCAAAGACAGTGTAGTTAAATATGAAAGTATATCTGACCGATTAGCCCAATTCAGTTGAATAAAAAGTTTAAGCTTCAAATCGTCCAAGCTTATGCACCAACTATAAGCCATAGAGATGAGGAAATTGAGGAATTTAATCATGATGTGGCCCAACTTTTAGAAAAAGAGAGGTGTATGTTTAAAATCCTGATGGGTGACTTTAATGCCAGAATCGGAAAAGCAAGAACTGGTGAAAATGCAACTGGTCCAAATGGAAATAGTGAGCGAGACAATAGAAGTGACAGGCTGGTTGACTTTGCCGAAGGACAAGAATTCTATATTATGAATTCGTTTTATAAGAAAAAGATCAAAAGTAAATGGACATGGAAAAGTCCATCTGGACTCACCAGTGAAATTAATTATATCATGTCAAACGATAAAGCAATATTTTGCAATTGTACTGTTCTTAACCATTTTGATGTGGGAAGTGACCACCGAATGTTACGAGCAAAGATTAGGATAAAATGCCGAAAAGAACGCGAAAAAATGATAAGATCAAAAGGTGGCAAAGTGGATACTGGGAAGCTACTGGAGACGGGCAGGGATTTTGAAATTACTTTGTCGAACCGCTTTGCTGTGTTACAACACCCAGAGGAGATTTAAATTACAGACCAATATAAAGAAATCGCCAACAATGTGTTTAAAACGGCGGCTTCAATAGCACTAGAAGATAAATGTTTCAAAGAGTCAAAAATTTCCAATGAGACCATTAATTTAATGAAAAAACGCCGGACAATGAAGAATGCAGACAGTCCTTTTGGCAGGGTCGAGTACGTTGAGCTTGCAGGAAACGAACGGAAATGTTAGAGGTTGTCCGAAGATTTTATTCAAAGTTATATGAGGACCAGAATCAGACAAGAACAGCAATGCCTACTGAAGAACAAATGCCGGATATCCTGGTGGAGGAAGTGATAAAGGGTATAGACTCGATGAAAAATGGCAAGGCTCCAGGAAAGGATAGTATAACGGTGGAGATGTTAAAAGCTGGTGGTCGGAACTTACATAAAACACTGGAAAGATTATACTCAAAATGCCTCAAACAACAAGAAGTACCCAGCTTCTGGAAAAATGCAGAAGTGATTCTTTTATATAAGAAAGAAACACGGGAAGATTTAAACAACTACCGCCCAATAAACCTCTTATCAGTGGTCTACAAAGTTTTCACCAAGATAATATCCAAAAGAATACTAAGAAAACTTAATGACGCACAACCAAGGGAGCAAGCAGGATTCAGAAGTGGATTCAGTATATTGGATCATATCCAGGTTCTACAGCAGGTCATAGAAAAACACATCGAATACACTATGCCACTGTACTTGGCATTTATCGATTATGAAAAAGCATTTGATTCAATCTCAAAGCGGGCCATAATGGATGCATTGCTTAATCAAGGTGTAGAGAAAGTCTATGTAAACCTACTAGGATCGATATATGATGAAACTAGAGCAACAGTCCACCTTGACGATATTGAGGTGGGAATAAATGTACAGCGGGGCGTACGGCAGGGGGACGCAATATCGCCTCTTCTTTTCTCAGCCTGCCTGGAAGAAGTGTTCCGTAAGCTGGATTGGGAACAAGATGAAATAATGATTAATGGTGCGTACTTAAATCATCTTAGATTCGCAGATGATATCGTTCTTCTTTCACAGGACCCAGATGAGCTGCAAAGACACGTACAAGATTGCAAAGGGCTAGGGAACCATTTGCCTTGAAAATAAACCAGAAGAAGAGTCAGGTAATGTTCAATAAATTTGCTGAGAACAAAAGGATTTCTATTTTAGGAACGGATATGTATATATATTTTTATAATTGAAACACTAGAGTTATAATGTAAATACGTTATATTTCAAATATTAAAAATACAATTAGTTTCCTTCAGGGTTACCTAACCATGGGTAGGTTTTAGGGCACGGGACGCAGGAATTCATGTATCTGATGGTACCGTCTGGTTTGGCCAGAGTGCAAGAGTATGGTGAACATCCACCAGAGAAGTCTACTAAATCGGTTGTAAAACTGGACAAAGGTTGTGGATCCTTGATCCATTGAATAACCTAAATAAAATAGTTTTTTGTTTTATCACATGAACATTTTTTTCTCTTTGAGGTGATTTTTTAAAGGGTATCTTAAAGCTACTTATTTATAATGAATTGAAGAACGCACCAAATATTTTTTGATTTGTAGACATTTACTCTTATAGACCATGCCTTTTTCTAATAATTTTCGATAGATTTTTTAGAATGTTTAAGTTGTTTAAGAATGGTTACGTTGTCTGAGTTCGTTATTGGAATAGAGTTTCCATTTAATGTAACCATGTTTCGGTTAATAATGTCGATTTTACGAAGAGATGGCCTTAGTAATACATTTGTTGGTCTAGACCAGGGATCTCCAAACTTTCCAGCCTTAGGGCCATACTGATTACTCCAGTAAGTACCAAAAAATAAGAGCCAAAACCGTTTTAATTTTCTTACCATTATCTATAATTTCTAAACTACTCGCCGAATACGCACCCTAAACGAGCATACGCTTGTTAAATTCGCTAGATCAATTACTATTGTCTATTGTTATGACCGTGACACTTGACAAAAGATGGTGGTCAAAAGCGGAAATAGTTAGTGGTAGTAGCCTCTATCGCTAACAGATGGGGCTTGTAATACTTTCGAAAGCGCAGTTACAATTAAACATTCGTAAATAACCTCATTGTTTCGAAAAAGTTCTGGTGTTTTCCACTCACTTCAAGATGGCAGTAATTGGAGTATAAAAGGTGGAAAAGAAACGAAAAATAGACAGTGAATGCCGGATATTCAAAGATCAATAAAACTTTCAATATTTCGTGATTGAGTCTCATTTGCAATGAAACCATAGCTGTTCTCAGATAATATAACATTAAACGTCATTATGAAACGAAACATTTTCAAAATTACTCAAAATATACAGGAAGTTTGCGGACAGAAAAATTTGAAGCTTTGAAGCGCGGATTGAAGTCGCTGCAATCTTTGTTTACGAAAATAAATACTGAATAAGAGGTTGCAACTCGTGCCAGTTTTCGTGTGCCTCTTGAAATCGCAAAACGTGAAAAACCATTCATGGATGGAGGAATGCAGTAGCCGATGAAATGTGCCCCGAAAAAGTAAATTTATTTTTAAATTGTCAGTTTGCTTGGCAAGAACCGTGGCTCGGAGGGTACAAGACATCGCAGAAAATATACCATCTCAACTGCCTGACAAAAATGAACATCTTGAATGATTTTCTCTGGCCTTGGATGAGTCACCGCACGACTACTGGGGAAGATATTATTAATGGAGTTAAAAATGCCATTAATAAGAAGAACTTTCGATGGAAAAACTTGAAATCTACTAATGCTGATGAAGGCAAAAACATGTATAGTAAAAATAAAGGAGTGGTTGAACTTGTGTCATAGGCTGTATAAAATAATGGTGGTTCAAATCCATTAGTCTTTCATTGGATCATTCATCAACAGTCCTTGTGAGGAAAATGTTTGGATATGTCTGAAGTTCTAAAACCAATCATATCAGTGTTAATTTCATCAGATTCCCTGGGCTGAATCACCGACAGCTCCGAGATTTTATTGAAAAGATTGGAGAAAATAACTTACCATATCATATTGCCGTACGCTGGCTTAGCTGCGGAAAAATCCTTCAGCACTTTTTTGAACTTCATCAATGAAAATCATCGCCTTCTTACCGAATTACAAAATAGCGAATGGCTGTGGAAGTTAGCATTATATGTCGATTTGACAAAACATAAACGAACTGAATTTGAGATTGCAAGTTGAAAACCAGCTTCTCCATGATGTATGCACTAACATCAAATCGTTCCGGCAGAAAATAATTCTGTTTCAATCGCAATTACGTAAAAAATGTTTAGCACATTTTAAAACATGTGAAATATTCAGTCACACTACTGAGATTGAGTTTCCCGTCGATTTTGCAATGGAAGTTTTGAGTACTTTGAAGATAAATTTTGATATTCGTTTTTCAGACTTTGATGTCATTGCGAATTAAATTAAGATTTTTAAAGATCCTTTTGATACTGACTTTGAAACCCTAGCCCCGGTACTTCAAATGAAAATTATTGATTTACAGTGCAATGATATAATTAAGTACAAATATCAAAACTCATCTTTGTTGGAATTTTATGGGTTTTCTACTGGTACAATTTCATGATTTGCATAAATTTGCTCGTGGGCTGTTTTCTGTTTTTGGCACTACTTATTTGTGTGACAAAACATTCTCCAAAATGAAGTACCCAAAGAATGTTTACAAATCTAAATTAATCGATGAGCATCTTAAATGTCTTTTAATAATCGGTACAAGTAAAACTGTCTGAGCCTTAGATCAAAAACCTTCTTAGAAAGGGCGATTTTAATAAATCTAGAATTTATCAACACGCATGGGAATCGGGTCATAAAATCGTTTGGAATAATTCTAAAACGGTATTAAAAGAATCGGTAACAAAATACAAAAGATCAAAAGAAGCCGCTATAATTAATTTAAATAAAAATAATTGTATTGCTATGCCTTCCGTAGATTTAAATTCAATATGGTTCCCGATTCTAAAGAATAGAATTAAATACATTTAAATTTGAATACACAATCAGTACAATAAACAATCACACAGTAAACATTACTTATATATATATATATATATATATATATATATATATATATATATATATATATATATATATATATATATATATATATATATTTTGGTAGTATGTCACTGTCATGAAAATCTATTGTCAATGTAAGTGTCGTTGACATATACAAAAAAATATATTTACTTTCACTCGTGACTTTATTTATTACAAATTAATATAATTTATTTTTTAGTTTAGTTTTGAAAACGGGGGGGAGAGTACCCTCCGAAACGTTAACGTTAAAAGTTTGTACATTTTTTTATAACATTTTTATATCTTTAAAATTTTGTTCGTTAGGCAAATTTATTACAAAAAAGAATCACTGAGAAATTTGTCTCCGTTTGGTTTTTTGTTTTTACCCAGTGATTCTTTCTTTAAATAAGAACAGGTATTTTTGATATTTTTTGAGTTTTAGATAGTGGCGAAAAACCCAAATAAAGGAAAAAAGTAAAACAAGTAAAACTGGTCTACAACTACAAACTATTGTCAGTGGAAAATCACAATTACATAAATCTCATTAGTTTTTTTACAAGTGGACACCCCGCGGTTTCATTCGCGTTAATTTAGCTTTTCCGATCTTGAGGGATTTTCAGGATAAAAATCATATGTATGATGTAGACATTGGCGGGCCGGATTTGGCCAGCGGGTTGTAGTTTGGAGACGGAGACGGGTTGGTCATTATGTAATAAACATAGTTTTTCATAGTTTTTTAATATGTCAAATTAAGTACCAGAAAAAGATGCTTTGCGAAGATGTTTAATAACATTTTTCCATTTGAAGAAAACGGCTGCTGAAAGTTATCGATTGTTGGTTGAAGCTTCTGGTGAACACAACATACTTTATTATGGTTTAAACACCTTAAAAGTGGTAATTTTGATATAAAAGACAAGGAGCGTCCAGGCCAGCCGAACAATTTTGAAAATGCAGATTTGGAAGCATTATTGGATGAAGACTTAACGCATACGTTGAATCAATTAGCAGAAGCATTGAATGTTACCCAATCCATCATTTCCGAACGTCTACACGCATTGGTATACACCCTTTCTTTCTTTTGAAGAAATGGTTCCATATGAATTGAAGGAAAGATGCAATGAAAGGCGAAAAACCACTTGTGAAATATTGCTTGCCCGACATAAAAGAAAATCTTTTTTGGATTGAGTTATAGCAGGGGATGAAAAGTGAATCTATTCTGATATCCCAAAGTGCAAAAAATCATGGTAGACCCAGGCCAGCGTTCAAAATCATAAATAGTGCGCAATATACATGGAAAGAAGGCTTTGATGTGTATTTGGTGGGATAGCTGTGTATTACGAACTGTTGAAACCTGGTGAAATGATTACTGGCAATCGATATCGACAAGAAGTTGATAAAATAGAACCGAGTTCTGAAGGAAAAACGACCCGAATACGCCCAAAGATACGATAATTTTTCAACATGGCAATGCTCAAGCCCATGTTGCAAAAGACGTAAAGAACTATTTTAGAAACCTTAAATGAGACATCCTACCACATCCGCTTTATTCACCGGAGTTAGACCCTTCGGACTATAACTTATTTCGATCGATGCAGCACGGACTTTCAGAACAACGCTTACATTCTTACGAGGAAGTGAAAATTTGTCTTGATGAATGGTTGGCCTCAAGACACCAAAAGTTCTTTTGACGCGGAATCTATTCTTTGAGAAAAAGATCGGAAAACCTTATAGCTAACGTTGGTAAATACTTCGATTATTAAGGTAATTTTAATTTTGTTACGGAAAGATATGCTCAAACTTTGCGAAAAAATCCTGTCCTGAATATGCCCTGGAATTATTGGCGAATTTGGAACTGGAAATTTGGCGAGCAAAAGACGATATATTTTTCAACTTTGTAATTGTAATGGTTTTGAATTCCTCTCTTTTATTCTCTGGATGATTTAGAATATTTACACCGTCTTAGTCAAAACAGCGAATCTGTTTGCTAACAAACGGTAGAATATCTCGTGGACTTTTTGTTATTAATTTTTATGGATTCAAAATTGTACTTGATTTCATTGGGAATGTGATATTCAATTATTTGGATGGGGTAATCGAATATTGTGGACACAAGTAATATATCTGGGAAAGAAGAAGAAGAAGAATTCACCCTGCGTGGTCTCGAGGTAAATTCTACTAACTCTTAATTAACCTCAAACAGATTTGCTTTTAGAAACTAAATTATTTGTTTTGAATTTCCCGACACGCGTTTCACTGCCCCTGTTAGCTTCATCAGGAGATGATTAAATCTATTAGATAAGCAAGCAGATTGAATCCCATGATGATGCTAACATGATTAGTAAAACGTAAGCTGATATAAATAGATCATTTAGATTGTTTTAAAAGTTTTGGTGTTTTGTAGTTAACTGGTTTCTTTGATTTTTTGATTATTTTAAGCTTTAAGAAGATTTAGATACTCACACGTGATTGAGTGACGAAGAAAACATCCGGTAGATTTTCCAGTCTATTTAAACCATCTACCAATCCATCCCAAGCAGTTTCGACATTATCAAACCAGGTTGATTCGATAATGAAAGTAACTGGGGCTTTCTTTGCTGTTCTTTGGTTCTCCACTTGTTGGTACAGCCAATCGGAGACTTCTTGTTTAGTTTGACTAGAAAAGTTTAATTGTAATTATATTTATTGTTTACACAGTATGTAGGAAAAATAACTGAGCATTTTAAATAAAAAACAATTAGTTATTTTGCAAAAATTATTTCTATTTATTCAAAATACACCCCGTTCTCATCACACACCTCAGGGTACGTTCAACCATTACATTTTATATAGTTATTTTTCCTATTATTTTTTTGTTCTTTAATATTTAATCCTCCTGTAAGTTAATTTTCAGCTGATTTTTCATCTTTTCGAAGTGACTGGGAGTCTAGTGGATTGCCCAATATTGGGCAATCAGTTTTTATTTCGTCCAATCATAACGTAATATTTCTTTACAATTGTTCTCGCTTGTTTATATGTCCATTTTTATTTTGATAAGTTCTGTTTCGTGTCTCTTTCGTTTCTCTTTCGTTACTCTTTCGTTTCTCTTTCGATTGTCTTTCATTTTTCTTTCGTTTCTCTTTCGATTTTTTTTCGTTTCTCTTTCATTTCTCTTTCGTTTCTCTTTCGTTTCTCTTTCGTTTCTCTTTGGTTTCTCTTTCGTTTCATCAACAATTGATTATACTGATTTTACACTACTACACTACTATTTTATACTACTTTTATAGTTTGTTTCACTTTTTTGTGTAAGCTAGTCATTAAATTATACTTTGGATAAACAGTAATTGATTATTATAATTAAAAGTGATGTTTTATTCCAAGAAACCTTAATAACCAATAATATCAGTCCAACTCATAGCCATAGCCGAATAACAAAATCCAACTTTCTGCGAACTGCGACGAATTGATAAATTTGGATCCTCATCAGCACTGCCAGCTAGTTTTTTGTCTTGTTTTTGCTTGTAATATCGAGCAACGTGAATGCGTTCGGGATTTGTCGATAATTTGGCAAACACATCGCTCGGATGGCAAATACATCGCGAGATTATCTGCCTCATAAAATTCACGAAGTGCTCTGTAAGTTTGGCGCAGGGAACACTGATTTTGATAATAAATTTCGATCATTTGCAAGGATTGCTTTGATGTTAAAGGTGCCATGATAAGTTACCAAACTATACTCAATAATTTTGACACTAGAGGTCAAAATTATTGAGTATAGACGTAAATTCACAGTTCGTTTGACAGCGATCCCTATCGGAAGTTCAGATACTCTAAAAAAACACCTTTTTCATAATCTATTTCATGTTAGAGACCCACACCTTATCTGAGCGTTGCCTTCATTGATTTTTTTCCCGATTCTTCTATTGGAAACTTTGGTATGAAAAACTAAACTTAAAGAGGTCTATCTCTAAACACAAAATCACTTGTTTCTAATTTCTTGACACCCGTTTCGATAACCATGATAACATCATCAGGGGATGATTCAAGAGCTTCAGGAGATTGATCATCTCCTGGTGATGCTGATCAATCTATTCATCGTTTTGCCCAAATGATTTTCAGTTTACTGATAATGTATCTGCTTACTTGTTTCTTTTACGGAAGCATGCAGCAACGGTAGCACAAACGTCATCTTCAGCGACTAAATCGATAATAGGAGCCTCCCAGAAACCAGCATGTGGTTGAGAGGGACAGTTGTTGCCAGTATCGCAGACTTGACTCGAAATATAGTCAAAAGTGTATGGGAACATGGCGGCTCTGCTGGTCCAGGAACTGTCGTAGGTAAATCCTTGACTAACGAAACCGTTGATGGAATTGTCGCCGGCCAATTGGAACTGTGGGGTCATTACTCCGGTAATATATTCTTCGGGAATGTTAGCAAATTTGGAGATGATTTTTTTTTGCCCACCGAATTCTTGCTCGATAAGAGTTTGAGTGGCATCCCTCCAGTAAATCTGGTGAGGTTCATTACTAAAAATTAATATACACATATCTCTATGGTTCGAACTATGAAAATAAAGTTAATAACCTGATGGAGCGTACTCCAACCTCGAAACCAGCCAGTGCAAGATCCTGGACTCTTTGATAGTCGGTGTACTCGTGAGGTACGTAGAATGTAGCACCGATGTAGCTATCATCTGGATTCTTTCGTGATTCTAAGAGCTCCGACCATCTGTTGTCGTATAATTCAGCAGTAACAGCTTCTACAAATGCCAACACTACCAACTGTAATAGAAACAATATAGATTAGAATGTAGTTAAAGAAGAAGTAAATAATAATATTACAGGATATTTCTTTCCGAAGATAAAATTTGCTATTTTTGTTAACTGGTGATTACTGGTAAAGAGATTCGACAGTGCCTGAATGTTTATATTACTTCTTTCATAAATAAATATCACAGATAGTAAAAACTGTCCTCAATTAAGTTGTGGACCTAATATCATTGACTGCTAAACACACAGCAATAAGTGTTGGAAAATATTTAGTTGCTGGGTTTGAAACAGTGAATTTGACTAAGTAAAATTGGCCAATATAGAGTTAACATAATAGACAAATGATAGAAAGAAAAGAAAACAAAATAATCGCAATTTGGATGGATGTATTAGCGCATTCACCATATAGTCCAGGTTTTATATCCTCATTTGATTTAGTCTCGTCAGTGGCAGGTTGTAATTAAGTATGCCAAACACCATAAATTAGTATCAAGATTGGTAACTACAAAAGGTCGCGAGTTAACAAAATGTATCAACAAAAATAACCTTAATGCTTTGTATAGTGATAGATACGCGATACATACGAACATCAACAATGTTCAAAAACATTAGCAGTTCTGGGTTTGATAAAATACTTGCTTAAGGAAATAATAAATACTGACATCTTACTAAAATATTCTAAAGACATAAACAATGCTGCTTAACTTCTAAAATACAATAAGCCGCCTGGGAGGTGGTAACATTTAAAATGAATAGCCAACTTCAGAATCAGAACGGCTCTATAATGGTAAAATTAAAGACTACGGACAAGATCGATTACAACTAGAGCCCAAGAAGATTAGTCAAGAATTAAAAGAACAGTGAAAGAGGCGAAATAATTACCCAGTAATGGAAAGAATGGGACAATTCAAAATTTTCTTGAAGGTCTTACTTCCATTGAAGCTGCTGTTTAATATTTGTGGCAGACAAGAGCAATAATTAATAAAACAAATGAGAGCATCAATTCTTCGATTGGAACTTTCGGTGTGATACACTACACTCGAAGAGATCCCCAACTAAATACCAAATCACTTATTTAAACTTCTCAACGCGCATCTTGCTAACCATATTGGTTTCATAGGAGATAGTTTAAAGAAGCCTAGATTAAAGCTTAAGCTTTAGATTACTTTATCTCCTGAGGATGGTTAGTCAAACGCGTGTCGAAAAGTAAAAAGAAGTGATTTGGTGTTTAGTCGTAAATCTTTTCGGGTTTAAATGAGAGCATACCATCAATCAGAAAACAGTATTCTGTTGCAGCGCCCATTAGGCCAAGACAGATAAATATTGAGCTGAAGTTTCTGCAATGTATTTCAACCGTAGTCAATGGAAACTTTACGAAAAGAAGAGGAAGAAGTAACCTCATATCCTGGAGCAGCATTCCGAATGGCACTTCCCATTAAAGCTATAAAAATTAGTGAAGTTAAGCATATGATTCCGAGAAACCTCAACTCAAAGAAAAGTCCGAGATTTGATATTATAACTTGGCAAGTTATTAAACAATTACCAGAAAAACATACAAATTTACAATGCCGTACTGAAAGTTGGCCATTATCCATTACGGTGTAGTGTGGAACAAATAATATCGATTCCAAAACCGGATAAATTGACGGAGGAAGCACCATCTCCCATCGTCCTAGACGTTGTTTCTAATGAGATTGAATCCATTGTTTGAGGAATTGTTCAGATTTTGCAAACGACACTTAATAATCGATCAGGGTAATGAAGACTATTAATATCAAATTTGAAGAGAAAAAATATCGCTTGGTAGCATTTTCGGATGTTATACGATCGAATAGAATATGGCACCCAGGCTTACTGTACAAACTTAAATCCAAATTTTCTGCACCATACAATCAAGTATCGTTATCATACTTGATGTACAGATACATCACTGTCAAATATAAAGAAAAAATAGCTGGAATCAATCTGATAAAATCAGGAGTACCTCAACCTAGTGTCCTGGCCCCCATACTTTTTCTAAACTTTTCTGCTGACTTACCAACTACATCAAACACCTTCATAGCCAAGTTTGCGGATAACACCACGGTTATGGAAAGGTACCAAGGCACCAAGATATATATCTGAGAAAATTCAAGAAAGCTCTGGATATTACAGAGCAATGGGTAAAAAGAATCACCAAAAAGTCAACAGTGCGAAATATCAGCAAGCAGTCACATTCACTTTAACGAAGGAATCGTACCCGAGTGTCACACTTAATGGGTATAAACTTCTTCAAAATATATAGGAATGAGATTTAATCAAAAACTAAACTGGAAACAACACATCTTTAGAAAGCGACAGCAATTTGCTTTTTTTTTGCTTCCAGAAAATGTTGAGATTAAAATTGCAAGATTATCAATGCAATGTGAAGGTACTTGAAGAGCCAATAGATTGAGCATATTTAAGGATGCCGAAGCAGATCCTGTCTGGCGAATTAAAGGACAAGAAGCGAAATCTAGGAGATCCGAAAAGAAGATACAAAGACGTCATAAAATCGTCTCTAAAGAACTTCCTGTTAAGGGTATCTGAACGGGAAAGACATATAGTAGTGTGTAGTTTATCGAGGAAAATAATCGCCTAAAAGGCACAGTCAAGAAGCAGGCGCGAAAAACCAAACATGCAAATATCAATTGCAATATCAATATAGCACATATATCAATTTTGTGTCTTCCTGACCTTAAATGCCCACTACGCGAAATACCATGCAGGTCTAAGCTGAGTTATTTGAGGCACTATAAAACCAATAATTCTTGAACAATGTTAAAAGTAATGGCCATGGTTGAGGTCATGCTCGTATTGAGTTGATAGCCATCACTGCGATATTGAATATAAAAAGTATTAAACGATTCCAGTCCAAAAGCTTGAGAATAAGTACCGATGCATCTTGGTTCGCGATAAATCAAGCTTTCCACCACGACGTAAAATAAAGTATTTGCAAGAAGAAGCCAAGTGGACAAATGCGAAATATCTATCGCGACTTGGAAGGCATCCTCATTGTTAGCCTCATGGTAACCCAAAAACAAAGACTGAAACGTTGCGATACTTTATAAGTTATCGAATTTAAGGTGATTTTAAGATTGTCCTACTACTTACTTAGTGCCTACCGCTAAATATTATAACATTTGCTTATTACTTTTGGGTAGATAGCGAATACATCGGAGATTAAAAAAAGAGTATCGGTTAGCGAGCTGAATAAAAACATATTTTACCTGTGGAGAATCACTTGGATCAAGCGGATTTTGAGCCGTTGAGCATCGACAGTTATTTTCGATAACACATTCTGATTCCGAGCATTTGTGGTCGTCTCCGTAGCTCTGTCCCAAAATTCCGAAAATTAAAACGACACTGGTAAGGTACTTCATTTTTGATACGTCACAATGTTGTTTAGCTAAGTACTACTCGTGAAAAATGAAAAAACAAAGCTTATATACTTGCCACTTTTGATAATCTGTTATCAATCATGTTATTCCATGAGATTAATTTTATCATAAGTCCTCCGGATCCATCTTAATCCTGTGGTGATTTTGAAAGGTGTTTCAAAAAATGCACATGCTCGAAGGTCAAATAAAATGAATTAGGATTTACGTGTTAATTTAATTGTCAATTAAGATACAAGGATAAACTGAAAAGTTTAGCTGTTGAAGGATATATAGTGATGTTTAACAGTGGCGGCTAGTGAGGGAGGGCACTGGGGCGCCGCCCCTCCAGCATTTATCATAGTAAACAATATTTCAGAGCAAGACACCATATTTTATTTCCGTTGAGTTTCTTTCCTTTAAGTAATTTTATTATATTATTAAAAATTAAAATCTTCAAATGTAGAAGAACGTCTGTCGACCCATCAGAAAGTGATCATTTTGACGCTACGTCATCAAAACCGCTACTTTTTACTCAAGACGGTTCAAGTGACCTAATCAGAGACCTCCACCTTTCGAAAGAAAGATCAGAACTGTTGGCATCCCGACTCAAAGAGAGGAATTTTCTTTCTCCAGGTATTAAAATTACATGTTATCGTACTCATGAAAGAGAAGAGCTTCCTTTTTTTTGCTAAGAAGATGATGTTGTTTTGTGTAATGATGTCGATGGTCTTTTACCAAAAATGGGTTTCTTAAACTATCAGCTAAATGAATGGAAACTTTTTATAGACAGTTCCAAGCGGAGTTTGATGTATGTTTTGCTATATAATGGCAATAAGCATGGTGCGATTCCCATTGCTCATTTCACTAAATTAAATGAGAAGTATGAAACCATATCTTTTGTATTGACTAAACTCAAGTACCATGATCATAAGTGGATTATACGCGTTGATTTAAAAATGGTAAACTTTTTATTGGGTCAACAAAGCGGTTACACGAAATTTGCATGTTTTCTCTGGTTGTGGGATAGCAGAGTTAAAAACGGACAATGTATTAATACAAACTGGTCTGAAAGAAAGTTTGAAGAAAAGACTTGACAGTTGGGAAACCAAATATCATAAATAGAGCGTTAGTTACTAGAGAGAAAAGAATATTGCCTGCTCTGTACATAAAATTGGGACTAATGAAACAGTATGTCAAAGCATTGGATAAAAATGGTTCCTGTCTTAATTACATATCGAGGAAATTTCCTTGTTTGGGCAAGGAGAAACTTATGGATCGTAAATTAGGTTTTTGATGAAAGAACAATTTGGTGCATACAATAAATGATATATAATCATTAGCCTGGTTTTCTTTCGTCAATGTAGTAAAAAATATCCTAAGGAATTCTAAGTCCGAAAATTATCACCAACCGGTGCAATACATACTGAAAATTTTCAGAAAGCTTGGATGTAACATAGACATCAAAGTTGATTACCTCCACAATCATTTGAACAAATTTCCGGACAATCTTGCTCGTACAGTGAAGAACAAGGAGAGCGATTTCATCAGGACTTAAAAAAATACCCTGGTCGATGGGATGAACATATAATGGCTGATTACTGTTGGAGTATCATGTGTGAGTGCCTGGAAGGAACTCACTCGAAGAAATCACGAAAAAGACGCTTTCTCCATGTTCAATGATGCAACAAAAGGTAAAAAATATGAAATAATCGTATTGTTTCGACGCTTCTCATATCTCGACAACTACATGCACATTTCAAAAAATATATGTACCGTTAGGACCAGCATAACGAGCATATTCAAAAACAGTTTTTGTCTTTGAGGCACCAAATTCTCTGTAGACCTGTGTAATTCTTAAACTCAAGTCAAGATTCATCAGGTGATAAGTAAAATGATCCGCACCCGAAACTATTCAGCTATGAGATAAATTATCATTATCATTACTCCTAGAAATTTGTATTTTATATCAAAATTAAATCACCCGTTACTAACAGAATATCTTTAAATAATAAAAAATATTAAAAATACAACACTTCATAAATTATTATGATAATTTCCAGACAAAAAAATTTGCTTGTTTGATATTTTCATTCATATTTACATTCTAAGATATTTTCGATATTTCGTAATGATGAAAAACACACAATATGCCGAAAAAATAACGGAACTTTATAAATTTAAAGAATACTACTAGTGCCATCTATCGAAATAATATATAATCTGAAAGCTGGATTGTCCAGTTATAGCGTTTAAAGTGACAGTACCTTTTGTACCCGATCACAAAAACACAATGGAACAAAGAGCTAATATAACATTTTCAATGGCGACTCGTGAGGGAGGGTATTTTTTATTTTCGTTCTTTCCTTTAACTCCGTTCGTTTCTTTCCTTTAACTCATTTTAAGATATTAAAAATTAAAATCTCGAAATTTAGAAGAACGTCTGTCGACCCATCACACCAAATAATGCGGATAAAAATTCCATCCTTTCGTTACAATTTTTACATCGTTGGTAGGACTTTACCCCCAGCGATCGTATACCACGTTATCTTATCTCGTCGTTGGCGTTACATGTTTTGTTGGGTGCCAGAATTCGGTGGTTTAACTGCAAGCATGTATGGGTTTTAAGTGGGTTTAGGTGCAAGTATGTGCACTTCAATATCCGCCGTATTCGCCTGATTTATCTATGTGCGATTATTTGCTATTCCTGAAACTCCTACTGACTTTGAAATAAACGGTTTAGAACCGACAAGAAACCTTGACGAGGATCATTGAGATGATTCCGAAAACCCATATAAACAAATTTATGGTAGCAGTGGTTAAACATACTCAGAGGTATTCGGTGCGGTTCGATTTTTTCGACATGTGTACACGGTTCGGTAGAAAATTGGGTGTTTTTCAATTTCCCGTACGTTTCTCGAACAGTGGTAGAGAGACAATATCTATTTGAAGGATCATAGTATTGGTTACCATGAATCTATACGTGTGATGATCTTCAGAAAAAAGTTGAGGCTCCGTTTCTAAAGGGATAGTAATTGGATATGTAAAGGTGGTGCCAGGGTCAGCGGTGGAATGATCATGGAGCGGTCATGGTTAATTGGTGGAACTAGTTGCCCGGGACCTTTATGTTTTTATACCTGTATTTCATTTTCAATCGACCTTCGATTCTTGATGTTGGACTTCAGTCCAAGTTTGCATAAAGTCTCCCCTACCTCAAGTCGAAAATCTGATATTGGTCAGTATAGAAGGTTCGGTATAGAAGCCAAGAATTAGCCATCGTGAGGTTGGATAAATGATAGAACATCCGAACTTACCGTCTTTTGTTCCGTATGATAATTTTATAACTCTCCATAATACAATCATCGAATCAGCGATCAATGTTGATATACCTCTTATTGGCCTTATCATAACGTCTGACTTGAGCCTTAGGCAATTCACTAGCGAAAGAGAGTAACGACTTTGTTGTCCTTCCATATGACATTTTACACATGAATCCACATGAACGAGAATCCGCGTTCTTTTTTCAACAGTTCCTTGTCAGTTGGCAATTTACAATCCGAATTTCGATTGCGCCGTATTATCTTAAGACTCAATACATCCTCTTTAGTTAAATACTCCAGTAACGGCAATGCAGTGAAATAATTATCAAAATAAAGTTGATACTTTTGATGTCTTGATATTCCTCGCGCCATTTTCACAACAACGTTAGATGATGCTCCTAAGTCAGGCACTTCATGTAGTGTAACATTTTCAGCTTCCGTTTCGGATTCAATTTTATATGCAAATCCAAAAACCAAATATCTTGTAAGCCCATTTGTGAGGTTTTTTGGGATTACACCTCTTCAAATTGCTTCTAGTTTTAGTGTAATGAATTTGTGTATCTACGCAAAGATATTCATCCATGGGAATTCTACTAAAAGTTTCGTTCAAATTTTTTACGAAAGGTTTAACTTTGAATAATCTGTCACCGTTCGGGTCATTACGTATATTGCCTAATTTTTTCAAACTTTTGTTCTGACATTGTTTCTTGGATCATAGGAGTATAGTCCGTTTCAAGATATTTCGTTACCCTTCACCAAAATGTTAATTGCTCCAATAAATCTCAAAAATAGTCCTACGTTCTTAAAAGGCGCCAGAGCTGGAGTGGTTTAACTTCTCAATAATTTTGGAAAAAATATAATATTGTTAAATTATGATTACATTATTATTCTTATCCTTAATATAGAATCTTAGCTTATGCTGGTTGATATTCCAATGTCAAGATGAAAAAGCAGTTCAGCTGCCCCCACCCTAGCATAAGCTCTCCCCACCCTAGCATAAGCTCTCCCCACCCTAGCATATGATTATATTGTTATTATTATTATTATAATTATTATGTAAGACTAAAACATTGTTTATTGATTTGTGTATTTTGAATTTATTAGTACAATAGAAATAAATAAATACATTTTTCTATTAATACAATAAAGATTATAACTTTATAAAATTATACATTTAATTCGGTTTCGCTCTCACTATCACTTTAATCTATATTAATAATAAGTGGTTCTATATTATTAGTAAATAATACATAGGAATCGTCTATTTTAATAACATGGTTAATCGAATTTATCCAACTTTCTTTGGGAATACTATCTACAACCTTCCTAATTAATGTTGCAGCACTTAGAGTCGTACTTAGAGTCGGAGAAATGTCTTCTGCTTTAACATTGGATTTTACCTGATGCCACATATGCTCAATGTGGCAGCAATGGTATCATCACATACATATTCCTTTTTAATATAAAATGTCTAATATATTTTCGAAGTATATATCGTTTTTTAACATATAGTTCTAAATTCTCAATTTAGTGTTATTTGCATTAGGAACTTTTATTTTGGCGGTTATGATAATTAGCATTGTCCATTACAATTACGCTTTCCTTAGGCACATTGGGCAAAAGGCTATTTATAAACCAATCTTCAAAAAGATTTGCTGTGGTGTCGTCATGGTAGTCTAAATGAATGTTTAATATTTTTTGAGAACAACTACAAACCGTGGAACCCATTCATCCTCGGAACCAGCATGTAAAATTGTAATTATTTTTCCCTTGTTCGCTGAGGCTTTGGTTTGGCATTTTCTTGATGTATTTACCCATCCTTTTGCTGGCGTCTCATGAGTATCGAACCATGTTTCATTAAGGTAGATAATGGGACAATTTTCTATTGTGTATTTTCTATAGGGTTTAAGTAGTCAAACCGCCATCGTCGCAATCGTTGTGACTCTATTAATATTTGTCTATTATTAAAGGTCCGATATGCAAAGCCCATTTAAGATAATATTCTCCGGAGGCTAGTTCTGCTGCAAGGAATGTTGGTTTCATCTTTCCTTAGTCGCTGTTGAAATGAATACAATGTAGGCACAGCTTGTTCTTCATACACAGCATACATTTTGCTTCGAATTAAGTCTTTGTCACTTTCGTCAACACATTTACATTTACCACAACCACTACGGACTTGTTTGGCTATAATTGGCTTCGTCACAATATCTTTAACTGTAGACAACGGAGTTCTCGTTAATGAAGACGTTTCTGGTGTGGCTGCATTTATATTAAGCCCCCTATTCAATAAAAAACATATACATTTTAAACAATTTGTTTAGCATCGGTCGATAAATGTTTTCTTTTAAAATTAACACTGCCGGAGACATAATGATCATTATTTTGCCAAGAACGCCACATTTTTAACAAGTTTGGAATAATAAAAAATACTATCAAAATTATAGAACTGTACTGTTTAAGAAAATAATGCGAAAATAACTAAATTAAAATATTTCGAAACTACTAAACCAGGTATAACATTAATTTTATCTTTTTACCTGTTATTTTATTAGGCCTGGCCCTGTTTACGTTTCTTGCAACTTTGCCGGGTTTCGTTACGGCAGAGGTTGTTCAGAGTTTATTGCAGCCAATCGGTCAACGATATATCTTGAAATACAGTATAGCAATGGATGAATTTCAATGACTGGTTACTCTCGGTAAGTGTATCAATGACATCATATATATTGTTCCAATAAACTGCTGGATATCAATATGTTACTTGAAGGGATTAATTAGTTTTTTTTAATAATATAAAGATTCGTTTGTTTTGCAATAAAATTTATCAGGTCTTTGGGAAACAAATATAAAAAGCATTGAATAGGCGTATCGAGCTCTAATAAATTGACGGTAAAATGGGATTTTCCAGAAATCGTATTTGTTGGTTGTTTAGGACAATATTCTTTTTTTTTCTATTGCAAGCTTCGCTTTTTCATTTTTGATAAGGTGAAGTGGATTGGCTCGTGTACTTGAAATGAGGGGCCAGCAATAGGCTCATTGCGTTCAATATCTTCAATGATTGAATTTTCGCCAATTCCTGTATTTTTACTGAAATTGACGTATTCAATGTCATCTAATAGTAGTATAGATAATCTGGTCCTTAATAGTCCTCAATATCATATTGGTAAACTATATCACATATGTCATCCTGCAATGATCGTGACACCAAAGAAAATGAACCGATTTAGCAACAATATCCACCTACTTTAATTATTACTAATATTACTCTCCTTACTCAATGTAACATGAACGTCACAAACACGAAAAACTTATTGCTGTAATATAAAAAGGCAACAATATTGATTGCTAACAATAAACTTGTATCGCTAGTTAACGTCGACGTTGAAACTGTCAGAAGTCAATCGGTTACGCCATCTATGATTTGATGTGCATACTAATTTGTTATTACAGTGTATTATAGAATAATGTATTACAGTAATGTCACATCCATTTGAATGAACTAAATATATTCAGTGCGTAGTCTGGCGGGATTTTTGAGGTTTGCTACAGAATTGCCACAAGAGACTATAAAGGATTAAAAAAAAAATTCATTGGAACTTTCCGGGCAAAATATCAACGAAAAAAGCAATCGATAAACAAATGTAATATTGTGGGTTACCTCTGTAAAATGCATTTTTTTTTAAATTAAAAAAGAGTGTATTTTATATAATCTCTGATAATAATTACTCAATTTAATTTAAAATGTGTCGTGTTTGTTCTTTTATCTCAGATTATGTACTTGAACGATCTGACTAATATACCTAAATAAGAAACTTTTTTTTGTTCTAGAACATTGTCAATATATGAATGAAATATCGGTGACGGGATGAAAAATTTGACGATTGTCAAGTGGGGAATTTTATTTTTTTCTATAAAATAATTATTTACCTTCCAATAAGATAATCCAATAAATCTAAATTTAAATATTTTTTCCAACAACAATTCATTTTGTAGATATTGAGTTGCCTGGAAAGTTGGTAGGGATTTTTTCAAGAGGAAAAGAAATGCAAATAGTCTACGTAAATATTTATTTAGTTTATTACTTAATTACAATTAGTATTTAAATTTTTTTGCCAACGTAATGGTAGGTTCATAATGCCTTATTACCAAACATTTTTATCTTTATTGTCAAAAAATGACAAGAGGTTGTTTTTCATATCTTCTTCCGTTTCAAAAGATTTCCCCTTTTAATAATTCGAAGGTGCGATATCCAGTGAGTATGGTGGATGGGATAAAACATCTCAATTAAACCTCAACATTTTTTTTTTAATTTATGGAAATGTCTGCTCGACAATTACAATTGTTCTACAGTGTTGCAATGAAAGTTTTAACATTAACATGAAAAATTTATTCTAAAAACATATCTTGAGCTAGTTTCCTGTTCAGTCTTGTATGCATGTTTCTGCGACCTAGTTGATGATATTCTGTTTTGGGAAATTGCTCTAGCCTGTGATGAAAGATGATCATTATACTCTGACACTGATAGTAGACCCAGTCCTTGGTGTACTAGGCGAACTGAACAGTTCGCGGAGCGGAAATGATAAAACAAGTTGAAAAACTGACTTTATTCTTAGGTATATTCTCCATTAAGCTCAATACATTTTTTCCAGCGATTCTTCAATTCATTTATTCCGTCTCCTCTAGGCAGCTCCTATACCTTCTTCACTTGATGAAAAACGCTTGCCACGTAGGAATTTTTTAATGTCTGGGAACAGATGAAAGTCAGAGGTGGCCAGATCTGTTGAATATAGTGGATGCTCCAACAATTCGAAAAGTAACTCCTTCAATTTAGTTATTGCAGCCGGTGCATGTCTTGATATGACCTGGTGCAATATCTTGATAAAAAATGATTTTTTCTTCGTTCAGGTCTTTCCTCACGAATTTTTGCATTCAGTTGTTCCAAAAGGTTTGAGTAATACTGCCCTGTTATTGTTTTTTTCCGGTTTGAAGGTAATCAATTAACAAAATGCCTTTTGCATCCCAAAAAATTGATGCCATAAACTTTTTGGTCGATTTGACCACTTTGGCTGCTTCGGAGCTGAACAAGTTCGCAGTCCACTTTGCGGTTTGTTGCTGCAGTTCAGAATTACACTGGTAAACCCAAGTCTCATCCATAGCCTGATCCATTAGACTGGCAAAACGACATTTAAAATTTGTTTCATTCTTTCGAAAAAGATCCAAAAAGTCGTTTTTGATCAGAATTTAACAAATGCGGCATCCATCTTGAACATAGCTTTCGCAAACCTAATTCCTTTACGTTAATTCCTAACACCTGTTACGTTAAGATGTCCAAGATGTTAGCAATTTCACTTAAAGTCAATTTTCTGTCATCCATAACCATATCATGTATAAAATTAATTACTTGTTTAATCGTTGCATTTATTGGGCGTACAAAACGAGGATCATCATCTAGGTTTGTACAACCACGTTGAAACTCACCTGTCTACTTACAAACCATTATTTTTGAAGGAGCAGACTCCTCTAATACATTTACCATTTCATTATGAATTTCCATTGTCTTAAAACCTTTTTTTACAAAGAATTTAACCACCTCACGATTTTGAATATTTTCCATTAAAAAAAAAACACTGATACGTTTTCTTTAATCTGCTGTTTTGATACGAATAAAGTGACAGATTGACTTGGCATCACATTATGTTCATATAAAGGATGAAACTTCAAAATTTATTAGAATATATAGTTCTTTTACTACTCTATAGGTGTCGCTCCGCGAACTTTTCAGTTAGCTTAGTAGTCGGTTGGTTACGTACCATTCGGCATTCACAGCTTTTCCTAATATTTTGTTTTGGAGAATCTTCATTTTGTTCACATTGGTAGGCTGCGTTGCTTCAGATAACGTATGCGTAAAGGATTAAAGGCTGAATTAGTGATTTGCGATATTCTTAGAAGGATCATCTCCTGTTGATAAGCGGGTAGAGTTGATATAGTCTGACATACCCTTCGTTGGGTATGTTAATTTTGTGAATTCTCCACCTTAATCTGGTGTCCAAGTATACACCCCGATATTTATAACATATTTTTCGTTTGTTTTCCAAGTGATTGGGTGTTGATTTATGTGGATTATCGGAGGGTTATTGATTCTCTTTAGAGTAAAAATGTTTGCTACACCCTTATATACGTCTATATTGAGTTTTTGTTTACATATATTGAGCCCTTTTATAATGGTATTTGTGGCTGCTTGAAGTTTAGTTACCGCAAATTCAAGATGTTGCTCCTTGATTAGAGAGAGAAGAGAGAGAAGTATACTCCCTTGTGGCACGCTGGTATTGATTTTTCTAATATTCAACAATTTTTGCGTTGTACTGATTGAAACGTGTGGTCATACATTTTTATAATGAAACATGACGCCTTTCCTGACGCTAATTCTGGTCGCTTTTCTTTAATTGTTGCCTACAGATTATCTAATTGTGAATGATAGATTGAGAATGAAGCCAAAATAGTACTATGGGTGGCGAAAAGAAAAAAATATGCTGGACCACTATACAGAATTTTAAAAGCTAGTGATCTATCATGAAAAGTAAAAACGAGGTTATAGAAAATAGTGATTCAACCGTCAAAGCCCTACGTCACCGACCCATGGATGCTGAATGAAAGACTACATAATAGTATAGCTACACAGTCTGTCGGAAAAATAATGGAACTTTTAAAAATTATAAAACTAGAAAGTAAAGTAAACTTGAAGAAATTTACCACTAAACACCAAGTCACTTTTTTTTAACTTCTCGACTCACGTTTTGTTAACCATGTTCAGGAGATGATTTAATATAGATCAAATAATCTATAATTTGATTTAATCTAAATTAAATCATCTCCTGATGATGCTACCATGGTTAGCGAAACGTGCGTCGAGAAGTTAAAAAAAGTGATTTGGTGTTTAGTGGTAAATCTCTTCAAGTTTAGTGTTTCACGACAAAGGTTCCAATAAAAGAATTGATCTAGAAAGTAAAGGTAGAACACTACTAGCGCCATCTATTGAAACAATATAAAATTTGATAGTATATCTCCTCTATAAAATGGGACCATCATCATTAGAATCAATCAACTGACTGTTAAATTATAGAGCTTAAAGTGACAATACCTTTAGTTACCTCCTCACATAAACCCGATGGCACAAAGAACTAATATTAAATTTTGTTTTAAGCTCGGTAAAAGTTTTACAGAAACATTTGGATTGATGAAAAAAGTTTATGGTGATCATTGCTTATCCCGTACACGTGTGTTTGAGTGGTATATGTGATTCCACGACGATCGTGATTCATTGGAAAACCACCCAAAACCAGGTCGATGCTAATTCTACTGTGAGATGTATAACGGAGGAAATAAATACGACCAAAGACATGATCGAAAGCCGGGAAGTTAGCTTTTGTTGCATGATAATGCATTATCTCACCGGGCCGTCGTCTTTCATGAATTTTAGGCAAAAACAAGTCTGTGTGCTTCAATATCCTTTCTATTCACCTGATTGATACCCATGTGACTGTTTCCTGTTACCGAATCTCAAACCGGCCATAAAAGGAACGTTTTATGACAGTGTTACACATGTCCAATAAGCCGAGAAGAGGATCATTATGGCGATTCCGAAAAACGACATAAAAGATCTATGCTAGCATGGGTTGAACGACAGCAGTGTATTGATGCGGAAGGGGTGTATTTTTAATAAAAAGAAATAATTTTGGCATTTTAGCATGTTAGTGTGTATATGGAAATATAAAAAAATCGAATCATGTATGGGTATGCAAGAAGATAAATGAAAGGTTGGAGAAATTTATAAATTCTGTAGAGAATCAACTTTTAATAAAGGGTAGGTAATAAAGTCGTGAAAATTTCAGTGGTTGGGGCACTTTGAGCACTTGGACAATACAAGAACGACAGAAGGAATAGCATAGAAAAAACTGGAAGAAGAAAGAGAGAGGGTGTTATCAAAGAAAAAATCGAACCAGATACATTACTCGAAGATTTAAAGCAGAAAAGGGGAAGGGACTTGCAAGGAACATACAGAACTGGAAGATAATTACATGGCTTATAAAATGAAATATTACATAATGCTGCTTCTACCGTTACGAGAGCACGTGAAAAATGGTTTGAGGGTTAGAGGTTGCTCTACACTTCTGCACAATGGCATAAATGCTAAAGTTTTGACACAAATGTACGAGACTGAGGCTTTTGAGATTAAGACCGTGTTAAGCAGGGCTGTATGATTCGGCCGATGATTTTCTCTGTGTTTGTTGCGGCTGTACTACATCATGGCATAGGCAAATTGCCGCATTCACTTGAGATAATAATAAATTCAATAAAACGTTTATTTGCTGTATCAATGATTTAAATACAGTAACTAAAATATACAATAATACAATTTTAATAATTATAATAATGTCTGGTCAGTAGGAGGAACTGCAGCCAACAGTGTCTCTTGCTGCTACCGTATGCGGAGATGTTACAACCAGCGACGCCGACTGTCCGATGTCCTTATCCCTTGCCTAAGGTGAAGGAATATGAATTTTCTTTCTCACTCTATCCTATCTTCTAAAAGGTACCCAGCTATTTTATAATGGTCACGAGGTGTAGACCCGTGCCTTGTTGTTCCTTCTTGTTCTTCTTCTCCTTGTTGTTCCTTTCCATTACTGGTCTTACCAGAGAAGAAAATATGAGTCGACGACTTAGAAATAGATTCATTGGCGACGGGTCCTCACAAGATCCCGCTGTAGGTTCTGACATTAGTCCTTCAGTGCGAAATATGTAACTCGCGTCAGTGGACAGTGGCGAACCTCCCTCAGGTCAACGGAGGAGGTGTCGCAAATGCTGAAATTCTTCCTACGCAAACTAGATGCGGTTTGGGGACCACCAGTAGGTCCTCCGCCGTCTCTAGTCAATCTGACCAACACGTGAGATGGCCTAAAGAGATGAATGTCTCAATTATACGCGCGTACTAGAGAAGCACACAGGGAGGAGTTTATGTTGAGGGATTCCGGAAAAGAATGTACCTAGAATGGAAAAAGATGTTCCTCAATAACACTTTTACAGAACAACGAATCTGCGGTCAATGTAATTCTATCATCCGTAGGGGAAATGTATTTTCTACCGCTGAATTGGATATCATCAAACACGAAGTAATTCAAGAATTATAAATCGATCCAAACGAAAAACTAAAATCTACACAACCAGATATATATATATATATATATATATATATATATATATATATATATATATATATATATATATATATATATATATATATATATATATATATATATATATATATACCAAAAGAAAAAGATCCAAACGAGAACAATCCAACAAATTCTGGGAGACAGATATCATCACATCACAATCATTGTCTGTCTTAAAAGAGCTTTATATAAATTTCAGAATGAAATTTGCAGGTGTCGATATAGAACAGAGACCCCGATCCCCAAGAGTGAATGGAAATGCTATTTTCTATGATACCGTGCAGGCCATGGACAATCTGGTCGGAGAGGATCTAACAGAGGCCCCTTCGTTAACCGAGGTCATTGAAATTGTTTCTTGTGCCGCGTTGGCAGTCTGTTCAGCCTTTGGTATCGTAATTCAAACAAGATTTGAAAAATTGAAAACACAAACAAATACTACTGTATCAAAACCGACATTTAGTCCAGCATTGAAACGACGAATAGAAAACAAAATTGCGAAAGCTAGACGAGAGATAGGTCATCTTTGTGATTTTTTTAAAAACGGTGAGAAGAGCTCTAAAAAGATCAAGAAGAGTATTAGACAATAGCTAGAAGGGTCAGAGTTCGTATGTCATCCAAAGACTTTGATAAGAAAATATAGCAAGAAAATTAATGTCTCAGGCAGATAATAGCCACATTCGTATAAGGCAGATAATAGCCACCGCTCGTATAAGGCGATATAATGAAACCTCGAAGCGAAAAAAACAAGAATTCGTATTCTCGACTAACCAGAAAAAGTTTTACCATCAACTGAAACAACAAGAAAAAACAGAACAGCAACAAATACCATACGATAATACAATGATCAAGTATAGGTCAAATATTTAGTCAGTTCCTAGAACCCACAATGAACAAGCTTACTGGATACATGAAGAAGAGGAAGCCAGACAAAACACAAAGGAAATGCCAAAAGTTATAATAACGAGAGGCGATGTAAAAAAGGTAGTCCAAAAAACGCTTAACTGGAAAGCGCCAGGTATCGATGGTATCCAAAATGTGTGGTGGAAGTATCTTGTTAGTAGTCATGGGACCCTGACAAAGTTTTTTCAAAATTTAAGAGCAACATACCATACCTGAATGTATGACAATGGAAATGACATATATGTTGCCAAAGGGACAGGACAGTTTAAATCCAAAAAATTATAGACCAATAACTTGTCTACCAACTCTCTACAAGATCCTTACCTCTATTATTTGATTCAAAATACATTAACATCTATTGCAAAATAGTCTTTTACTGCCTGAACAAAATGGATGCACGGAAAAATCCCACAATGTAGCAGTGGCGTGGATTGATTATAAAAAAGCGTTTGATTCTGTGCTACACTCATGGCTCCGGTATGTCCTTTCATTGTATGCGATATGTCCTGTCATTGTATATGTAAAGAATAATAACACCTCGTACACCATTGGAGAGATACCAATAAGCAGGGGGATACTTTAAGTCCACTTTAACACCGTTAAGTAGAATGTTGAGGAATCTCTTCATCACATGGGCTATGTGATGAAGAGAAATCCAAACATTCAGGTCTCACATCAATTCTATATAGACGATCTAAAATCATATGCACCAAACTCTAATAATTTTCAAAGTGAAATAGAGCTTTTCAAAAGTTTTAGCGATACCATCTGCATGGAGTTTGGCCTTGATAAAAGTGCAGTTGCCCATGTCCGCAAGGAGCAGGTATTATAACATATAGAAACCATCCAATTAAATGGAGATATTTTTGTCTGCAGTCTCAATAGTGGAGGAAATTATAAGTATCTTGATATATTGCAGTTGCTAGGAATATCTCATATAACAGCTAGGGAAATGATTATAAATAGGGTCATAAAAGAATTGAAAGAATATGTAAATCTTTGATCAGTGCCAGAAAAAAATTATTGGCAATCAACACTTGGGCGTTGCCTGTGGCTGCTTATACGTTTGGTGTAATAAAGTGGTCTGATTTTGTGGAAGTAATGAGCCGTCAGCATGAGGATCGGCTAAAATCCTATTTTCTCAGCAAAGAGAGTAATCTTCATAAAGCTGTCTGTACACTGGATAGTAATTATAGTCCCCTCCATCTAGCACAAGCAACTAACGAGACAAGCCATATAACTCCCCAGGGGCGTATTTCAGTTTGGAAAGGAAAGGAGCTACATGATCGTTTTCCAGCGCTCCTCGATTCTGAACATATCAATAAGAAAATCTCTACAGAAAGGCTGTGAACATCGGGACTTTATGGAGAGACGAAAGGTTTCCTATGTACTATCCAAGATCAGGTCATAAGTACCAGGGTATATAAAAAACATATATTAGGACAAAATGTCGCTTATGTAAACAAGATTTAGAATCAATACAGCACATACAATGATTACTGATCGGAAGGTGGAGGTTTATTATCGATGTGGTGGTACCGTTAGACCACGAAAATATCAACCGTTATCTGTAGAATTAGCAGACATCAACCAACTCAGAAATGTCAACATAATACCAGTTATAATGCCTACAAATGGGCTGATAACAAATGACTGGAAAATCGCCAAAGACGAGCTTGAATTACATGATAGACATATGGCATTGATGCAGAAGACTGCTCTACTAGGTACAGCAAATATAGTAAGAAAATTTTTAAGCTTGCATTGATCCTCGACTGAACCCTTTTGTTTAATGGAAACATTGTAGCCTTGGGTTACAAACCCGACTACCATGGAGATTAATAAAAAATATAAGACAAACATAATAATATATATATCCATTATTATACACTAACATCTATTAATGATAAGCAAAATGGAGCTGAAAGCAATTAAAAAAGATCTAGTCCAGTTCCAGTTTTTTTTTTATTCAAATATCTTAGAAAGATCCGAGTATATCCAATTTGTCTATAATTTTTACAATTTATTGATCAATATAGTATCAATAAATTAGTAAACAATAACAGTAACGGAGACAAAAAAGAAAAAAAAAACATCATCTACTCACAAACAGAAAAAAAGAAGCCAAACAATTAATTTCTCCATTTCTAGCCCTTTATACTCTTTAATTTTTGATGCTGGAGGAAACATTACCCGATGTTTATATATTTTATAGTGATATTTAAACGAATCTGGTGATAATTTCTTTAGTTTGTGCGAAACATTGTTATAAAGTTTATAAATATTATACGTAAACGATCTCTTAAAAAATCTTAATCGATGTGAAGGAGGCGACATGAGGCTCCAAACCTAAGATTCAAATTATGGACATCCGTTCGGTACGTTCATTTGTCAATGAGATATGAAGGGTATTTGTTACAAATTATTTTATGATTTAGAACATCCGTGTGCACTCTTCGTCTTTTTGCCATAGATATCCAGTCAGCTTATTTTAATTTGTGTGTTATAGGAGATAACTTTCTGACAGTTCAAAACTATCATTCTTTCCGACAAGAATTTTATACTCTCTGTATACGAGCAATATACCCTTGATCCAGACGCGGATCATACACTGCATTAGCGTAGTTAAAACATGAAAGGACAAGAGAGCTCGTCAACATGATTTTTAATGTAGTAGACAAAAAGTGTCGATGTGGATATAGTATCGTTAAATTAGTATAGGCCTGTTTAACACACTTAACGATCTGTGGTTGAAACCTCAAATCTTTGTCAAAAATTAAGCTAACATTTTTAGCTATATCATCTCTTTTTAGGAAATTATTATCTATTATTGGCGGATTTGGCAACGTTAATTTCAAGTTGGTGTTTATGTGAAAATTCACACAATCCTTCCAAATCATCATTGACAGGCTTCATAGCTTTATTAATATCAATAGGGCAAAAAGAGTACAAAAGTTGAGTATCATCAGCGTACAGTTGTACAGAACAGTTATTAATCCAATCAGATATCCTGTAAATGTACATAATAAATAGAAGCGGCCCCAGTACAGATCCTTGTGGTATATCATTAATAATCTCTTTGCTACGTGATTTTCCTTTATCAGTAACAACAAATATTGCTTACGATTCTTTAAGTAACTCTGTAATAATTTAATTGATTGTTTAAAAAAAACACAGATGATGAAAGATAAATACCATGTATTGATATACCATTTGTATAAACTTGAAGAGATTTACCACTAAACACCAAAAAGCTCTTTTGAACTGCTCGACGCACGTTTTGCTAACCATGTTAGCATCATCAGGAGACGATTTATCTCTTCAAGTTTAGTGTTTCACACCAAAGGTTCCAATAGAAGAATTGATCTACATCAAGTCCCTTAAAAATGGCGTCTGTTATATTTAATAATGAAGTTGTAAAACTAAATTCTTTACGAAATCCGGATTGGGGATTTGGTAGTAAGTGGTATAAGTAAGTGATAAGTACTCCTTTATTTGATCATTCATTGTCTTTTCCAAGACCTTAGAAAGTACAGGAAGTATACTTATAGGTCTAATATCATTAAATGATTTAGGACTTAATAATTTTCATTTTTCAGGAAACTCAGAATCTAATAGGCAAGATTTTATTATATTTGTAATGAAAAGAGGTATTTCATTCATACAAAATAACACCATGTCCAAACTAATCCCATCCGTCCCAATTACATTAGATTTGAGTGAAAATCAAACACAACCTCAATATCCGAGTGCAAGTTTTGCCTATAGCATGTTAAAATGTCAGGCGCCAAATCCACACTGATTTTTTGAATGTTCCAGTAAGTTGTCATTAATTTTATTTGGTTTATTCAGTTTTTCTGGAATAGTTCAATTAAATACCTTATTATAAATATTAAGCTTTTTTAAACCATTCTAGAATTATTACCATTTTGGCCAAGCAAAGTTTCTAAAATATATTTTTTTCTTATTACTTGGCTGGAGAGACAGAAAAATCTCATATTGTTGGGAATAGTTAACCACTGGAATAAGTAGCATGCTTCCTGTATTTGGGAAGTCAAATTTCTTGTTCTACCGACATGAAAAATATATGTAAAATAATGAGAGGGGCATTTAGTAACCGAGATTTTTTGGCCGAGATTTAAAGGCACACACTAAGATCAGTATATACAATACCATCATAATTCCAACTCTTACGTATAGAGCTGAATCCTGAGTCTTGTATCGGAAGTAAATAACACAATTCGACAGATTTCATCAAGTCTGCCTTCGGAAAATCTTGATAATAAAATGGCAAGACTATCAGACCACTGTGGAGGTACTTGAAAGAGTTAACAGTCTAGGCCAGAAATTCCAGATCATAAAAGTTCACCTGAGATGGTTAGGTTGTTGTCAAAGGATGTAGGACACTAGGAAGGCGCAGCAGATCCTCTAAGGTGAACTAAAAAACCTAGGTCTAAACAAAAGATACAAAGACATCATAAAATAGTCTCTCGTGTGAGGAGACATGCAAAGCTGTGCACCTCCTTGACAAAAATAATCGTTAAAAAAACTGTTGCTAAAAAGCAGTAGTGACAAGCCAAACAGGGTGGAACGCGTTTACCAATTTTGCATCCTCCTGACCTTAAATGTCCAGGCTGCGAAAGACCATGTAGATCTAAATTGGGTTATTTGAGCCACTATAAAAGCCATAATTCTTCAACAATGGCTCAGCAAAATTAATAGCCATGGCTAAGGTCATATTCGAGTCGTTTATTTCTTGAAACAATCGAAGATCCTGAAACAGGATAAACAACATTAAAAGAAAATCGATAAATCATCATTATTAAAAATATATTGGCGGATGTTATTAATGTTTGATCCCTCAGTTTGAAGATGCATTTCTTTTTAATCACTTTCAAGAAGGAAGAGCGACAAGTACGTATAATAAATTATGGCATTCTTAGAAATAATCTAATCTAAACAGTGAACTTCATTAAAAAAATCGGTGTTATCAATAAATATATTTTTTTAAGATAATCGATATAGAATAAGTATTTTGATAAATATACAGCAATGTATAAGTATATAAGTACTTTTATAAGTACATTTTTTGAATGAAACATATGGTTGGAAATATGCAAATATTATTCGCAGCATTTCTGCCACCTTTTGGCGGAATAATCATTGCATTTGTATAGCAATGCCCTGTAATGTCAACGCTATGTTAGTTCTTTCATTGGTCGTCAGGAGCCGCGAATGTGTTATTATCGAAATCAATACAGAGTACTTTAACCACAGAGTAATATTGAGCTGCGTTTGGATGGGCCGTTGACGATTTTATTGAGGCGGTAATATCGGATTTTCAATCGAATTTAAATATTTGTTATCGGTAAGAATTTTTTTATCTAAAAATCTTTTTTAACTTAAACGTTTCAATAAAATTTATGCTTTTAAATTTATAAAGAATATTTGGACCATTGCTGCCATCTGTGGGCCCATAGGATAGTCATTGAAGAGGTTTAGCAGTGTGCTGTAATATCAACGCTATGTTAGTTTCGCTAACATAATTACCAGGGGCCGTACAACGCTGCTTTTGTGGAACTCAATACTGGAAAATTCATCATAGAAGTTTAATATTCAGTTGCAGGTGGATTGGTTTGATGATAATTTAATTCAGGCTGGTACCGGTGAAACATCGCATCGCGTGGTAATATTTAAGTATAGAATATACAGTGGGACAAAAATTTACTTGCACACCTTGATTTTTTGGGATTTATAACAAATCATGATGAAACTAACCAATTTTTTTTATTTGTAGATATACCAGATGTGACGGTTAATAGCGTCATATTTTGTTCGTGTGGTAAACATGTCGAGTTTCGAGCTAAATAAAGAGCATTTACACGTACTGCTTTTTTTTGTTCTATCAAAAGAAAAACGGGCGTAAAGGTCGTCGTATACTTGTGGAAACTTACGGTGAGAAGGTTCAAACGCAAGACGCTTATGGCTGTTGGTTTCGACGATTCAAAAGTGGTGATTTCAACTTGAACGATAAAGAACGTCCAGGTCAACCGAAAAAGAAATGAAGATGACGAATTGCAAGCATGGTTGAAAGAAGACGATATGCAAAACTCAATAACAAACGTCAGAGAGGTTAAATGTTAGTCGCCGAACCAGTTGTGATCGTCTGCATGCCATGAGAAAAATCCGGAAGGCAGGAAAATGGTTGACAGATGTAAAAGTGAAAAATGGTGTGCGAAGTTTTGCCTTCTCGACATGAAAAAAGACTTTTTTGCATCAGCGTGACTAGAGTGGAAAAATGGATATATTTCAAGAACCCAAAACGCAGACAATCATAGATTGACCCAATCATCAACATGGACAGCAATACCGAATCGTTTTGGAAAGTGAATTTGGTGTGATCAAAAAGGTATCGTGTACCATGAGTTTTTAAACCAGGCGAAACAATTAATAGCCTTCGCTACTGTCAGCAAATGATCAATTTGAACCATGCATTGATCGAAAATCGCCCTGAATCAGAACAAAACTTGGAAAAGTGATTTTGTAGCACGATAACGCTCCATCGCACACAGCGAAAGTGGTCAGAGATACCATTTCTGTATCTGTCTGTATCACTTTTTGCCGCCACATCGGCATCGTCCCCATCATCAGTCTCTTCCGAAGACAACGCTTTACTATCATCTGGCGCAACTCTTCATCAGTATAATAATGAACTTTTGTTCGTTTTTTAGGTTGAGATGGTCCAGGTTCATCAATATTTTGTTCCACATCGAAACAAAATATTTATTAAAAAAAAATCGAAAAAGAAACAAAACCGTGCAGGTAAAACTACACTTTACAAACTGTTCTAAGGTGCCACAATGAACTAACGTACTTTTAGAAAGTGCCGGTAGAAATAACAGCGGTGGAAACGAAACAGACTGACTGTCGACCGTTACCGGCGCCAGACTAATGGCGTTAGTGACGGGTTTTGCCTTGACTTCCTTTGAACGTTTTAACGTACCCTTTTTGCCTCTGGACCGGCTACCGTCCCCATGGAAAGCTTCAACGCCCACTGGTGAGTGGTTCCGCCCCCGTTGGGTATCTATGGTCCAGATTTTTTAGTGTCCAACATCATGTATATAATTAACAAATTTTTTTGTACTCGCTGAAATTTCTACATGTGTTTCTAATGTGTGTACATGTGTGTAATAGATAATACTTTGGTTTTATATATTGATAGAAATGATATAGTAGTCAGCATCGATAAAATCTCAGTACTTTTGTTTAACTGTTGAACGAGTTGTATCTGTCTCGAAATCAGGCACCCCGAAACTTTTGAGGGGTGGAAAAAGGGCCTGTTGAAAAGGTCGACTTTTGTGGTATAATTATGCTTTAATTGGGGCAAAGGGCCGGGTTAAGGGATTTTGGAGTTGAATAGCGAGGATCAGGTGCATTAAATGGCTGCTTATAACTAATTATTTGATTGTAAAATGGATTATAGATGTTTAATCAGAGAATAATTTTATGGTTTACTTTGTTATCTTTTTAAATTATACATTATACATCGGAATATAAGTCGGAAATATAACGGAATTTTTAAAATTTTAAGAAAACTACTAGTGCCATCTATTTAAAAAAATATATAATCTGAAAGCGGTTTATGGTATTTCCTTTATGAAACGAGATCGCCATCCTTACAATCGGTCATCGGATTGTCAAGTACTAGCGCTTAAAATGACAGTATATCTCGTCACCTCGTCACAAAAACACTAAGGAACAAAGAGCTTTATTAAATTTTGTTTCAAGCGCGGTAAAACTTTTATAGAAATATTTGAATTGATGAAAACAGTTTATGATGATGAACCTTAACCCATACACGTGTATTCGAGTGGTATAAGCGATTCCAGGGCGGTCGTGAGGGTTTGGAAGAGGACTTAAAGTCAGGCCGACTAAAAAATAAAAATCACGTTGATCGCCTACGATGTGAATTTGACAGCGAGATGGATAGCGGAGGAATTAAATACAATTAAAGACATTGTGCATGCAATTTTGATAAATTATTTAAATAACCGGAAAGTCTGTGCTCGATTTGTTCCTCACATCTTTAATGAGGACAACGAATTGCTCGCTTTGAACATTGCAAGGACCTTATTAAAACAGCCAGACGGAACTGCACATTCCTGGAATTAATTGTAACTGGTGATGAGATTTGGTACTTCAAGTGTGATCCTCAAATAAAGCTCCAAAGTGCTACGTGGAAGTCCCCAGGCTCTCCAAAACCAAAAAATGTGTATTGTCTTTGGACTTTAAAGGTGTTATTAAGATTATTACTATAAGAGCACCAGATGTGAATTTTAAATAAAACATGGTTTTCTGTAGCCAAGTATTCAAATATGTATTGATTTATAATATAGACTTTTGGAAATTATGTATAGGGCGACCCATCCAGTAAATGATCGTCACGGCTTTGATGGCAAACACGTACTCTTCTGGTGAAATTTTCAATAATGCTTTTGCATAAATGTGACGGTATTTCATTGATACAGCGTTCAATTTCGGTTTTCAGTGCTTGGGTGGTCGTGGACTTGTTGGTGGAAACCTGAGACTTCAGAAAATCCCACAAAAAAGTCCATAGTTGTTAAATCGCAAGATCGTAGCGGTCAATTGTGGTCACCAAAATGGAAGATGACACGACCAGGGAAATAAGCGTGCAAGACCGTCAATATTTTAGCGGCGGTATGTCAAGTGGCACCGTCTTACTAAAACCATATGCCTTCAAGAGCAATATCTTCCAACTGAGGGATAAAGAACTGGGTTATAATGTCACGATAACACGTTAATGCGGTACATGCCTCGTTTTCAAAGAAAAATGGTCCAATGACTCCTTCAGATCAAAATGCATTCCAAACAGTAACACGTTGGGGATGCTTTTGTTTTTCGTGAATCATTCGTGGCTTTTCTGAGCACAAAATGAGCGGCAATTGTGTCTATTATTGAAACTATAGAGGCGAAAATGGACCTCGTCGTCCGGCATCACTTCTTATTGTCCAATGATCCAATCGGTGAACTCTCTTCGCTGTGTTGATACTTCCAACCACGCGCATTAATAATCTGGCACCCGTTTTGATTTATTTCTTTTAAATTTCGATATGATTTTTAGAAAGTTGAAAATGTATAAGTTCCATTCATCGATGAGTTTTCTGCGAATATTTTGAAAATCGTACGAGATATCGAACTGCGCTTGTCGTCATTGAATTCCCAATCATTTTCTCCATCTATTAGAGTACTTTCATAGAAATTGGGTCAGTTTCGGTTTTCGAAAATATTTCTGTGGTATCCCCTTTAAAACATTTTCACCCATTTTGATTTATTTCTTTTAATTTTCGAGATATAATTTTTTGAAAGTCGAAAATGTTGTATAAGTTCAATTGATATATGAGTTTTCTATGAATATCTCGAAGACCGTATGAGACATCGAACTGCGCTTGTCGTCATTCGATTCCCTATAATTTTCTCTATGTACTAGAGTACTTTCATAGAAATTGGGTTAGTCAAATTGGGTTATTGGTCATTGGATCAAAAAATCGGTTAAATTTCGGATATTTTACACTCCCAACCACGCGCATCAATAATTTGGCACCCGTTTTGATTTATCTCTTTTAGATTTCGAGATATGATTTTTTGAAAGGTGAAAATGTTGTATAAGTGCCATTCATTGATGAGTTCTGCAAATATCTCAAAAACCGTACGAGATATTGAACTGGGCTTGTCGTCATTCGATTCCCCATCATTTTCTCCATCTATTAGAGTACTTTCATAGAAATTGGATGAGTTTCGGTTTTCGATTTTTTTTTATGGTACCCATGGTCTGTTGGCAGAAGTTGTTGAGTCAATTGGACTTTTTAAATATGAAGAATATATGATGATATATATGCAAATAGATATATATGCAAATCTTTAGTGAGAATACGGTGAAGAGTAGCTATTGAAATGTACAATTCTTGTTCACGATGACGAATCGAGGATCCTGGACTCTAGGCCACACTCTCATGAACTGCGGTAATGTTTTGTTCTGAACCACCACTACGAGCTCATGTCGTATGTTTTACATCAATAAATGAACCAGTACTTTTGAAGTTTTCTATTATTTTTTTCACAGTTGATAAATTTGGACTATTATTTCTATCGAAAATCGGACTTTATGAATCGTAGCAACCAAACTTTCACCATTTTGATTTTGATGTTTAACAATAAGGACGCGTTGCTACAACGTGTAGCGCTCCATGTTTATTAACTCTTATCTGTCTCTTATCGACCTGTCATAATTCTTGATCTATCAAATCATGACAGCCAAAATGGCGCCCAATTCAAATCATGTGCTTTTATTATAATACCCTTTACTTCGGGTATTCGTTCCACGAGGTCACTAGTGAATAATATCTGTGTGTTATGGAGCATTTGTGGAAGAAAATCTTTCGAGTGAGGACTGAAGCACCAGAAAGTTTCTTTTTATTGCATAATAATACACTATCTCATAGGACGGTGTGTTGACAGCGTTGTTCGTGACTTTTTGACGAAAAACAAGTTTGTGTGCTTCAACGTCCTCCGTATCCATCTGATTTATCTCCATATGACTATCTCCTGTCCCCGAAATTCAAACTGGCCATGAAAGAACGTTTTATGATCGTGTTATACAAGTCCAAAAAGCCGTGGCGGGGTCCATTGAGGCTATTCCGAAAAACTATATAAAAATTCTATATTAGCGTTGGATGAACATGTCCAGCAGTATGTTAATGCAGAAAGGATGTATTCTGAATAAAATAAAAGGATGTATTCTGGAAAAATAACTAAACATATATTTTTAATTTAAAAATATTCGTTATTTTTCCGACATACTGTGAATGACGGATTGTTGTTTTTGTATTTATTCATTTTTATTTCTTTTTTTGATTTATTTTAGTTTTTTTAACACTAACTCATTAAATCTTTTGCAGTTTGCTTTAGACCCTATCACAATGTACCTTGTTTACAGTTCGTTTAGTTTAAGTTTTTGGTGGTAAGAGTGTAGATAGATAGAAAATTTTAAGGAAAAAAACTCTGCGTTTCGAAGAAAATATCGCCGCTGTTTCTGTTAGTGTTGATTAAGATCCAAATTTATCGATTTGTAAATGGGGATCATCATGATCAATAATTATTTAATTTCGAATTTGAATAGTATTGATCTGGGGGAAAATTATTTCCAACAGGACGGCCATACAGCCCATGTAAAAATCGACTTAGTGAGGGAATAATTCTGTGAGAAAATTATTTCGAAGAACGGACCTGTTTATTGGCCACCAAGATTATATACAGGATGTTAGGTAAATATGCAGCAAAAATGCAAGGGGTTATTCCTTGTCCTATTCTAAGAATATGTTGTTCTATGATGATTTTTGAAAAACCCCTTTGTTTCGAAAGATACATGGCGAACAAAATTTGCGACAACCATATTCGATATTTGTTGAAATCATTAATGTAAATAAAAGTAGGGTGTACGTCAATGAGTTTATCAAGTACAAAAAAAAATTTTTTTCGATCTCGATCACTTGAAACGGCTGTTTTATCTAGTAAGTGGATTTCATCGGTCGCATTTGTTTACATATATTGAGTGACGTTTGGCTGTTTGACGTGTCTTAAGTAGTGAGTGAAGTCCTCTATCATAATGTATACAAACGCCGAGATGACTGACATATACTTCATGTATGGACTTGTTGATGGCAATGCATTACAAGCTAGGCGATTGTACAGTGAAGGATTTCCAGCCCCTAATGTACCTGACCGAAAAATCTTTGAAAACATTCATCGACGTCTTCGTGAAACAGGCACATTGAAACGAACTGAAGGGTCTGGAAGATCACTTACTGTAAGAACGGTACAATTGGAACAGAATGTGCTGGATATGATAGCGGAAGAGTCTGGTAGTTCTACGCGAAAAATTGCATTTGAATGTGAGTCCCTGGACAGTTTGGAAAATTCTTAAGGACAATTTGTTGTATTCATACCACATTCAACGCCTTCAGGCACTACTACCTGTTGATTTTCCTCCACGTATTGCATTATGTCAATGGATATTGCAAACTTTACTTCGCATCCCTCTATTCCTGACACAAATTCTTTTCACCGATGAAGCCACTTTCGCAAGAAATGCAATAAGGAATTTTCATAATGACCATGTGTGGGTAGATGAAAATCCGCATGAGGTATGCGAAGATAGTTTTCAAGATCAGTTCTCGTTGAATGTTTGGGTTGGAATTGTAGGTGACTATCTAATTGGACCGGTATTTCTATCACAAAGACTTACTGGCGAGGTGTATCGCTACTTTTTGGAAGCAACGATACCTGAGTTTCTGGAAGATGTACCATTGGCAACAAGGCATGAAATGTGGTTTATGCACGATGGTGCACCACCACATTTCAGTTTGGTTGTTCGTGATTTTTTAACATCCACATACGGATATCGCTGGATTGGTCGAAGTGGGCCACACGCATGGCCTGCTCGATCCCCGGACTTAAACCCCCTGGATTATTTCTTGTCAATCAATTTGCAGTCAATGACGGGAAGATTGAAGGCTTGTATCAAGGCTGGAGGAAGTCATTTCGAACATTTTGTAGACTGAGCAACTTTACATGTACTTTTTGATAATAAAATGTTGTTAATGTCGTAAATTTTGTTCACTCTGTATCTTCGAAACAAAGGGGGTTTTCAAATCATACAACAAAATATTCTTAGAATAAGTTAAGGAATAACCCCTTTAATTTTTGCCGCATGTTTACCTAACACCCTGTATATGATTTAACGCCTTTAGATTATTTGAGGATATGTTTAATAATTATTCCTTTGCGGATATGTTTAATCTTTGGTCTACATCGATTAATCAGCAACTATTGACGACTTGGAAGCCACCATAACTCGGACAATTGTATACATAATACCCTCAATTGCTTGAAAAAGTGGTCGGAAATTGAAATGACCGAATGCGATTTGTCAGAAGTAGGCGCGGCAGCCATATGTTCGAAATTGTTTTCAAACATTAATGCCATTAAATGTTATTTCACATAAAATAAATAGTTTCAAGGCATCTAATTTAGTTGTTGTTTTATTTGAATTTAGATTTCGGGCGCACTAACATTTAAAACCTTAAAAAGCATGTTCATCCGTTAACTCCATTTTTGTAAAATTGTGTTTTAGGCTTTATGTAACTGAAACTCACTCTGACGTGTTTTTTATCTGTTAATATTATTTACCATGAAACTATATTACATTTTACGACAGAAGCATTAACAAAAAAACATCTAAACTATGAGAAATGCCCGGTTGCAATAACTTTTACAGTGGTCTACGTAATCCTACGAAAAAAATTGAAATATAAGCTCAAATGCATCGAAACATTGCATTTCACTAACATCATCCACATAAATTAAAGTAGGGAATATGAAAAGCTGAACTGGCCGGACCAAAGTGGGAAATGAATATGGTACAAAAAAAAACTACAAAACCTTTTGACGGTAAATAAATTGCTACACGCCTCTGGTCCGGCCGAATGAAATTTTGCTGGCCAGTTTTAAAGCTTTTTATTCGTGAAAAAGTGTGCGTTACGATAACCGTCGATAAAATTGTTTTCGAATTTATTACCGATCGTGATTTGCATCCTGCACATAAGCAATATCGGGGGCAGAAACGCACCCCCACCGAATCCGATGCAGATGGATGGAAAAAAATCAAAAGGGCATATTTTTTTAATGCTTTTTTTCGTTTTATATCAACATTATATATATCATTCCATACTAAAGTGTAATAGGTTTATGTGTGTACTACTATGATCAAACAGAGGATTTTTTCAATAAGACAAAAAGTATTGGATATATATATATATATATATATATATATATATATATATATATATATATATATATATATATATATATATATATATATATATATATATATATATATATATACATAAGCAGAAGGTGCTTGAAACGGCTGCTTCAATAACACTAGAAGATAAATGTTTCAAACAGTCAAAAATCTCCATTGAGACCGTTAATTTAATAAAAAAAACGACGAACAATGAAGAATGCAGGCAATGCTTTTGCTATAATGAAAAGGCTGATAATGAAAAGGACGCAAATTTTTGCCTTAATGCGTGACGATCGTACAGTGTGCAGGGAGCGAACGGAAATGCTAGAATTGTCCGAAGATTTTATTCAAAGTTATATGAGGATCAGAACCAGTCAAGAGCATCAATGTCTACTGAAGAGCAAATGCCGGATATCCTGGTCGAGGAAGTGACAAAAGCTTAAGACTCGGCGAAAAATGGCAAGGCTCCAGGAAAGGATAGTATAACTGTTGAGATGTTAAAAGCTGGTGGCCGGACGTTACATAAAATACTAGCAAAATTATTATTATGGAAAAATGCGGATGTGATTATAAAAAAAAGGACCACATGAAGATTTAAAGAACTACCGTCCATTAAGTCTCCTCCTCAGTGGTGTATAAAGTTTCCACCAAGATAATATCTAAAAGAATATTCCGAAAACTTAATGACGCACAACCAAAAGAGCAGGTAGGATTCAGAAGTGCATGCAGTACAATGGATCACATCCAGTTTCTACAGCAGGTTATAGAAAGACACAACGAATACACTATACCACTGTGCTTGGCTTTGATCGATTATGAAAAAGCATTTGATTCAATCTCAAAGCTGGGCATTGCTTAACCAAGGTGTATGAAAATCTATGTAAACTTACTAGGATAAATATATGATGAAGCCTCAGCTACAGTCCATCTTGATGATCTTGAGGTTCGAATTAGTGTAGGTGACGCAATAATTCCGCTTCTTTTCTTAGCTTGCCTGGAAGAGGGGTTCTGTAATGGATTAGTAGATGATATCGTTCTTCTTTTGCAAGACCCAGATGAGCTGCAAAGACACATAGAAGAGCTGTAAAGAGCTGGTATAGTGTAGATATAAAGATATGTAGGTATAAAAAGAACAGACGAACCCGATAAATTTATCGTATAAGGAGAAGTAAGAAAGCCGAAATGGAATCAGATATATCCGATGATGGAGAACGTAAAAGAGGAGGCGAATTAGAAGATTTATTTAAAAAATTTAAAAAAAAAACACATAGAAGGCCACCAAAAACCAGCGAAGATATGTTGAAGGAGATGATGAAATTAATAAAGGGACTGTCAGCAGATGTAAAAGATATTAAACTAGAACAACAGCTCAAAGGGAAGATACTAAAGCATTAACGGAACAAATAAAAGAATTATGGAAAGAACAAGCAGAGTTTAAGAAAGAAATAAGGATGCTAAAAAACGCAAGTGAATTTCGGCTTAAATAAATGATTTGAAGAAAGAAATAAATTTAAACAATGAAATAATAGAGAGGCTAGAAAGTAAGGAGAGAACAAAAATATGGTTATACAGGAACTCACAACAGACACAGGAGATAGTAGCCTTCTAAAAGAGGTGATTGGGAAGTTTTATAGAAGATGAGGTAAGAGTGAAACTAATAGTAACAATAATACGAAGATTGGGTATGAAAACTTGTTTGGTGGAACTGTATAGAGAACAAGATAGAGGCGATGCCGAATAAAAATAACTTAAGGAATAGGTCAGGCGACAAAATATGTATGAACGATGACCTAACCAGAGAAGAAAGAGATATTCAAACGAAAATTAGAGAGAAGGTAAAGGATGAAGGGGCCAGTGAAAAAAATGTAAAAATGGGATTTCTAAAATTAGTGGTGATCGGCCAAACCTGGAAATGGAATAGACGAGAAAGCATGCTGGAGAAAACTGGAAGAACGACAAGAGGTGAAAAAAACTAACAAGGGTGACAGTGGACGGAAATATGGATCTGACCCAGCAACGAAATGGATAGAGATTGGAAGCAAGCAACTTGTATGCAAGCAGGAAGAAAACAAGAAAAAACCAACCAGGCAGAATTAGGATAGGTACATGAAATGTTAGAGGTACATTTACGGAAGGAGCCCTGAAACACCTTATTGAGGAGATGGGAAAATACAGAGTAGATATTTTGGTCCTACAAAAGACTAAATAAAGAGATATATCCATTGTAGAAGTGGAAGACTACATATTTTTTAATAGTGGAACTGATCGGATGATATTAGGAGTAGAGTTTATAATTAATAACAGGTTCAAAAATGAAGTTATTGAGTTCGAAGGGTTTTCAGATATAATGTGTAGGCTAAGAATCAGAGGCCAGTTCAGCCATTCATTTCATCAGAGGCCAGTTCAGCCAGAGGCCATTCAGTTATAATAAATGCGCATGCACCAATCCAAAGAAGAAGACGCGGACATTAAAATACAGTTCTACGAAGATTTGGATAGAACTATGGAAAATGTTCCGAAGTTTCATTGCAAATATGTGAAAGTGACATCAATGCCAAAGTAGGAATGGAATAAGAATACAAGAAGGTGACAGGGGGCAAAAGTAGACACACCACTAGTAATGACAATGAAAAAGGATAATTGTGTTCGAGAACATGAAAATTATTAGCACTACCTTTGATCACAAAAACCTACATAAGGGAATATGGATAGCTCCGAATGGAGAGACAAAGAATCGAATTGACCATGTCCTCATAGAAAGAAAACATGCAAAGAACGTTACTGATGTAAGAAGTTTCAGGGTAGCTGATAGTGATAGCGATGACATATTAATGATAACAGACATGAAACAGGAAAGATCACCTAGAAGACAAGATAAAAAGGAAGCAAGACGGAAGAAATATAACGTAGCAAAACTAGATGACAGGACAACAGCAATGCGTTTCGAGTAGGAAATTAAAGGAAAGGTAGGAAATAAACCCAACCACTGTTAGAGGAAGAAAGGGCGCAGATTGGGACAGTTATGAAGGAGATAGCAGAAAAAATACTGGGAGAACCCAAATAAAATTAAACAAATTGGTGATTTGACGAAGAATGTAAACAAATTTTGCTGTAAAGAAACAGAGCACGTCTGAGATTAATGGAAGAAAGGAGTGAAAAAAACAAAGAAATATATGATCGCATACGGAAAACCAAGACGGTATGTAGCAGGAAAATGGAAAAAGTTTTCGAACGTGAATTAAAATAAATAGAATAATCATGTACTAATAAGGAGATAAGAAATTTCTACCAGGAAATTAAAAAAACCACAAAAGAAGATGTAGAAGTTTGTATAAAGCAGTTAAAAAATAACAAAAGTACTGGAGAAAACAGGATAATAGCAGAAATGTTTAAAAACGGTGGTGTTACATTGGTGGTAAGATCATGGGAGTTAATTAAGAGAATTTGGGAACAAGCAACTATGTCAGAGAAATGAAATAAAGCACAGACAATACTCTTTCACAAAAAATGATCTAAGGAGGAGTGCAATAATTACCGAGGAATTTCTCTGCAAGATGTGACTTACAAAGTGATGGCAATAATGATTAAAGATCCACTAGAGAAATACCGTAACGAACAAGTAGGGGAATACGAAGAAGGGCTCAGAGTAGGAAGATCAACAATCGACCCGATATTCATCATGAAACATATCCAACAGAATACTTATGAACAAAATTTGAGCTTACATTTGCTGTTTATAGATTATCGGCAAGCATATGACATGACTCCATGACTCCTTTAGCAGGGAAAAGGTTTTCCATGCTATGAGACAGTCGAGGAAGGTCCCGGAAAAGTCGAGGAAGTTGGTGGAGCTGACTATCAGGAGGACAGAAAATAAAGTTATAGTCGAGGGATTAATGTCTGAGGAGTTCATTCTAAAGAAAGGACTCAGACAAGGTTCAAGGACACATTTCTATTCAATCTAGTGCAGGAAGTGATTCTGAAGGAGAGTGGCATCAATACTAAAAGGTTAATATATGGTACTACACACCAATGCTTGGCCTATGCCGATGACATGGTATTGATGGTGAGTTCCAAGAAAGAAATAGTACGGGTACTCAAGATGTTGGAACGAAAGGCAAGAGAATAAGGCCTAACAATTAACGAGAACAAGACCAAATATATGTTAATGAAAGATAGTAATAGAGAACTGTCCCCTAATTTAGTCATTGATTGTGCACAAAATAAGAAATATACAATTGAAAAAGTGGAACAAACTGAATATCTAGGGGTAAAATAAACATGCAAATGGGATGAAAAGAACGAAATAGAGAAACGACTAGCGAAAGGAAGCAAATCCGCAGAAATGTTTTCAAAGGTTTTAAGGGCAGAGAATACAACAAGAGCAGCAAAAGTTAGTGTGCAATAATCGGGCAAGACTATAACAAGAGCAGCAAAAGTAAGTGTGCAATTTCGGGGAAATAAGATGGAAGAAATAACACCTTTAATTTAAAATCTTTTATTTTAATCTGAACCTTTATAACAAGGTCCAGTTTCGAATTGTAATGCTATAGAGTAACGTCTTTTCTATCGACCAGCGCTTGATGCTTGATCAAAGTGTGGCTTATGTGTTCTGATTGTTAATAGTGGCCTGGTTTAACCATGTGTGATGTGATTTTAGCACTAGCAAAATTGATTATGTCTTAAAAATTCCACTAAACTTGACAACGGTGATATCTAATATTATTTATGTAATAATTATCTTCGAAAAACAACAAAAAATATCGTTTTTCAAACATTCATTAAATTTTTTTCAATTTTTAAAATGTATCCTGTATATGAAGATATATTTTCTACAGTTAAATTATATTGTAAACATTTTCGCTCGTACTGATATCTAGTATAAAACAGGACGTAGGAAAGATACGGCGTATTCCATAAAAAAACACCTTTTTTTTCTTCGAAATCCGATCGTCTATCGAATCGTGGTCGATCTATTTAATGTGACTGTGTTTATGGCCCAGTTTATGTTTAACAAATGAAAGTGTTGTGATGTGGTACTGGGCTTTTGAGTGATTTGATTTAACTCTTCGAAAGGTAGGTTTTTGTTTTAGTTTGCACTATTTAATTTGTTCTATATACAGAGATAAACTTTTGAAATATTAGAAGATATCATGTTGAATGTATTCAATATACAATGTGTTTAACTGAGGTAGATTATGTCAAAAGTTCCACAATATTTTAACTTATTTTTTATCCTAAAAATATTCGAGTAACCTATTTAAAAAGTTATTGTAGCAGTAGCAATTTACGCAAAAAAACTTAACTTCTTGTATAACAAAGTTTCAAAATCATCGGTTTAATTCTAAAATTTTAAGAAAAAAACATAAATAATTGTTTTTATAGACCTTAAAAATATTCGGATTCGCAAACAAAAAAATACATCTGGAAGAATCATATTAAGGTAAGTGGTAGTATTTGAATTATGTTTACTACATCTAGTTGTTGGCAGATTGGTGTCGAAGGAACGTCTTAAAGTGGGTCTTATATCAAACAGAAAAAAACATTCGTTTTGCAAATAGGCAATTAGTGTTATTTTATTATGAAACCGAAAAATTGAGCAAATATTTTAGTTAAGTAAAAGTACGAAGAAGCAAACGGCTATTTTTGTTTGATACTAAATAATTTTTTTGTTAAATAGTTTTTTTGTCCGAACATTTTTGTAACGCTAAATTTATAAATTAATCTTTTTTACTGACGTATTTACTATTAATATGGATTTGTAATTATTTAATACTTAAATTATAGTTGTACTGGAATTATTTATTAATTTTCCTAATAAATCCTTTTTTATTACATTTTTTTTAATTTCCCTTATGTTATTTCACGCAATATATTTGCCCGAATATTTTTGAAATTCACTATATATAATATTGTTTGATGTTGTGTTTCTTGACTTTTGTGTGTATATTTTTTTTACATTTTTTTCTTCTTTGGGAATCTAATGTTGGTCTCTAATGTTGAATTACTGTGGTAAAGAATTTCATTATCAATTATTTGGAACGACGTTTCAGCGTTTTTCTGCCTGTTTCAAGTTCTATAAGTTCTATAAGTAATATCTTAATGTTTGTGTGATTATAGTACAATAGTTATGAGTACAATTTCACTCATTATGGAGCATATTATTTTATAAATTTGACAGTTATTTTATATTGGCAACGCACCTCTTGGTTTTAATGACACATTTTTACTCGTACAGATTTTTGTTGTTTTTTTTTTACCTCGGACAGTTTTCTTTGTGGTGGGGATGTGGGTTTCTATAGGTTTTTTTTTATTATACTCAAAATAAAATTGAGAAAAATCGGTTTATTCAAATAGTTTTCCCCAATATGTGTATATATATATATATATATATATATATATATATATATATATATATATATATATATATATATATATATATATATATATATATATATATATATAAGATGATTACATTTAAAATGAAGATATTTCCCATATTTTCACTATTTAAAGAAATACAGATTTGAATTTTTGCGCAGTCATAAAGATAGATGGGTTACATTTTTTAAGATACTCAACTGAAATTGAACTTTAAACTCGGCTTACTACGAATTCACAAACAGGGTCAATTCTCGATATTATTAAGGGCACTACATCTACCTTACTCAGTTTCCACTGGTTCTTCAACTCGTATGCCAGATTTTCATACTTTGTGGATTTTTCCATCTCAGTTTTTCTAATGTTGTGAGGGAGCGGCACTGCGATGTCAATTATAAAAGTCCTTTTCTCTTTTTTGTTGATTAGAACAATATCTGGCCTGTTATAATCAACCGTTCGATTAGTAGTGATTGGTCTATCCCAGTAAAGAATGGCATCGGATGATTCAAATACAGGAGAAGGCGAGTACTTATAATATGGAGGAGGTGCGCTTTCTAATAGCGAGTATTTTTTTGCAATTTGCATGTATAAGTTTTGCCAGCTGATTATGCCGTCCTAAATAAGCATTAGGAGCAAAGACCGGGCAAAGACCGGGCAACACAGTACCGCATTTCCTGCACTTATCGACTACGTCCAAATGCAGTATGTCCTTTTCATAGTTCTTTGTTCTTGTTACCCTATCTTGAATAGATATCGCGAAACCTTCTGTTTCTGGGTACAAGAGTCCATCAGTCAGCCACTTTAGAGATAATTATTTGTCTATGGTGTGATCTTCGAGTGACTTAGGAAACCGTCCATGTAATGTTTGTCCTTTGCATTCTCGACGCAATCCGTGATTGTTCTGCTGTCAATACAGTTTGGTTTATTTAGGTTCAGTGGAGTGAAACCCCGGTCCTCATTTGCAACCAATTTCATTAGCGTACTGGTTGAATCAATGAAGTGTTTTCTCATCCTACTTTCTTGATTGAGATAGATATTTTTTACATTCACAAGACCTCTGCCTTCCAACTTACTTGGGATGTATAGTCTTTTCGTCGATGAGTTTGGATGCAGGCATCGGAACTTTGTTAATGCTCGGCGTGTCAACCTACCTTTTGGTATAGAGTGGAAAAGTCCTTCTTTAACTGGTTATCATCAAGTTTATGCTTTTGGGATATTCCTAAATATTTGTAGGATTTTTCTGGTGTCAGTTGTTGTATGTTACAGAATGTTAAATGTTAACTCTGAACCTTTCCCTTCTATATACAAACGGTACAACATTTGTCCAGTCCGAATGACATTCTGATATCCCTACTAAATGGTTCGACCGTTTTTATCAAGGAGTTTAATTTTTCTCTAGTTTCTTCATATAATTTAAGGTCATCCATATATAGTAGATGAAAGAGCTTTCTTGGATTCCTCATGTTAAGTTTATATCCAATATTGCTGTTGTTGATTACGCGACCCTTATTGGCCGCTTTTTCTAACTCGTTTTCCATGATGATTTCACCCAAATATTTGAATTGAGAGATTCGTCTGATATTACTATATTTTGTTTTTAGAAATGGTATTCTTAGTTTGTTGCAGATCATGTATTTTGTCTTTTCAAAGGAAATTTGTCCTAGCTTTTCTGCTGTTTCTTTTAGGATTTCAATCTGTTTTGGTGCCGTTAATATATCTTGAGCCAAAATTGCTAGATCATCAGCAAAAGTCAGACAATCAATTTTGATGTTGGTTCTCCTGTATTACTTTTGTCTCACTCCAGTTTTAATTTCGAAGGGATTTGAGATGTCACCCATGAATTTAACTTTTGACCTTGTGTTAGTTAGTGTTGCTTTAATAATTGCCAGCGTTTTCGGACAGTCCTTGTTCTTTCAAGATTTGGAATAAAGATTCGCGGTCAATATAATCATATGCTTTTTTTGAAATCCGCAAATATGCAGACGAGATGATTATTGTACAGTTTTTGATGCCTTAGGATCAACTTTAGATTCAGGAACTGTTCAGGGCAGGATCTACCCGCTCGAAAACTTGCTTGATATTCACCAATTTTAGGCTCTAACTATCCCTGTGCTCTGTCTAGTGGACATTGAGATATAATCTTGTACCAAACTGGGAGAAGAGATATCCCTCTGTAGTTGTTTACATCCGTTCTATCTCCTTTCTTATGTAGTGGATAGATTAGAGCATCTTTCCAGTCTTCCGAAATCGTTCGGTTCGCCAAACTTCTTGTAGAATTTTGGTTATTTCATTGATCGTACCTGGACCAGCGGATTTCAAAAGTTCAGCGGTGATTCCATCTTCACCAGAAGCTTTGTTATTTTTAAGTCGCTTGATTTGCCCAATTATTTCATCTTCATTCAGTGGTAATGATTCTGGGTTTGTTTGTTTAGAGTTTAGTGTTGGTAATATGTTTAAGGGTTCAGGACAGTTTTGTAGTTGTTCAAAATATTTAGCAAGTTCTTTGCAATTGTCTTGGTTATTTAGAGCTAATTGTCCATTTTCCTTTTGGAAGCAAAGACTTTGGGGTTCATAGCCTGTTAATTTAGTTTTAAATGTTTTGTAAAAATTTCGGGTGTTATTTTTTGGAAATCTTTTTCTATTTCATTAAGTTGATTGTTTTCATATTTTCTTTTAGTTTGTCTAATTAACTTCGATCCAAAAAGATGTTATAGTTTATTGCTGATTTTTGACTGCTTCACTCTTTGAATTCTTTACTTCGGCTTAATACTGCTTGCTCGCGAACTTCATCCCACCACGGATGTTTTCTACGTTTTTGTAAAGGGACCAACTTTAAGGCTGTTTGAATATTTTTTTTGTTTCAATTCTTGCCAGTTCTGTGCTGGTTCTTTATTAAGCTCTTCTGTTAGGGTTGGTTTTATTTTCGTAGAGTCGAACTTTCCTGACTTTCCTAAGCTTTCCTAATTTGAACATTCAAAATCTCTTTCTAATTGGGGTACGAAATGGCAACATGGCCAATTTGAAATTTACCCATGTACATGTTTGGGCACCTTCAGGTCTTTTGTTTTGTTATTTTCTTTTTAAAATGGGTTGATATTATTTTTAGATTAAACTGCGAACATAGTTCAACCAATCTTCTAAGATTATGGTTAGTCCATTTATGAGCGGGAAAACTGCCGACTGTTTTTCTCTACTTTCTTTCTTTCCCTAGTTGGGCGTTGAAATCACCCAATAGGATTTTTACATGGTTAGAGGGAATTTTAGAAATAGTCTTTTCCAGAATTTCCCAGGACTTATTCACTTTTTCAGGATTAAATTTATTTTCTTCGTTAACTGGGAGGTGTGCATTGATTAATGTATGTTTTTGTTAGAATACTTGAGGGATAGTGTCATAAGTCGATTATTTACTTGCTGGACATTAGTTATAGAAACAAGAATGGTTTTTGTGATAGCGAAAGCAACACCGAGATGTGGTGTATTTTTGAGTATTCTTATATATATATATATATATATATATATATATATATATATATATATATATATATATATATATATATATATATATATATATATATATATATATATACACACAGAGTGTCGTATTTAAGATGAATACACCTCCATATTTTCGCTTTTTGAAGGAATAAATATTTGAATTCTGTCAATAGTCAATTTTCGATATTTTGCTTCGCGTTAGATATATCGAAAAATATTTATTAGAAAAAATTCATGACAAAATTTACAAGTTTCATGACAAAATTCGTATTTTAAATTTTTTCATTATTTGAAGTTTAGGAAACCAAATAATTGGTAATTTTTTCTTTATTGAATCATTGAATGCTAGTCGTTTAATTAACTTCTTCGATGGGGAATTTTGGGATGCAATTGCTTTCCTCCTCTTAATGTGCGATAGGATATATATTTGCAGCTAGACGGTGCATCCATCCACAATTCAAGGATTGTTCGTCAATGGTTGAACCAAAACGTTTCTATGCCTTTAATAAGAAGAAACAGTCCTTTTATATTGTGGCCTTCGAGGTCTTCCGATATTATACCCCTCGATTTTCATTTGTGGGGAATGGTCAAAAATAAAGTTTAAAGATACAGAAACCGAGTTGAACTTTGTGTCAGAATAAGGCAAGCATGTCAAGAAATCAGCATCCCGGAACTTAGACGAGTAGCTAAACAGAATCGTAAAAGAATCGAAAAATGTATTCGAATAGACGGAGAACTAGTTGAGAGAGATCACATTTGATAGTTATTAACTATTAGTATTATGAAAATTATTGTTGTATACTTTTTCTTAAATTTAATCAATCACCAAAAATTGTTTTCCCATAGGAATAAAATAATTATTCCTTTGTGACTGCTATTTATTTTACTGAAATATTTGAATACATAATGAAAAAATTGAAAAATGCACATTTTGTCATGAAATTCGGTACATGAGGTTAATATAATATCCTGAACAACTTTTTCTAATAACTTTTTGCGATATCTCTAACGTGCAGCAAAATATCGAGAATTGACCCTATTCGTGAATTCGTAGTAAGCCGAGTTTAAGGTTCAGTTTTCAGTTGAGTATCTTAAAAAATGTAACCCATCAATCTGTATGACGGTGCAAAAATTCAAATCTGTATTTCTTTAAATAGCGAAAATATGGGGGTGTCTTCATCTTAAATGCTACACACTGTGTATATATATATATATATATATATATATATATATATATATATATATATATATATATATATATATATATATATATATATATATATATATGGAGTTTTTTAACTTCTTTGGACTGCGTCCAACGAGACAACAGTGGTCAGGAGTTATACACCCGCGACCGTTGGGCTCCACTATCTCATGTGGAACGTACAACAACCTGTGTCTCCGCCCTAATGAGCAATGATTAGTTGCTTGACCGGGAGGAAGCCCCCTTCCCTTACATTGGAGGGTACATGTTTCGTCTGTTGGTGGTTAAACTCATCAGGGTACCGACATATGCTCTCTCGCCAATAATAGGGAGTCCCTCTCCACAATCAAACAACCCATTTTTAAGCCATCCGACGAGAAGTCTGCGAAAATATGGGTTGCTTGATTGTGGAGAGAGACTCCCTATTCTTGGCGAGAGAGCATATGACGGTACCCTGATGAGTCTAACCACCAACAGATGAAATATGTGCCTTCCAATGTAAGGAATGGGTGGGGCTTCCTCCCGGTCAAGCAACTAACCATTGCTCATATATATATATATATATATATATATATATATATATATATATATATATATATATATATATATATATATATATATATATATATATATTTATATATATTTGGGAAAATTATTTGAATAAACCGATTTTTCTCAATTTTCTTTATTTTAACTGCAATACATTTTCAAACGTTTTATTAATACGAACCATAAATAGTTTTTAACAAAACTGTATCATAATTTTAGTATAATAAGTATCGATTTCTAAAGCAAAAAATCTAGTTGAACCGCGGATTTCGTTGATTTAATCCACTTTAGAAAAATAAATAACTTCATTATACAAAAACAAACAAATTTAATCCATCTTAACCAGTTAATTAACATTCATTTTCTATGTTAATTACTTAATGTTAATTAGTAATTAGTAATTAGTTAATTAGTAATTACTTAGTGTTAATTTTCAATGTTAATTAATCTAACCAGTAACTAACATTGAATGTTAATGTGGAAATAATAATGCCTGGAAAAAGTCAAGAACCTTAAAAGACAACTGCGAAAATTGTAAATCTGAGAGGAAATAAAAAAAATCAAGAAATTCTTTGATATGACATCCAATGACTTTGTTACATTTTTTTTACTACCTTTGATATTTATTTCTGAAAAAGGTAATGTAAACCTAATCCTTGAAGTAATTTCACTCAATTTCTATACACTTACGCCACATTTCGGGTAACTGTCGAATCCCAGGTCGAAAAAACATTTCCCACTTCGTTTGACATTAAATCTGCAAATCAGTACACGCACAATTCGTGTCGGGACAATCTTCATTGAAGAGTTGCAAGGAAGGTACCACATTTAAGTACAAAAATATTCAGCATAGATTAAGTTTTGCCAGATTTAACTTAAATAAAAACTACAGCTGTAATTGGAAAAATATTTTATTTAGTGATGAAACAAAAATAAATCTCTTTGGATCAGATGGGAAACGGTAGGTTATGCGATATAAGAATGAATAACTAAATCCGCGAAATACATTAGGAACAGTAAAGTAACCGCGCCAAAAGGACGGCGCATAAAATCCAGATTGCGACTGACGCGAAACAGTCGTAATCGTAATAAGAGAACAAAAGTAAGGGCCTCAGGGTCAACTTGACACACAGGATATGAAGAAGAAGAACAGTAAAGCACCGAGGAGGAATATTAAACTGTGGGGTTGCTTTTCCTACAATGGTCTAAGTCTATTATATTGGATTAAAGATACCATGACCAAAGAAACCTACATGGAAATATTAGAAAAAATTATGCTTCCTTATGCCGAAATGAATATGCCGCTAAAGTGGATCTACCAGCAGTATAACGATCAGAAACATACCGCGAACCTATGTTCACTATTTAAGCGATGGTTTCTGGCAAATAAGATTGAAGCGTTGCCTTGGCCGTCGCAATCTCCGGATTTAAATCCAGTAGAAATCTTTGGCAACATTTAAAAATAGGCATTGTTAATAAAAAAAACATCAAACGAAAATATGTTGTGGGAATAAGTCAAGAAAACTTGGTATTCTATACCGATTGAAACTTGTCAGAAGTTAATAGACTTTATTCCAAGGAAATGCTCAGCTGTGGTTAAACAAAATGGATAATCTACTAAGTACTAATATTTTATATTTATTAAGTTTGTTAATAAGCATTAGTTTTCACAATTTAAGGCTTTAAGTGATATATTCTTATTTTTTTGACCAGAAAAAAAGTACATCTGATAGCTGTAGTAAGTTTTGTAACACTAGGATAATGTTTTGTTTTATCAATATTTCTTGCATCAGGACACGCTACACAACGTTAATCATTTTATAATAATTCTGTAATAAATTCGTTAAACACATTAAAATTATATGTTTAGATTCAGAATTCATACTCTTATTATTTCAAGAACAACTATATATATATATATATATATATATATATATATATATATATATATATATATATATATATATATATATATATATATATATATATATATATATATAATAAAATTAACATTATTATTTATTGTCATTATTACAGTTTCTTTATAAAAAAATGTTTAACTTCCCCTTCCCGTCTTAAATCAAGCTTACATATAGTGCCCTCAAATATAGTATTTAATCTTCCTAACATTTAATCTCCGTCGTCTATCTCATCTTCTTCGATGATAGTTTCGATTGGCCGCAAATCGTTCATGAGCCCTATGTACTTATTAATTAAAACGACATCTTCTTCATTGCACCGAATGATGTCATTTGGAAAGCATTGTTGTAAGGTCCGATACATTTTAAAAATGCATTTGATTTTACATGTGTTCCATGGAGTAGCGATTTTAATAGCTCTGGAAGTTGTTGCAAATTTTCCCAGCTGAACAGCATAAATCTTCACATTCACCAATCCACTTTAATGCTTTACAATAACTACAAATTTTTCTCATTGAACTTAATTTTGATTCATGTTTATAATCAACTGTAGGATCATATGAAAAACCACAATTTATTTATACTTTCCAACGAATTTTTAATTTAATACGTCGTAAATCTTCTTTCCTTTTTTGTTCTTTTTGTAATCTATTTTCCGTTTCATCTTGACTTTCACATGCATGCTTAGCTTTCATATTCTTTGATTTAGACATTACCAAATTTAATTTGGACTTTCCTTTTTTAGGCATTTATGACTACAACAAATAATTGGAAATAATTAAAAACTATCTTGAGATTAATAACCGAAAATTCAATATAAAAAGTTGAAATAAATATTTTACTTATTTAATGCTGGGAAACTAATTTTTCGTTTTAATCTAATTATTCCACGCTTCCCTCTTTTCTTCTTTTTCTTCTTTAATTAATAAATATAAACCTATACATATATATAGATATATATGTTTTTAATATTTTTTTAAATCAGTCAATTGACTTTTGGTAAATTTAGGTAAAAATCAATTTGGTAAAAATTAGTTTAGGTTAGAAAAAAACAAAATTTTAATGCTACAGAAAAATATTAATTTAATAGTTTAGTTAATAATTAATTTATTAAAATTAATGATAATAGTAGTTAATGTACATGATAATAATAATATAATAATAATCAATAATAAGTTGATAAAATCTGAAATTTTAAATTTAGCGTTTTTGATCATTAGCGCCCTGACAACCGCTTTAGGAGTTTGAACTCCGTTGCAAACGTTCTTAATTAGTCTTAATATAGCCCAAGAAAGAAAAAAATCATTTCAAATTTTCATTTTCATAATAATTTTATAAAAGCTATAAAATCAGATAATTAACGATTCTCATCATTAACGCTCCCGCAACTGGTGTAGGGAGTCCAACACTCACATAAATATTAGCCCATGTATTAAGTACATGTATTTTCTACATGGATACCAAGTTTCAAGTCAACGGGATCCATGGTTCAGTAGTTGTAACGGAAGATCCGTAAAAACCACTGTAGATTTATATATTAGTGTGGATATGTGTAGATATATATATATATATATATATATATATATATATATATATATATATATATATATATATATATATATATATATATATCTAGTATATTCAATGGGCTCGGGTGGGTCCACAAATGGTTTTACGTTGTTTGACTCTTGCGGATGTTCACCACAAGATAGCATGTGAGGAGATTTCAATCGAAAAAGCTGATAGCTGCTGCCTTTTTTCAGCTGCTATCTGAAATTTTAGGTCTAGCCCGACTGATGACAGCTTAAAGCCTGAATCCGGTCTCTGGAGACGCTTGCTGACGTTTGGGGGCGGTTGGGCAAATGAGTAATTATTACGTGGAGCACGGAGTATGTTTTGAATATCTATTATTATCATTTAAATAAAGAAAAATTAATTTTTCCAAAAACTTCTACATATTTAAAAGGATTATGTTGTAAAACATAATTCGTAATATTTCCTCGTATAAAAGTAACCGAATCTCTATTTCATATATATTTTTAGTCCTCGCTTCGCTCACGGAGATGAAAAAGTCGAACGAACAAAAAATCAACAACAAAAACCACCTTTAATTACTTTATTGTTAGCGTTTGAATTGGTGTTTATTAATACTGGTAATAGTTTGGTCCAGTTGTTACAGAAATTAGTATTGTGTTTGGAAATTGGAGTTTGTTTTTGTGTAGTTTTGAGTTTTTCTCGTTTGCAGTTAAAATTGATTCCAATTATTGAACGGACGAACAATTTGTCACTAGTAAATTTCCTGTTAGCTAGAAAGAAAAACCTTATGCTAAAAGTGATAAAAGTAAAAATCATGAAGGAAACCGAAGAGAAAAAGGGAAAAATAGTACAATAAATGTAATTGGGTTGATGTATAAGTTCATCCCATTTTTGGCGCTAAATGGCTTTGCAGCGCAAAACCGAAGTGTTATGATTTTGTACATGCACTTTTCGTTTTCTAGAAGCTGGGCCATATCATCATTAAATACTTTATCACCATATCTTATACGATTTGAAGCTTAAACTTTTTATTCATTTATTTGGAACAACGTTTCGACATTTTATTATATTTTTCAAGTTCTATAAGTAATATCTTAATAATTGTGTGATTATAAAGTCAGGAGTACAGTTTGACTTACCATGCAGCGTATTATATTATAAATTTGACACTTATTTCATATTGGCAACACATCTTTTGGTTTTTAACGGCACATTTTTACTGGTATAGATTTTTTTGGTGTTTTTTCCTCGAGCAGTTTTTTTTTGTGGTGGGGATGTGGATTTCCATGTGGATATCCAGAATAAAAACAAAAATAACCAATTTTGTTTTTATTCTTTTTTATACTTTTTCTGTTGTTTTTTTAAAAATATGTTATTTATTTGTTATCATTTGGTATAGCTCGTTTCAAGATATTTCGTTAATTGTCTCAATAAATGTAATTAAAAATATTCCTAGTTTCTTAAAAGGCAACGGAGATCGGCAGAGTGGTTTAATTTCTGAACAATTTTTAGAAACATAAAATATTGATAAATAATGATTAAATTATTATTATTATTATTATGTATGACTAAAACATTGTTTGTGTATTTTGTTTGTGTATTTGTTGTGTATTTTGAATTTATTAGTACAATAAAAATAAATAAATAAATAGAAAAATAAATTTATCTATCAAGACAATAAAAATTATAACTTAAATTTAATTATACATTTAAATCGGTTTCGCACTCAGTGTCACTGATCTGCATTAATAACAAGGTTAATCGAATTTATCCAACTTTCTTTGGGTATACTATCTACAACCTTCCTAATTAATGTTGCAGCACTTGCACTTACTCTGACTGACTATATATATATATATATATATATATATATATATATATATATATATATATATATATATATATATATATATATATATATATATATCAAAGACACCCGCGCTCCACGTTGGGGTTTTGTCGTTCCCCCATCCGCCATCCAAAGCCCCAGCAAGCGTCTCCCAGGAGTTTAGCTTATCACTAATCACTGCACTATTACGCTAGTTCAGTAGCTTCGGTTCTCCTGAGCTATCGCACTAAATCTTGATTGTCTAAGAGTTGAAGTTGTGGAGCCCTTGCTCATGACTTTTGCCGTTATATATATATATATATATATATATATATATATATATATATATATATATATATATATATATATATATATATATATATATATATAAAGTCCCTTGCCACAAATTTGCAATGGACAAACTCATCCAAAAAATTGATTTTTACTACCTATTTGTACAATTGAGTTTTAGATGTGGATTCATTATTTGTGATCACTGGGTTAAATGGTTATGACAAACCATACTATATACAATTGAGAAAATTAATTAATACTATACAAAAGATTCGACTCGATGGAAATTGATGTGGGTACTAAATTTTCTAAAAAGCTGAGAGATAGATAGTAGTACCTTCATGATCATGGTGATCATTTAATATGACACTGTGGATTTTTGTGATCGTAGGGATTTTTGAACATTACGTTCACAATCTCGAAACGAAGAAAGTAGAAGTTATCATAAAATAATTGTAAGCGATAATAATAAAGAATAAAATAATTATTATAATATATAAACAACGTTTATATGGCCAGTAGTCCCTTATGGCTGCGAAACGTGAACGTATGACTCTCACAAAGAATAGAGAAAAGATGCTTGCAGCATATGAAAGAAAAGTACTCAGAAGAGTTTTTGGTGCTGTGAATGACAATGTAATTTAGAGAATTAGGTATAACATCAAATTCAAGCAATTGTAAAGGGCCTTTCAAATTAAGCCGTTTTTTTTAATTCTTGAATAAAACACAGAATTTGAGCTAACTGTTTAAACACGAAAGACAATATCTGCCAAATGACCACCTCTTACAACTTCGCAGACGTTCACTCTTTTTTTCCAAATTTTAGATATTTTGGCATAACCGTGGTCCTATCTAACCAATGATTCGAATTATTTCATCTTTTAGTTCAGGAATCGATTGTGGATTGTTCTTATAGACCTGGCTTGTCACGTAACCTCAAAGGAAAAAGTCCAACGGTGTCAAATCACATGATCTTAGTGGCTAAATCATCGTTTCTGGCAATAACTCGTCCAGAAAATGTTTCTCTCTATAAAATAATTGTTTCATTAGCAGAGTGAGGTGTGGCGCCATCCTATTGGAACCATATATCCTCCAGATCAATATTATTCAATTAAGCCCACAGAACTCCAGTTATCATCTCACGATATCGAACATCATTCACAGTGCCAGCTTCACCAGCAGCATTCTGAACGAAATATGGGCCTAATTACACCTCTTGGCCATAATGCACACCAACAGTGACTCGTTTAGGTTTCTCATGAATCAGTCGTGAATTTGGCTCATCCCAAATGTGGCAATTTTGTTTACTAACATAGTTGCTAATTTCAAAATGTTAATTTTTGAGAAAAATCATCTGTTAGTTCTTTAAACTAATTGGTAAATGCATGACGTTTTGAATGACCCAATGACTTTAGTTCCTGTGTTATTTGAACTTTATATGCCTTTAGAGCTAAATTCTTTCGTGGAATAAGCCATGCTGTGGATTCACTGAGTCGAAATTGTTGTGAACGTCGACATTTGGAAATTTTTGGTTCTTCAGCAACACTTTCACGTACTAAATCAATATACTCTTGTGAACGACCATTACGACTATATATTACTCTTCTTTTATCTTCCACAGAACCAGTTTCTTGAAATTGTCGAACAATTCGATTGATAGTGCTTTCAGATGGACGATTGTGTAAACCGTAAATATCACGTAATTTTCTAAAAATATTCTTGACTGAACGCCTATTTTCATAAAATAATTCAACAATTTTAATGCATTGTTATATTGTTTTTTTTTATTTATGGAATTGGCTGCTCAAGAAATACAATTGTTCTACAAGACAGTGTTGTAATGAGAATTATCATGACAAATTTGTTCTAAAAACATATCTTGAGGTAGTTTCCAGTTCAGTCTTGTATGTCTGTTTCTGCGTTCTTGTTATATGCTGTTGTATGTGCTGAGAGAATGCTCTAGCCTCTGATGAAAGATGATGGTTCGTTTTTTAATATACTCTGACACTGTTTTGAAGAACCTGCATTTTGTTTACATTGGTAGAAGATGCATTGTCCCAGATAATGCATGCATAAAGAATTAAAGGCCGAATTAGTGATTTGTATAGCAATAAGGTATATTATGTTTTTAATGAGGATCTCCTGTTGATAGCGGGTAGAATTGAGAGAGTCTGACATAGCCTTCGTTGAGTTTGCTAATTAAGTGAATTCTCCACATTAATCTGGTATCCATCCAGGTATACACCGAGATATTTAATATATTCTTCGTTTGTTTTCAAACCGATTGAGTGTTGATTTATGTGAATTATCGGAGGGTTATTGACTTTCCTCAAAGTAAAAATTCTTGCTGCACACTTGTCTGTATTGTAGTAGTATTTGTGGTTGCTTGAAGTTTGGTTACAGCAAGTTCAAGATTCTCTTCCTTGATTAGAATAGTTACATCATCTGCAAATATAAGGAGAGAGCCTTCTGTTTCTGGTATGTCTGTGGCACGCCTTGATTGATTTTTCTAAAAATTGATGTTGCATTGTGTATGGATGTATTGTTATATTGTGTACGATGCCATTTATATAAATGCCATACATTACACTTTTGATATGAGACTAGATCTAAGGAAATTCACAACACCATCTGCGTTTTATTTATAAATTAAAAAACCGCTTAGTTTGAAAGACATGTTACAAAAGGTGGTAAGGTAGAATTGGAGGGAAATAATTAAGTCGGGACATAGGGGAGTTATATAACTAGAAACGGAAAAATACATTCCAAACTTTAGTATGGCAGAGGGAATATGGGGATTATTTCATCGTCACGGAAAGGAACGAACTATACAAAAGACTGGAGGTTGAGAAACATCTCCGAGATACCAACATAAATGTTATGCGAAACCTGTTCAGGAGAAAATCATATTTTAACAACACTCTGTATCTAGATAATTTGAAGTTCTACTCTTTCCATTTTCACCGTCTTTATTCGATTCAATTTTCCTCAGAAAACTTTAAATCAATCCAAATGGAAATTCTCTCGCTCGACGCGAAAGCTTTTATTTCTGTCTGTTATTACAGCTGCCAGGTAATCTCAGATAATTACCTTTTGATATTGAAAATATCAATTTCCAATTATGTATAAGATTTTAATTCGACGATAGAAAACTTGGTTCAATTTTCATGGATGGATCCATTCTTAATTTCGATTTAATGGGTTAAATGGTTATGAAATTGTTGCAGCGTAAGGTGATCCATAATTCTAAGAATGGAAGTGTAACTAAATATCCCTGCATCGATGTATGCTAAGATTTCGATAATTCTTAGCCCAGAATACAGGTATTTTGGAGATAATCACCAAACTATCGCGCTAAAATTTTTGTTTGCGTATTGGGTATGGCCACCCAAGCATCTTTGAAGTAAATCATCCCTGGATAAATCTTCATAAATTGATTGGAGATGCTCTTTAATTTCCTCACCAAGTAATGGAGATAAATCTTCACTTACTGGATCTTTGTTTGAAGCGATAGCTTTCTGCCACTTGCACCAGCTCTCGGCTCCTATCTCGACTCTATGTACGATAACTCCGTAAATATTTAACATTTTTATTTTTCCTCCTGCCAGTGTAATCTCAATATATTATATTTCCAAAATATGAAAAAAATATAGATTTTTTGAAATTTCTAAAGGGATTTCCCCCTTTAATGCAGGGATATCAGCACGGATATGGTCCTTGAGTTACGGTAAATGAGCTTATACTTTTCCTTAAAAAATCTCTATAAACATAATTCACAGCCGTCAAATCAAAAAATCTAGGCGGCCATAATAAATCTCTATTTAGGGAAATTAAAAGACGAGGGAAAATACCTTTCAAAATTTTGATTGTTTCACATGAGGTGTGCGCTGTGGCACCATCCTATGGGAACCATATATGGTTTCGATCGATTGCGTGGTTGGCTCTTGATGAAATATAGTAATAATGATAATAATTAAAACACTTAGTATTTGTTTCACAATATATTAAAGATATTCTCTGACATATTTCGATCTCTCAACCATTCTCAAAGAGAGGTATGCATAAACTAAAGTACAGTTTCAAAGTTCTGTCTTATGGAGGTTCGATTTTTTGTCTCATTAAATATCTGACACTTTCAATAATTGGGGTATTTCCGAAGTCTAGTCGGGTGTCTGTTAGGTTTTTATCATCGTATACCTTTTTTAATTTCGGAAATTTCTAAGTAATTTAACAGCCTGCTTTTATTGCAGGTTCTGGTTCTATACAGGGTTCGGTAAAGTCCGTCTTTCTTATATTATGTAAAATTGAGTATTTATATCCTTTTAGCCTACCATTGAGATATCTGCCCATATATATACATATACATATCTGCTATACATATACATATATATATATATATATATATATATATATATATATATATATATATATATATATATATATATATATACATATATACATATATACATATATACATATATATATATATATATATATATATATATATATATATATATATATATATATACATATATATATATATATATATATATATATATATATATATATATATATATATATATATATATATATATATATATATATATATATATATATTCAGGGTGTCCGGAAATAACGTCGAAATATTTTGGGAGGTTACTCTGGGGATTAAAACGTAAAAAAGTGCCTGTAAGCATACCCCAAAAATTACTTCTAAAAGAGGTTAGAGGCCCTTAAAGGGGAACTCTGAAAATATTTTTTTCGAAATATTTTCGAAACGGTTTATACTAAAGTCGTGAAATTCGATATACTTAATGTTAGTTAGTTGGAATGGAAAAACATGTTTTGTATTAATAAGTGAAAATTTTAGCCCCCTGGCTAAACACATAGGCCCCTGCGTCACATAGAGGCGTCTCCTTGGTAAATGCTGCCATAATATTTTTGTTTGTAATGTTTTTTGATTTTTTAAATCAAATTATTGAATCGCAAAAGTTTTTAGGTAAAAAACGTTGTCTTATTTCATCTCGTTAGGCTAGACCGTTTTCCAGGAAACTGGCTTTTTCTAAATCGATGCACGATTACATGTATATCGAAATGCGCCCTTGCACCCTTGTACAAAAATATTTATTTAGTAGCCAATAATAACAAAACTAATTACTATTAAGGATTTAGTACTTATTCACAACAGATGTTGAAAATTATTTCCATTCATCTCAATGCATCCTCTAATTCTTTTCTTTAAAGAAGACCTTACCCTGCCAAAAAAACCAGGCTTACTTTTGATATAATCACAAACAGTAAAGACAATTTGCTGCAATTCCTCTACAGTATCAATCGAGATAGCTTAGATCAATGTCTTCAAGTATCCCCACAGAAAGTAATCGAGAGGATTTAAATCTGGGGAACATGGTGGCCAATGCACTGCACTGCACACGTCCTATCAATCGTCTTGGATATAACCGATCGAAATGCGCTCTTACTCTTACAGAGAAATAAGGCGGAGCCCCATCGTGCATAAAAAACATGCCATATCTGAACTGATATGGTACATCTTCCATTAGGTCCAGCAAATGGTTTTCCAAGAACTTCAAATACTGTTGTCCATTTAAACGGTTAGGATGCACCAACGGTCCAATCAAAAAATTCCCTGCATTCCTTCCCCGATATTGATAGAAAACTTGTCCCACATATGAGTATTCGTCGGTAAAGAGAATGTTCTGTACAATGTTCATTTTAACGCAATTGCTCCCTTAACCATTGGCAAAACTGGATTCTTGACAGGTCATTAGGCTTTAAGGCTTAAACTTTCTGCACATGATATTGATAAAGTGCTTGCTCTCTAACACTTTCTCACGCGGTACTTTTAGGAATGCCTTTTTGAAGAGCAATTCGTCTGACACTTACTTCTGGGTTTCTGTTACATTTTCTAAAACTCCTGTCCATTTTCTACAGTTCTGATGCTGGGGCTATTTCCACAGTCATGTTTGGAAGGCATGAAAGATCCTTTTTCACATAATTTTCTATGCAGGTTTGTAAACTTTTCTGGGCAAGGAAGTACTCTTCCTGGCAAAGCCCCTGTATACAATCTTCTAGCTTCACACGCGTTCCCGTTCTTTCCGCATATAAAATGCGTATTCGCCATTTCTTCGAAGAAATAATGGGCCATTTTGCAGTTTAAAAATTAAAAATCTAGACTTTATTGCGTAAATGGTCCAGTTTTATGAAATGTTAAAGACAAAAATTTTCAGTAACAGCCGCCTGCTTAATTATTAAGATGCATTTCGATATACATGTAATCGTGCATCTACTTAAAAAAAGTCAGTTTTCTGGAAAATGGTCTATCCTAACAAGATAAAATAAACGGACATTTTTTACCTAAAAATCTTTGCGATTCAATAATTTGATTTAAAAATATTACACACATAAAAGTTATGGCAGCATTTACCAAGGATACTCCCCTGTATATGACGCCCCTGACTAAAATATTCAATTATTAACACAAAAAACGTTTTTCCATTCCAACTTATTGCAGTATACCGAGTTTCACGACTTTAGCATAAACCGTTTCGAAAATATTGCGAAAAACCCATCTTCAGAGTTCCCCTTTTATGGGGATTTGTCTGTGTAACGTATATAATTAAAAAATAATTTTTAAGAATTAAAAATGTATATCAAATTGAAAATAACTTTTAAACCTAGTACCGATGACGCACCGACAGTTCCTGAAAAACCCCGAGCGAATGTGACGTCACAATGTTGTCCCCTCAACATTAAAGACAGCTGACAGGAGTGTTTTAGCTTTTGATCAAATTATTCTTGTTATTATCGTCAGTGTATTGATAAATTTATTGAAAATGTCAAATCTAATTATTTATCGTGCCTTCCGAACTCCCGAAAAAAATGTTTTTAATGTGCCACAAGATGTTAAACGTCGAAATCAATGGTTACAAGCAGCACGACGTATTAATCTTAAAAAAAACATCCAATTTTTACAACCACCTATCATGAAATATATACAAAAGATTATTATTTTTAACATTATATCAATTTTTGTTTGAGTATTTATTACCTGCTGAAGCTACACAGTCTTGACATTGCGCCTCTTAAATTTCTGTTAGTTTTTAATTAATAATTAACGTAGCTGTATAGGCTTTACTCAGAACTTTATGTTCTGGATATACCATTCATTGTGCAAGTACAATTTTTGGGGTTAAATTAAACATAACCTATAACCTTGTCACCGTAACTTTCGCGTGACATCCTACAAATAATTTAACTATATTTAAAACAAATATTTTATTTTTTATTTACATTTACATTATTATTTTTAAAAAACTCAAATTGGTGCTTTAGCATCTCGAACTTTAGCTGAATTGAACCTGTGCCTGTGTCTATGAAAATATCCACACCAGGTATATTATCAGAATTGGTCTTTAGGAACCCTTTGTCACACATTACTGAATTAAATTAGTAACTAACAATTTTTTTACACTAAGCAAAAGTCGATGACAGTACTTACGCGAAAACACATTAACATAATGACGTCACAAACATGGCAGCCAATAGTGGAGCTTTCGTAGTCACGTGATTTTATTTTAAATTGTATAAATGTGAATTCATGTATAATTAATTGCGAATAATTTTTCGCATGGATTATCCATATTATTTATGATAAAGTTTTAAAATAAAGTAAAAAATACGATAATTATTTTTTATCCAAAAACCCAATTGTTGGATCATTTTCGAATTATTTTCTCTCTAAATACGGCAATTTTGTTTATTAACGGGACCATTTAGCCAAAAATGAGCTTCGTCGCTGAACAAAATTGTGTGGTTAAATACTAGTTAAATACTGTCAAGTTACAATTGATTTTGATCCCAACATACGATGCAAACCATGGTCTTACGGCTTGAGTTCTTGGACAACCTGAATTTTGTAAGGCGCTACATCAAGATCTTTTCACAAAATTTTCCATGTAGTCGAATAACAAATCCCATCTTCCTGTGAACGGCGATGAATTGATAAATTCGGATCTTCATCAACACTGCCACCAGCAGCAACGATATTTTCTTTGGAACGCACAATTTTTTTGTGTTGTTTTTGTTTTAAGATCGATCAGCGTAAAATACGTTGGAAATTTGTCGATGAGTCGGTGAATACATCGCTAGGTTGGGTTAGTTATGCTTACCATAAAATTTACGAAGTGCTCTATAGAGCACCACCAAACATATAAGTTTGGTGCACATGACACTGATTTTGATAATAAATTTTGACAATTTGCCAGCATTGTTCTGATGTTAAATGTCCATGATGATTTGGCCAGTTTATACTGAATATTTGATAATTTTTTTAAAGAAAGATATTATCTTAAAATCCTTCTTAATAAATGCTTGAATGAAGGAGATATACCAAGTGACCGGAATAAATCTCTGGCAATACTAATTTTGAAGAAACGCGACGCTTATAACATAGGAAACTATAGACCAATTTCTTTATTGTCACGGCTCTACAAACTTCTCACAAAATAATAACAAACAGACGCATCATCAAGTTTGACGATTACCACGATTGAGCAAGTTGGATTCCGATGAGGGTACAACACAACGGACCTCCTACTAACTATTAAAATATTGATAGAGAAGTCCAATGAATATAATATCCCCTCTATTGTTTATTTGTGGACTACGGAAAAGCTTTTGATGATATTGAGTGGGCAATAGAAGAGAGTCTTATCAAATGCAGAATAGATCACCGCTACTGAACTCTGATACTGTAAAATCTGCAGTATCAGATATCCTATATACTATAGAATATTGACAGTAAATCTGAAATGACAATACAAATGGATACTCATATTCATACTAAACCCATTAAGATCAATAGGGGCGTAACAAGGTGACACACAGTCTCCTAAACTATTCTCGTTGACCTTAGAAGACATTTTTAAAGAACTAAACTGGGAAAATATGGGAATGAATATAAATGAAAAACGTTTATACCATCTGAGATTTGCGGATGATATCATAATAATATCAAACAATAATGAAGATATTCAAAAAATGCTTTATGAGCTTCACCAGGTGTCAGCCAACAAAGGTCTCAACAACACAGAAGATTTATTGATTGATTTGTCCGTTACTTTGTGATAGTTTATTTTTTAAGAAGGAATAAAACAATTTTTTACTTTATTATCTATCACTTTTATTTTTAAACAAAATTTGTGTGACTATAGTTTCGTAAAACGAACGAATCAGTTTTAAAGTGGCGTTTGAGAATGTAAAATCGTTTTACGAAACTATAGTCACACAAATTTTGTTTAAAAATAAAAGTGCTAGATAACATAGTAAAAAATTGTTTTATTCCTTTTTTTAAAAAATACAGGCGACCCCAGGCATGTTGAGTGGATGGCACCCAACTAGAGCCGGTGAACGAATATGCACATATACATTGTACATTGGAACACATATACATATGTACACATACACATATATATTGGAATATTTACAAATAGGATATCTACCAATGGTACTCTAAAAATTGTGATGGATATTTATTTTTGACTGTTTTAAAATTAAAATAACAAAAGCATTGTTTTGCTGATAACACACGTTTTTCAATTTTTACACATTCTGTTGATACTGGTATTTCACATTATTTCAGTTCTTTTTCAATTTTCGATTAAACCGTTTAACAATGCGTAGAGACATGATATCTCATCTTATCAAATCAAGAGTAATTGCTTTGTTACAACAGAGCTTTAATTAAAGTGATATCGAGGAAATTATAGGTGTTTCTCAAAATGTTGTATTGAAAATTCATAAAAAAATTCTATGAGATAAATATTGTAAAGGATCGTTTCAGAAGTGGTAGAAAACGATGTACAACAGCTGCAGAAGACCGGCAGATGTCAATAATAGCTCGAGGAAATCGTCTGGAATCTATAAGTGGCATATCAAGGGAGCTTGTAAGCTTGAAGGAGTAAATGTTTCAGGACAAATGATAACACGCAGACTGAAAGTGGTAAATTTGTATCGCAGAAAACATTTACGTGTTCTCAAACTAAACCCTTCAAACCTCTAAACTAACCCTTCAACAAAAAATGAAATATTACAATGGGCTCGAGAAATGGTAAATCATAGTCCTAACTGGAATAACGCGATGTTCTCCGCTGGGACGAGAATTGGCTTGGTTTCTGATTCACGAAGAGCACCAGTTTGAAGAGATCCAGGGCGATAAGCTCGACTAGAAACAGCTCAACCACATATCCTATTTGAAGGTGGGAGCGTTATGTTTTGGGGTGATGTTATGAGATGTTCACGGACACCTCTACTGGTCCTGCAGAGAAGAGTCACTGATGCTGTGTACACCGAGAAAGTTTTAAATTCTGTTGTGCGTCATTCCGAGGCGCAGTGGGCGACGGATTTGTTTTCAAAGATAACAACGCACTTCTTCATCACACAGCAGTAGTACAACATTTCCTTGAAGAAGGGGTAATAACCAAGTTAGAGTAGCCAGCAGATTCCCCTGATATAAAATTTATTGAATATGCTTGGGACATTCTGAAAACCCACATCAAGAAACGAAACAATCATCCTCTTACCCTGCGAGAACTAAAAGATGCTGCTCGTGAAGAATGGGAGAGAATTCCAAATTCCAGCCCAAATTCATTTAATCATTTAATCGACAGCATGCCAAATCACATATATGCTTTCATACAGACCCAAGGTATAAATACTGCTTATTAGCCTTATTGAAAGTTGTTTTTTTATTTTTAAATTATTTTTGAAGGTAATTTGTACATTGTAATTTTTTGACTCCAAATGGTGTAGAGTTTTATTTGGTACCAGTAAGGGTTGTAATAAAATGATGATAACATACATGAGTAAAAGAAAATATTAATATCAATAAAATAATGAAATGTTTGAATATTTTAAATTTTTACAAAATAACCGACATAAAAAGAGTTCGAATGGGTTGGGCGTCATTCGACATACTCTTTTTCATCCTGAAGAACAAGAATGTTTCAGTCGAACATAAAACAAAAATATTCAACTCAAGCAAAATCGCTGTGCTGACGTATGGAGCACAAACTTGGACCTTCACTAAGTCCAACCTTGATAAAGTGACGAAGACACAGAGAGCTATGGAGCGAAGTATTCTGAGTATAACTCGACGAGACCACAAAAAAATACGCGGATAAGACAAAGGACCAAAGTTATAGACATAGTAATACATGCTGCTAGACTCAAACGGAAATTCGCAGGACACAACCAAAGGCATAATAGGTGGAACCATGCCATCGAAAACTGGCATCCATATGAAGTTCAAAGAAACAGAGGATGATCACAAATGAGATGGGTGGATGACATAAAGAGACACGGAGGATTGGCATGAAAAAAACAGCACAGTACAGACAAAGATGGAGAGAGCTGGAAGAGACATATATTCGGAGATACCTGGATGAATAAATAGGATGATGATGATGATGATGGTGATGATGACACTGAATAATTTTGACTCTAGAGGCACGCAAACTCACAGTTCGTTTGATAGCGAAACTCTAAAAAAATCACCGGTTATAAAACACGAATACATTCAATAATTTAATTAACTCGAAATATTGCTTTGAGAACAACATATAAAAAAAGAGAAAGAGATCATGGATACACTAATCTTTATAGTTTGTATAATGAATCAAATGTTATATTGTTCCCAGTACATAAACAACCTGGACAACTGTTCGCTAGCAATTTCCATTTCCTCGACGATAAAAATCCTAGAACGTTATATATATTTTCCTACGTTTGGGAACTAATATTTCTTAAATTACGATCCTTGAAATTGAATTTTTCAATTAAGCCCGAAAGCGTTCGCATGCAAAAACCATAAAATCAATCGGACAGAAAGGGAACTGCTTCGTCGTAAATTATTATTTTAGTTCCCATCGACTGATTCTATTCATTTACACGGCGGCGCGAAAGAGACGACGAGAGAGGGAAAAAAACAGTTCTTCATATTTCTGTTTTATATTTCGATCTGGGAATTTGAGTGGGAACAAGTGACCCGTTAAAATTTGATTTACACATTAACTTGCTGTAAATTCTCCACAATTTAACTCGTTTTTTCTCTATATTTGTTCCCCAGGGCTTTTATAAAATTTACTACCATTTAGAATGTTCTATATATCTAAAAATTAGCATATATTAGTTGTATCCGTGTACATGTGTGTCGCTCTGTTTTAATTTTAAAAACATTGACATGTCTACTGATAATAACAAGTGAGGCGGTAAATAATTCTAATTTTTTTTAAAGATGGCGGTGGAAAAAGAATCGGTTCACAGTCTAATCTCTTTTATCATTTTGTTGCTCTGACAGTACCTTTCAAAATACCATTGATGTTTAAACGATTTCGAGTTAGCGTCATATTTTTTTCGTGTGGTAAACATATCGAGTTTCGAGCTAAATAAAAACATGTACTGCTTTTCTTGTTTAATCAAAAGAAAAACGCGAGTGAAAGCCGTCATATATTTGTGGAAACTTACGGTTATAATGTCTCAACGCAAGACGTTTGTGGGCGTTGGTTTAGATGATTCAAAAGTGGTGATTCCGACTTGAAAGACAAAGAACGCCCAGGGCAACCCAAAAAATTGAAGATGCTGAATTGCAAGGATTGTTGGTAGAAGATGATATGCAAACTCAACAATAAATGGCTGAGAGGTTAAATGTTGGTCTATGAAACATTTGTGTTTGTCTGCATGCGATGGGAAAGAAAGGCAGGGAAATGGGTACTACATAAACTAAACGACAAACGGATGGAAAAGCCAAAAACGGTGTGCAAAGATTTGCTTTCTCGGCATAAAAGAAATACTTTTTTGTATCGAATCGTGGAGACTGGCGACGAAAAATACATATATTTCAATACGATAACCCAAACGCAGAAAATCATGGGTTGACCAAGGACAACCATCAACATCGACCGCAAGACCGAATCGCTTTGGAAAGATAACAATGCTGTGCATTTGTTGGGATCAGAAGGGTGTCGTGTAGCATGAGCTTGTGAAACCAAGTGAATCAGTTAATACTGTTCACTACTGTCAATAAATGATCAATTTGATCCATGCGTTGGTCTCTACCAGAATGGGCTACAAGACACAGAAAAGTGATTTTGTCGCACGACAACGCCCCATCACACAGCGAAAGCGGTCAGAGACACTATTTCTGCACTTGGCTGGGAACTTTTGCCTCACCCGCAATACTCACCAGACTTGGCCTCTTCCGACTACCACTTGTTTTTATCGATATCACACGCACTTTCCATGAAATACTTCAACAATTACGGAGATGTCGAAAAATTATTTGATAACTGCACCACCTCAAAAGGTGTACGATTTTTCTGGGAGGGCATCTACAAATTGCCAGAGGGATGGAAAAAATTTGCAGCTAACGATGGCGCATACTTTGAATAAACAATTTTTTACCTTTCTCCCAAATTAAACGTGTTTTTGTTAAAGAAAAACTAAGAATTATGATTCACCATACCTAGTAATGTGTGTTCAGATATGTTTTAGTTATACAGGGTGCGGGCGTCAATCCTCCCACATATTTGAAAGCGTTCATATGACCAGGGAAGTGCGCGGGGCCAGTTGCAAGTCCCCGTTATGTTTCCCAGCTCAAAGCATTTCAGTTACCAGTTCACCACATTATCAAACCGGTTCGTTTACAGACGCCCAGCGTCATTTTCGTACGCTTTTTGGTATTCATCACCATCGCGCAGTTCCCCCAATTAATTCGATTAAGTTGTGGGTTGAAAACTTTGAGAATACTGGAGAAATCACACACAGGAGGGATGGAAGTACGAGAAGAGTGCGTACTTCCGCGAATATTGATCTCCGAGAAGCGCAACAAAACGTTGCGCTTTTCAGACAGAACAGTGCGACGTACAGTATTTTAAGGTCTTCAGTATCACCCCTATAAATCCAAGTGGTTTAGGCCATTAATGAAAGCGATGTTGTTGCCCGATGACATTTTTGTGAAAGTTTCTTGGAAATTGCTGAGGAAAATGCGGATATCGTCAACAACAATGTGGATGAGTGATGAGGCACATTTTCAGCTGTCTGGTTATGTTAAAATTTCAGGTCCTAGAGTTGCGACAACCCTCACCAACTCCATCAAAAACCTCTTCATTCGGCCAAGGTCACGGTTTGGTGTGCGATTTCCTCAGCAGGAATCATAGGCCCTTTTTTGAAGACGTGGAAGAACAGAAACTGTTAATTCTGTGGGGTATTCTGAAATGTTGCATACGTTTTTCATTCATCAGCTTCAGCATTACGCGTTCAACGATGAAACCTTATTCCAAAAAGATGGGTGATCTCCCGGAATGGAGACATTCCTTGGTCTTCTTAATTATCGGACCTTACAGCTTGTGATGATTTCTTGTGGGGTTACCTCAAGAATATTGTGTACGAACGCCGACCTTGTACACTTCAACAACTCAAAACAACAATCCGGTAAGAAATTGAGAGCATTCCTCAACAAATGTTACCTGACGTGATGGATAATTTCAGGAGGCGCTTGCAAGAATGCATCATCCGAGATGGACACCATCTAACTGATGCTATTTTTAAAGAGTGAACTTGTTTCTTAAACTTTCTTGTTATTTGATGTAGAATAAGTTGATGTTAATAAAATTATGAAAAATACAATACTTTTTTCACAAATGCGGGACTGACTGCCGCACCCTTTACATCGGTTTGACCCGAAAATTCGTAGGGTTTCTCTTAAGAAATACAGAAACACAAATAGTTTATGTAAATATTTATTTGGTCTATTATGTAATTAGTAATTATTAGAGACCGGACTAGTTATGAAAGATAGGTGAATAAATCGTTTCATGCAATGAAGTGCTCCATCACTTCACTTTATGAAAATATCTCTTTCTACGGTTTGACAGCCCAATAAGGGCCTTTACTTCCCCCTAGGGGGAATTAAAGTAATTATTAGAGACCGGACTAGTTATGAAAGATAGGTGAATAAATCGTTTCATGCAATGAAGTGCTCCATCACTTCACTTTATGAAAATATCTCTTTCTATGGTTTGACAGCCCAATAAGGGCCTTTACTTCCCCCTAGGGCTTTCTAGGTCTATGTTTTTTTTCTACACCGAACGGTTACCATCTGTTTCCATAACCCCTATAACTAAATTGCCGCTTTGCATCAATGTTTTCTGGCTTCTGTCGTTGTCCTTCTTCCCCACTTCTTTCCACCTCTCACTCTTCGTTTCCATTCCGTTCTTCCCATCTCTTGCAGATCCCTCCTCACTCCCTCTTCCCATCCCTTCCTTGGCCTTCCCTTTAAACTGTTTCCTAGTATTTTCTTGGCAGGTCTTTTAGTATCCATCCTCCTCTGGATGTGTTCCCACCAACGCAGACGTTTGCTGATTTCGTTGACTAAATTTGGACTGTTAAGGATGTATCGGAGGTACAATCGGGGGCAAAAGTACTGAAAATTATAAAATTCGTGAATATTAATAGAACTATGCAAAATTGGTTCCAAACAGTTTAAGTTACATAATCTGAAAGTTTGGAACGCTTGATAGCTTTTCTGAGTATATTTGTAACATGTTTAACTTATGTTAGTGAATCTTCATAAGATCACGTATAAAATTACGATTTTACTTACGAATTTAAAATTGCAATACATTTTGAATATTAATCAATTTAATTAATTTATTAATCAATTTTTAATTTTCACAGTAGCCTAAGGATTGAGTAAACAATATTCTGTCAAATTTGTAACGGTTTTGTAGCATTTTGACATAGCTCCGATACATCTTTAAAGTTTAAAATATTGATCATTAATAATTACCAAAAATAAGTCATATTTAGAGGTTTTAATTGACATTTAAGTATTATTAAAAATTCCATGTTCGTAGTTCTAAAGATTTAAATCAAACATGTTTTTGCCGAAAAGTTGAAATAAAGGTACCGAAGGTTTGTTAAAATTTTTTCATATTATTTTTTATTATTAATTTAATTCTAGATTATAGGCGAAATTTGCATTTTCTTTTTTACTGATACATTATTTTGTAGCATATTTTTTTATTAATTTTCCTTTTCGTGAAGCAAAGATATTCACGAATTTGTGATTTTCAGTACTTTTTTAGTACTGAAAATCTATAACCTAGTCCAAGCAACCTGTAACCTAGTCCAGGATACTGCCGAAAAAGTGCGCCAAGAAACAACTGCCATTATTCGCACCGCAAAGCCACCAAAAAACAACATCTCCTGTGAACAACTCCGAGCCTTACTTGATCTTCGCAAAGTAGAAACGATCGTGACCCTTCGAGCAAATAGAGGCAACACCACTGAGGAGTTCAACTTTGGAGATTGCCACCAAAAAATGCTTGGGCTTTTAAACGATGTATCGTATAAACCCATAACTAGCGATCCTACAACGTATTTAGAGAAAATATCTGCAATAAAGGCTCTCCGTTGGACGAGAAAACGAAGCAAAATGTCACCCCTACAGAAAAATTCTCAAGGTATCGGTATACGGTCTTCCAAAAGTTCACAAAGCGGGAGCATCGTTAAGACCAATTCCAAGAGTTCCATTGGCTCTCCCAATTAAGCCCTGACTAAACACATGGCCTCCTTACTTCAGCCTCATGTAGAAAAACTGCATCATATGTAAAGAACTCTCAACATTTCATTGGAATTATCAAAAAATACGGCTAAAAGTAAACCACATATTAATCAGCTTTGACGCCAGTTCCCTATTTACGCAAGTGTCAGGTACCGAGGTACTGTCGATTATAAAGACGAAGTACAAGCTGCCTGAACATGCCATCAGTATTTCGAACCACTGTCTTGCAAACACCTATTTCATCTACGCCGACCAAAAATACAAACAAATTGAACTCACCCAACTCTCTCCAGAGTTGACCAATTTATATATGGAAGATTTCCATATCCTTTGTACACATAAGCCGAAAAGATGGTTATGTTATGTCGACGATACGTTTATTGTCTGGCAATATGGCGAGAATGATCTGAATAAATTTCTGGAACACCTGAATCAAATTTATTCAAAAATCAGGTTCACAATAGAAAATGAAAGAGGAAAAGAATTTCCATTCCTGAATGTGTTAATAAAAAGGAAATAAGATGGTGGCTTATCGCACACGATATATCGAAAACCGGCATACACCAACATATATCTTAATGTCAGCTCATATCACCATCCGACCCAGCTATTCGGCATAGCAAAATCTCTAGCTTATCGATCGCAAACTCTAACGTATAAGGAACACTACCAACAAGAAACAAATATTCTTCAAAATATCCTGACAACTAACGAATTTCAACATCATTCATTTCACTCACAGTTCACATCATTGGAAGAATAAAGCAATTAAAATGGAGATGGGAAGGCCATATAGTGAGGCGATGGGACGATAGATGCACCAAGGTAATCCTGGAGTGGATATTGCTAGATCGCAATCAACCGCGAAGAAGACCGAAAGCACGATGGACTGATGACATCCTTAAGTATAATGGACCCAAGTGGCAGAGTAAAGCCCAGGACCGTGAAAGTTGGAAGCATGCTGAAAATGACCTTCATTCTGCAGTGGATCGTCACGGGCTGATGATGATGATGATGATGATGTTGCAAAACAAGGAAGTTATTAACAGTTATAAAATTTGTAAAACTGACCTCACTTCTTGATATTCTCGATCACTGCGTTGTAGAACTCCCAAAGGGAAGTCAATTTCAAAAACATTTATATAAAAGTTGCAGAATAACAAAAACAAAAATCTTATATGTTACAAAAATTGTTCAAAATTGTCACCATTTGTTCGGTTAGCCCAAATCTTGCTCGGCGTACACATGCGTCACTACTTGCGTCAAAAATAAAATCCCAGTATCCACGAATAACATCACACGCGTTCGCTGTTGTAGCGCTGTTTGATGCGCTATTGTAGTTCTTCCACAGTATTTCTCCATCGTGATAAACTAAATAGGCCCATAGAAAAAAATCACAGGGCGTTAAATACGGGGAGCGTACAGCCCAAGAAATGAATCCATTGTGCACTCCATCTGGTAGGAAATTCATTATTTCAATGTTCGTGAACTTCTCGTCTAAAATATGGCGGAGTTCCATCATGTAGAAACCACATATTCTGCCTAACATTTAGAGGAACATCTTGTAATAATTGTGGCAGATTGTTTTGAAGAAAGTCTAAATAAATTTCACTTCTCAGTCGACCTGGAAGAAATAAAGGCCCAATAAGCATGCCATTTAATAAGCCAGCCCAAACATTTACTGAAAATCTGTTCTAAAAATGGGTTTTTTTCAAAGTATGCAGATTTTCTACTGCCCAAACATGGTTGTTGTGGAAATTATTTACTCTATTTCTTGATAATGTGACCTCGTAGATAACCAAAATAAATTTGGTAAAATTTTAATTTCTGTTGTACTGATGTACTGAGTCACTGATAAAATTCAAATCTTCTAGGATAATAATTCGGGTTTTAACACTTGTACCCGTTGATAATGATAGGGATAAAAGTGTTCTTGTCGTATAGTCTTCCACACTTTACTATGACTAACTTCAACTTGACCTGCTATAGACCTAGTGCTCGTTGTTGGCTTGTTTTTGGACAATTTCAAAAATTGCTTCCTCAATCTCTATCATTTCGCGTGAAGGAGGTCTTCCAGCGTGACCTCCTCATTGTGACTTTAAGCACCTTGTGTCGCGAATTCTTGTAACTAAATTTACAAACATCCGCGGAGCCGAATGATTTTTTAAAGCAAACCTTTCTGCGCTCAAAGGATATGCTTTCGTGGCACTCCCCGTAAGTTTGCTCCCCGTAAGTAAGTTGATGTTATATCCACTAGTTCAATGTTTTCATAAACGCTTGGCATTTTAATCGCAGAAAGTACCCAAAAATTAAACACGCACTATTAAGAAATTATTGCCTCTGGTTACATTGAACATCGCACTCGAGTGAAATATCGTACAAGAACACAAAAAACTAGTCATACACAGTATCAGCGGTAAACAAATACTTTATGTGTTTACAACACAGTGGTCGAAAATATTAAATTCAAATTTTGTAACTGTTAATCACTTCTTTATTTTGCAACTTTTATATAAATCATTTTTGATAAAATTAGTTATTTCTTTGTCTCTCTTAGTCTTTGTGGTTTAGAAGTAGACGAGAAGTTTGTGGTTGGAAGCAGCTAGGTTAGCAATGGTCCATCTGATACTCCTAGCTATAATATTGCTTCTCCTTGAACCTCTAACAAAAATACATTTTTTAACATTTACATTCTTACTTATCACCAAAATAAATTTACCACTAACTTACCACCACTTAAAAATATTCGATCAGATCAATATATCGAAGATTCGATAGAAGAATTGATCTTAATTACTTAGGAGCTTTATTTTATCTGATGGAAATGGTGAATTTTTGTAGCCTTGATTCATCGGATTCTTCGGGTCATCGTGTTGTTTCACCACATTGAACTAACAAAAATTGATACTTACTTCAATAACGTGAATTATCTTATATATTTAAATGGTGAATGGTGAGTCTATTGTTGGATATAAGGAATAAGAGAAATATAAGTGAATTTGGAAAGGCGCTAAATAATATTAGGCAACTTAGAAAATGCAGTTCATTCTTACTTATTTATCCGGTTTATGTCTACCTTTGAGTGTTGAGGTGTTTTTGAGTCAAGTTTTGTCTTCCTCCAATGCATACTTTCATCTTGTTGTATCTTCAATGAGTCTGACTGGCAATATTCTAGGTCGCCCTCTTCCTCCCTTCTTAACTTTCTTGCTCTACACTTTTATTGATGTTATCGTTCCATTCATTCACTACACTTGTTCCCACTAACCAATCGCTTGTCCTTTATAATTTCTTCCAATGCTTTAGTCTCCAGTTGCTCTGTAATTTTCTCATTCTTTATTCTGTCTTGATAACTTCATTACCCCTCATGTATCAACATTGGTAGAAATATCTTCATATAACCTTAATTTTGATTGATAAATATTGATTTCCATATCCATTTTTTCATCCCACCTGATCCAACTTTAGAATAACTTTAGAATAACCAATCGCTTGTCGTTTATAATTTCTTCCAATCCTTTAATCTCCAGTTGCTCTGTAATTTTCTCATTCTTTATTCTGTCTTGATAACTTCATTACCCCTCATGTATCAACATTGGTAGAAATATTTTCATATAACCTTAATTTTGATTGATAAATATTGATTTCCATATCCATTTTTTCATCCCACCTGATCCAACTTTAGAATAGATAATTTGGTATAAAACAACAAAACATTCTTTTTACAAATTATTTTATTAATACTAATTTATTTTTACAATGATACATGGAATAAACACATGCATCATGCGTATTCCCGTACAAAACAAATAAATAAAAAAAATATTTGCCCTTAATCCTAACGTCTTTTTTTTTGCCATAAAATCTTTTGTATTCTTTTTTTTCGAAATTTCACACATCAACTTTATACAATCATTATATTTACAAGAGAATTTTTAACTTATTTTTCTCAAAACATTTCGGTATTCTTTTTTAGAATTTACAGTAACACTGATATTTACAAAATGATCGTGTAAAGGATATTTTTTGCAAGAAGCCCACACGAAACAGGTTTGGATTTGAAATTGACTTAAATCTGATCACGGTTTTTTCATGCAAAATAATTCATGGTTTAAACGTTTCGCTTAGTTCATAGTTCTTTTTTTATGGAAAATAGCACTGATATATAAAAAAATCATAAATTATCAAAAACACATGCAAAAATCTTTTCTGTGTAAATAAACAAACTTGAATCGATCTTCTTACATAACATTTCAAGAAGACAACACCAAAACAACACGACAGAATTTTTACGAATGAGGATATGGAGTTTTGCCATGGCCTGCGTATTCTCCAAACATAATATCACTTGCTTTGTAAACTGAAATACTATTTACAAAATAAAGCATTTCAGTATATAGTACGGACATGATAGTAGACAAATTATAGAGTAAGGAAACATGAATTATACAGAGCATTAAAATATTTAAATATCAACGAAAAATAGTTGCCTGGATAAAATTTAATATGGAGAGAATAGAAAATAGCATTTCAATAGAAGAAAATCTTTCAGAAAAAATTGAAGTTTGAGACGGTCTTGTATAAGGAGGTCCATCACCACTCAAACTGTATTGAATCATGTATTTGAGAAAGTTGTAATATAAGTGGCTATCAATAGATCTGGAGTAATATACTAGAAATGTATCAATGTTTAGCGTTTACAGTGACATCGCAACTATAAAGAGAAGTGAGAAAGAACTGCAAACAATCTGAACAAGGATAGAAAAAATAGCAGGATTAGTATCAGGGAAAAACGAAATATATGACGAGTTCAGGAAGGAAACATTATGGATTGATATTTAATAATAACAAGAGAAAGAGGGGAAACATATAAGTCTCAAGACGTGCAACACTTCACGTATCAGGTCACAGTATTTAGTAGGAGATTAAGCGTAAGGGAAAAATACAAGGGATAATAATAGCAGGATATCGAAATATTCAATGCCTTAAAGGATTATTATATAGTAAAGCGATATCTCGCAATTTATAGTTAAGGCTTAATAAAATATCTATAAGACCATTAGATGCATTTGCAAGTGAGATATGTACATTGGGAGCTGCAGATGAGAAAATGTTGGAGGAATGGGAGAGAGTATTAAGAAAGATATTTGGAAAACCAATATAACCAAAGAACAAATAGATGAAATATCTTTATAATGTATCGGATATCATAGGAATAGCTTTGAAATTTTAAAGATTGATATATGTAGGACATAATTCTAGAATTCAGGAGGACCTAATTTCAAAAGCATTACTTGAAAGTAGGATGGGACACAAGAAGATGGAATGGTTGAAGAATAGGACAAGAAAGAGATTTACTGAAGTTGAGAATAAATACATCGATAAATATATATAACATATATCATAATATGTATATGCAACACGATATGCTCTCCGAGCCCGAGGCAACAAAATCGCAACAGCTCCAAGGCTAGTTCCAAGAGGCCATAGGGCAGCAACCTATAGGCAGCGAGAAGACATGCCCCAAGGCAGAGAGTGCTAATAATCACCGGGTGAGATCAGACTGCAATTGAACTTATGACAATGCTACGCTTAATATGCGGACAATATTATTAGATATTATTGGGCTATGTGAACACGAAGAAAGGGTGAAGAGCTAATCCAGCTCCAGGATTCCAGGATTCAACTGGTCACGTACTTTACACCCGGGGTATTGAGAATGGGCGATCTGGTGGAATTGGATTCCTCATCAATCAAAAGCTGAAAAATAGTGTAGAAAAAATTAAAAGTATATCTGACCGACTAGCCCAATACATCAATAATCTGAATAAAAAGCTTCAAATCGTCCTTATGCACCAACTATAAGCTATAGGGATGAGGAAGTTGGGTAATTTCATGATGATGTGGCTCAGCTTATATTCAAGGAGAAATGTAGGTACAAAATCCTTATAGGTGATTTTAATGTCAGAATTGGAACAGCAAGAACTGGTGAAAATGCAACTGGCCCATATGGAACTGGTGAGCGGGACAGTAGAGTTCTGACCTCTCAAAAAGCTCTGGAAGAAAATAGGAGAATTAACAAGGCTAAACAGAAGCTGAGAAAGAAAAGAACGCAAATGTATGCCATAATGCGTGAGAATGGTACAGTAGGGCGCGTACGGAAATGTTAAAGGTTGTCAGAAAATTGTATTCACAGTTATATAAAGATCAGAACCAATCAAATATAACAATACCCATGGAAGAATAAATGTCAGATGATGCAGTGGACAAATGCGGTACAATCCATGAAAAACAGCAAGGCTCCAGGAAAAAAGTTATTCTTTTACATGTAAAACGAGCAAATGAACATTTAAAGAACTACCGTCCAATAAGCCTTCTACTATCATTAATGTATAAACTTTTCACCAAGATAATATCTAAAAGGATATTAAGAAAACTGAATGACGCACAACCAAGAGAGCAAGCAGGATTCAGTTCAATGGATCACATCCAGGTTGTACAGCAGGCCATAGAAAGGCAAAACGAATACGCCATGCCACTGTGCGGTGCTTTTATCGACTAGACAAAGCATATGTAAATGTATTGGGATCGATATATGATGAAGCTGCAGCGACAATTCACCTTGATGATCTTGAAGTTGGAATTAATATAGAGCGAGGTGTACGGCAGGGTGACGCAATATCGCAATTCTCGGCCTGCCTTGAAGTATTCCGTAATCTGGATTGGGAACAGGATAGTAAAAAGAACCAATGGTGCAAACTTAAACCATCTTAGATTTGCAGATGATATCGTTCTCCTTTTACAAGATCCAGATGAGCTGCAAAGACTCATGCAAGAGCTGCAAAGGGCTGGCGAACCATTTGGCTTAAAAATAAACCTGAAAAAGAGTCAGGTTATGTTCAGTGCATTTCCTGGGGACAGAAGAATTTCATTTTCATGAATGGATTTAGAGATTGTGGATCACTTCATATCCGAAAGGGGGGACGACTTGTTAAATGTGGTTGACACGCATTTAGCAGGCTCAACATAGTGTATAAGAGTAAACTCTTACTTTGCCTGAAAAGAACAGTCTTCAATCAGTGCGTCCTACCCATTATGACGCATGGAAGTGAAACCTGGTCACTCACATCGCATTCAATTCAAAAACTTCGGCTAGCACAGAGGGGAATGGAAAGATGCATGCTTGGCATTACAAGACGAGACAGAAAGCCCTGCACATGGATTAGGAAACAAAGGAAAGTGTGACATCATTGGAAGAGTAAATGAATTGAAATGGCGATGGACAGGTCATATAGTGAGGCGATGGGATGACAGATGGACTAAGGCAATTCTGGAATGGATACCACTTGATCGCAAACGTCCATGAAGAGTACCGAAAGCACGATGGACTGATGACATGGCTAAGCATATTGGATCCGAGTGACAAAGGAAAGCTCTGAGCAGTGAAAGTTAGAAGCAAGTTGAAGGGGCTTTCATTATGCAGGGCATCGACACGGACTGACGATGATGATGATGATGATGATGAGACATGTGCGACACGATACGCTCTCCTCTCCTGAGGCAACAAAACCGCAACAGCTGGAAAATCCTGCCAACAGTTTGAAGTTATCTACTAAAAGAGCAAAGAATTGAAAATCTCAAATGAGATTTTGGATAATGTCAAGAATGAAAGAAAGAGCATTTCAAAGGAACGGATTAACACTCAAAAGAATAATCCTAATATTTACTCCATCCGTGAAGACCTACATATTATAACGTCTTCGTTTTAGGACCTTTCTCTTGGTCTCAATGGGCATTGAGTTTATTTCCCTGATGATGCTCGCATGGATAGCGAAATAAGTGATTTGGTGTTAAAATCTGTTATTGTTGTATTGATTATTAAAAAAACCAATATTTGATTTTGCATTAGTTGTTTGTATAGAACTGCCATTTTCCAATCAAAATTTCAAGAGAAAGTTATTGTATGTAGAAAGAAGGTCTTGCTGGTGTACATAACCCTGTTTCGTTCAAAAAGCAACTTTTTTAAACAAAAACAAACATAATCGTAAACAAAGACGAGCTAATGGCAATCCTGACACACAGGGATCCAGACGCGGTAGGTGCATATGACAATACTTCTCCCAAGTTTTCCAACTTTTCCATATTCCTAGGGTTTCCTTGGCTACTCGGTAAACTGATATCTGCAAAAGAAAATAAAAAAATCGAATTAAGATCAGATATACGAACATTTATGCTTCCGCTGCCTTCACACGTTTTCTTTTAGGAGAAAGTTTAAATTGTAGATCGTTAAATAAAGAACTAGTTGTCGGAGGATTAATCTCGCAATCTTAAATTTCCAGTTTCTCCATAAAACTTTGGACTTGTTATTCGAAAAGTTCAAATTGAAATAGATTTTTTCTCGTGACTGTCTTTTAACTGTATCAATGACTTAAAAAATTTACTTTAAGATTTTATTTAAGTGCGATGTGGCGCGGTTTTATTTGAAAGTGATAGTAATGGTGTACAAGGTATTATGCAAATCTATGTACAGGGTGTAAGAGAAATAACTTTCCTAAATTTAACCAACGATTCTTTATATTATATTGAACAAAAAGTACGCATTAAATACGCATACACTGAAATAATTTTTGTTGACATTATTGGCAACCCCAGTGCAATCATGTCCATTAGTTGATACTATTGAAATTACGACACTACTTTATGATCTTTCTATCATCTACATTGCCATTACATTACCATCTATATTACCATTTTTTTGGCTGATGTATTTTTCAAAAAATTGTTTTAACAATGTTCATTAGTTTCTTCCTTAAATAATAAACATTTCATATTTTTCACATATGCTTTTACACATATTTGCTTAAAATGATAATTATTACCATAACTTTTCGATTGGCGATTTAACAACAGTTCAATTTCCTTTCGCTGAAATTCTTAGGTTTTTGATTGTTATTGTAAGGACCTTTTTTGTTTCGGTTAATGAGGTGGATAATCGTTGGTTAAATTTACGAAAGTTATTTTCCGTACATCCTGTGAATTTTTTTAACAGCGTATAAAACGTGATACAATAAACATTTTTTCTAATACCATTTTTCAAGAAACTGAAAGATAAAAAACTTGTCATATTAATTTCGAAAACAACTTTCATTCTGGTTCTCCGCATTGTATTAAAAGGTTCAAAGTAGTTGCCGATCTCTTCCACGCAAAGTTGGGTACGACGTACTCAAGAGTCGGTACATGCGCGTTATAGTTTAAAGGTCTTCCCCTAATGGTCTCACCAACCGGTTTTATGCGATCAATAAGTTCTTCCCTTGTATTAACTGGCGTTTAAAAAACTATGCTTTTCATGTAACCCCATAAAAAGAAATCACAATGATTAAGATCTGGTTGGAATTCTATTGGAATGCCGCACTTCACGACTAAAATCCGACTAAAATCCGTTGGCGCTCCATCGTGTAAGGATTACATGTTCTGCCTGACATTCAAAGGCACATTTTGTTAAAAGACCAGGAGGATGCTTTTGTAAAAATTCGAGATAGTTTACGACTGTTAAACGATCTGGCAAGATAAAAGGCCCAACAAGAATACTGTTGACAATTGCCGCCCACACATTGGCCGAAAATCTACGTTGAAAATTTGTTTGCCTAGAAGCATGAGGATTATCAACTGATCAACAAATATTATTGTGGGAATTGTGAATTCCATTTCTAGTAAATAAAGCCTCGTCCATTATCAAAAAATGTATAGTATTGCACAGAGTAATATATATATATATATATATATATATATATATATATATATATATATATATATATATATATATATATATATATATATATATATATATATATATATATATATATATATATATATATATATATATATATATATATATATATATATATATATATATATATATATATATATATATATATATATATATATATATTCACGGTGTTAGGTAAACATGCGGCAAAAATTAAAGGGGTTATTCCTTGACTTATTCTCAGAATATTTTGTTGTATGATGATTTTTGAAAAACCCCTTTGTTTCGAAGATACAGGGTGAACAAAAGTTACGACATTAACAACATTTTATTATCGATGTTCGTCCAATAAATGTTCGAAATGACTTTCTCCAGCCTTGATACAAGCATTCAATCTTCTCATCATTGTATGTTGCTGTTAAAAAATCATGAGCGACCAAACTGAAATGTGGTGGTGCACCATCGTGCATAAACTACATTTCATGCCTTGTTGCCAATGGTGCCTCTTCCAGAAGCTCAGACAGCGTTGCTTTCAAAAAGTTACGATACGCCTCGCCAGTATGTCTGTGTGATAGAAATACCGGTCCAATTAGATAGTCACCTACAATTCCAATCCAAACATTCAACGAGAACTGATGTTGAAAACTATCTTCGCATACCTCATGCGGATTTTCATCTGCCCACACATGGTTATTATGAAAATTTCTTATTGCGTTTCTTGCGAAAGTGGCTTCATCGGTGAAAAGAATTTGTGTCAGGAATAGAGAGATGCGAAGTAAAGTTTGCAATTTCCATTGACATAATGCAATACGTAGAGGAAAATCAACAGGTAGTAGTGCCTGAACGCGTTGAATGTGGTATGGATACAACAAATTGCCCTTAAGAATTTTCCAAACTGTCCACTGACTCACATTCGAAGTATTTGCAATTTTTCGCGTAGAACTACCAGGCTCTTCCGCTATCATGTCCAGCACATTTTGTTCGAATTGTACCGTTCTTACAGTCAGTGATCTTCCTGACCCTTCAGTTCGTTTCAATGTGTCTGTTTCACGAAGAAGTCGATAAATGTTTTTGAAGATTTTTCGGGCAGGGACATTACGGGCTGGAAATCGTTCACTTTACAATCGCCTAGCTTGTAATGCATTGCCATCAGCAAGTCCATACATGAAGTGCATGTCAGTTATGTCGGCGTTTGTATACATTATGATAGAGGACTTCACTCACTATTTAAGACACGTCAAACAGCCAAACGTCACTTAATCTATGTAAACAAATGCGACCGATGAAATCCATTTACTAGATAAAACAGCCGTTCCAAGTGATCGAGATCGAAAAATAAAATTTTCTATATAATTCCATAAGTCAGGTACTTTTTGTTCTTTGAGGCATTTTGAATATAATTTTGCTAATGTTTTAAGTAACGTCCGACCACCAGCTTTTAGCATTTCGACAGTTACACCGTCCTTTCCTGGCGCCTTGCCGTTTTTCATCGATTCTATAGCATTTGTTACTTCCTCCACTAGGATATCTCACTTTTGTTCTTCCATGGGTACTGCTGCCTTTATGTTTTTATATATATATATATATATATATATATATATATATATATATATATATATATATATATATATATATATATATATGCATATATGTGCAGGGCGCGTATCCAAATGTTAGAGATTGTCAGAAAATTTTATTCCCAGTTATATTAAGGTCAGAACCAATCAAAGACAACAATACCCACGGAAGAACAAATGCCAGATATCCTAGTGGAGGAGGTAACAAATGTTATAGAATCGATGAAAAACGGCAAGGTGTAATACAATGGATCACATCCAGGTTGTGCAGCAGGCCATAGAAAGGTACAACGAATACACCATGACACTGTGCTTGGCTTTTATCGACTACGAAAAAGCATTTGATTCCATCTCAAAGCATGCTATAATGGATGCACTGCTTAGCCAAGGCGTAGAGAGAGGCTATGTAAATCTATTAGAATCGATATATGATGGAGCTACAGTCACAATTCACCTTGATGATCTTGAAGTGGGAATTAATGTAGAACGAGGGGTACGGCAGGGTGACGCAATATCGCCTATTCTTTTCTCGGCTGGTCTTGAAGAAGCATTCCGTAAACTAGATTGGGAACAGGATGGTGTAAATATCAATGGTGCAAACTTAAACCATCTTAGATTTGCAGATGATATTGTTCTCATTTCGCAAGACCCAGAGGAGATGCAAAAACGCATACAAGAACTGCAAAGGGCTGGAGAACCATTTGGCTTGAAAATAAACCTGAAAAAGAGTCAGGTTATGTTCAATAACTTCGCTCAGGACAGAAAAATTTCAATTTTAGGAAGAGATTTGGAGATTGTGGACACCTTTATATATCTTGGGCAGAGGATTTCAATGGAGGGGAATACTGCCCGGGATGTGGAACGGCATGTTAAATGTGGCTGGCAGGCATTTGGTAGGCTCAACATAGTGTTTAAGAGCAGACTCCCACTTTGCCTGAAGAGAAGAGTCTTCGATCAGTGCATTCTACGCGTTATGATATACGGAAGTGAAACCTGGACACTCACATCGCAATCAATTCAAAAACTTCGGGCGGCACAGAGGGGAATGAAAAGAAGTATGCTCGGCATTACAAGACGAGACAAAAAGTCCTGCGCTTGGATCAGGGAACAAACAAAAGTCTGTGACATCATTGGAAGAGCAAAGCAATTGAAATGGAGATGGGCAGGCCATATAGCGAGGCGATGGGAAGACAGATGGACCAAGGCAATCCTGGAGTGGATACCGCTTGATTGCAAACTTCCGCGAAGAAGACCGAAGGCACGATGGATTGATGACATCGTTAAGTATATTGGACCCGAGTGGCATAGGAAGACCCATGACTGTGAAAGTTGGAAGCATGCTGAAGAGGCCTTCATCCTGCAGTGGAACGATACAGGATGATATATATATATATATATATATCATCCTATATATATATCATGATATATATATATATATATATATCATATATATATATCATCATATATATATATATATATATATATATATATATATATATATATATATATATATATATATATATATATATATATATATATATATATATATATATATATATATATATATATATATATATAGGAAGTATATTTTTTAAAATAATGTCCATTTTTTAGTATGAAGAAAAATACTATAAATATCTACTACCTATACTTTTATCTACTTTTCTACATCAATTTCCATTTTCGTCCAAACATTTGTTAAACCGCTCAACAAGTTGTTGAATTCCGATTTCAAAGGAATCTGCCGCCTGTGAAGAAGTCCATGACTGTAGTTTTAACTTTATGGTCGTTAAACCGTTAACCACCAAGGAACTCTTTTCAGTATCGAAACAACTGAAAATCACTGGGTGCAAGGTCTGGACTGTAAGGTGGATTATCTAGTTCTTCCCATTCAAACGACCTGTTAGACCTTCTTCTTGTGCAGAAACAATTGGTCTTGCATTGTCATCGAGCAACATCATACGGAAGACAGTACGCTACGTTGCCTGTTTTGTATGGCACACCAATATATTCAGGTCAACACAAAGACAGACGATAAGGCTGCAGTCTAAACGCGCGCAAACATGCGCAAGCAGGCGCGCAGACCCCATATATATATATATATATATATATATATATATATATATATATATATATATATATATATATATATATATATATATATATGCTTTCGGTCGTCTTTGCTATCCTGTCGTGACCTCGCCTCGCTATATGGTCTATCTACCTCCAGTTCAATCCCTTTAATCTTTCTATGATGTCATATATATGTAGTCATATGTAGTCATCCATCTTGTATATGGACCTTTTTTATATGCTGACATTGTATCTAAACATCACTATTGAAATATTTGTGGTTTTTGTTCTTGATACAATTTTAAACCAATTTTTTTTTATATAATCTCTATTATAGTTTTTCTTGTTATATTTATTCAAGTCATTTCACTAATATGTTTCCGTTTTACGATGTCTATTCGGAAAGTTCTCGGCTGACAAGGAAAATAAAGCATTTTTGAATAATTTAAAACTTTTTTAGCATAGTCACTTTAAAACATTTGTATTAACGATCTTTTAGCTTTTAAACACCTTCAGTACAATGCGATTTGTTTCTCTATATTAATTAGAGGTTGCCTACGTTCCATCCATCTCCAGTTGTCCATTTTTCATTTGTTATGAATTTGTCATAATACATTCACAGTTATAAAATGACGAAGAAACTCACCAATAACGTATATATTCGAATGCTTATTTGGTCGACTGTTAAAAGCTTTTTAATGTCCGAAAAGACAAAATTATGTAAAATTTACTGTGCACGATCTATTGAGATGTTTATAACTTTAGCAAGCTCGGGAAGTTTCATTCGGCGATCATTTAATACGATATTGTAGATTTTTCTAAAGATTTTGTCGATCGTAGCGGTTTTGGGGCGTCCCGAGCGTACATCAATTTCAATGGATGTTCGACTACGTTTAAATTCAGTAGTTTACTTTTTTGCCATCGGACACGAAGAGAGGAAATCCTTTATAGTAGAATCTGGATCAGTATAACTCTCAATGTTTATGTAGAATATAGCTCTAAATGTCTTTCGAGGCCCCCAAACGTGTCTCCCGAGACCGATTTTTGAGCTTAAACCATCATCAGTAGGACTCGACCTAAACGTTCGAAAGCACCTGAAGGAATGACCAAAGGTACGACCAAACCGGAGGTAGGCTATAATACAACGCAAGTCATGCCATCCTGTGGTGAACGTCCGCAACAGCCAGATTGAGCGAAACCGTCCGAGACACATTCTGGTCCTGTCTAGGTACCAGGTATGCACGAAAAATCGCATGGTGGGTTCTTGGAGAGTGCATTACAAATTTTCAAAAAACGAAGAATGTATACGTACGACATGCAAATATTGCCCATTCCTTTAACCGCCCCCTGATGAGGGTTTAAGGTTAGAAACGTTTAAAGTCGGAGACACTTGCTAACGTTTTGGGGGCAACTGAAGCAATGGGCACTGAAGAAATGGGTACCTCACATTGCATTGCAATAAAATGTAACGGGTCTTTCAAATTGAATGGTTTATTAAATTCTTGAATAAAACAGAGATGGCGTTGTGAATTTGTCTAGGTCTAGTCTAATTTCAGAAGTGTATTGTGTGACATTTATAAAAATGGAGTCGTACACAATTCAATAATGCATTAAAATTGAAGAATTATTTTATGAAAATGGGCGTTCAGTCAAAAATGCTTTTAGAAAATTATCTGATATTTACGTTTTACACAACCGCCCCTCTGAAAGCACTATCAGTTGAATTGTTCCAAAATTGTGAAGAACTGGTTCGGTGGAAGATAAAAGAAGAGCGATATATAGTCGTAGTGTTCGTTCATAAGAGCATATTGATTTGATACGTGAAAGTGTTGTTGAAGACATAGAAATTTCGATTAGTCGACGTTCGCAACAATTTGGACACAGCTAATGCATAACATGGCGTATTTTACGAACGATTTAGCTTTGAAAACATATAAGGTTCAAATAATACAGGAACTAAAGCCACTGGATCATTCAAAACGTCGTGTATTTATCAATTGGATTAAATAATTAACAGATGATTTTTCTCAAAAAATCTTCTTTTCAGATGAAGCACATTTTGAAATTGGTGGCTATATTAATAAATAAATTTGCCTCATTTGGGGTGAGAAAAATCTACGATTAATTCATGAGAAACCTTTACATCCTAAACGAGTCACTGTTTGGTGTGCATGATGTTAGGAGGTGCAATTGGGCCGTATTTCTTTCAGAATAACGCTGATGAAACTGTAACTGTGAATGGTGTTCGATATCGTGAGATGATAACTGGATTTTTGTGGGCTGAGTAGAATAATATTGATCCGGAGGATATGTGGTACCTAATGGATGGTTCTACACGTCACTCTGCTAACGCAACAATTGATTTATTGAGAGAATAATTTCCTGGACAAGTTATTACAAGTAACGATGATATTAATTAGCCATATATATTTGGTACATATTGTTTTTCGTGTTTAAATATCATACACTATGCTTCAATAACATTAGTTTACAAATTTAAACTTACTAATATACGCCGAAAGAAATGTATATAAATATGTTAACATACCTTCCTTAAACCTAAAAGTGTTAGCAGAATTATTCTATCATATCACATTTTTTTTTATAGTCAAATCATTTATTTTTAATTAGCCTACGTGGTGAATTCAGTTTAATATTTATTTATTCAATTCAAACACCAAATATTTTGTTTCAAACTGAATTGAAATGTCGAATGAAAAGTACAAATAAAGTTCTGATCGTTTGTGTTACGTTTGTGGACAGTTTATATTTTCAAAAAAAGATCCATTGTAGATTCGTTAAAGAGTACATATCTTATTTTGGATTTCCTGTTGCGAAACAAGATAAAAATTGGGTGCCTCATGTGTTTTGTGAAAGCTGTAGAATCGTTTTACTTCAGTGGTCATCAGGAGAAAACGTATAACTTCCATTTGGTTCACCAATGTTATGGAGAGAACCTAGCAATCATGAAAATGACTGTTACTTTCGTGTTACGAAGACAGTGGAATATAATACAACAAATAAGGTGAATATTGTATATGCCGAAATTCCGTCTGTTATTAACCAATTTTACATTCGGAATTTGTCCCGGTAATTTGTGTCAAAACATAATAGAAGATGACAATGAAAGTGATGTTCAAGTTAAATTGATTTCTAGTGAGTTTGACGATTTTTCTCTTTAAGGAGACACTCCACATTTAATTAACCAAGCCGAATTAAATGATCTTAGAAGAGATTTACAACTATCAAGATCTAAAGCAGAGCTTGTTGGTTCTTGCCTACTATAATGAATTTATTAAAACCAGATACGAAAGTTACGTTGTCCAAAAAACAGGAGCAAAGTTTACTCAGAATTTTTCAAAAGATAAGGGGAATATTGTTATTGTACTGATTCTTATTGCACTCGCATTAGAGTTTTTTCCCTGAACACTTAGGAAGTATGAGTGACGTATAGGAGGAAAGTTTTCACCAAGATTTAAATAATTTCAAACAACGACATCATGGATTTTGGCATGAAAACATGTTAGGGGATTACTGTTGGTCCATCATAAGAGAAACCGATCCAAAAAACTATAAAAAGAAGGCGGAAATTAGCTATTTTTATTTTTTTTTATAGATTTTTAATGATTTATCTATTTAAGATTTTTTTCCATTTTTAAGTAAATAAATATTTCTAAAAGCAGACATATCATAATTTTTTTATTCTTATCTAACTCTTATCTAAGTAAACAATAATTAATAACTTTCAGCTGGGGTATGCAAACCATGTTATCAATTAGAAGTTTTTTGAAATCAAGGAAAATTCTGTATTTTATTGACAAATTTAAAAAAGCTAAATTTGAAAGACCCTTTATAATAGGAACATTTGGAAACAAAATAATTAAAAAAGTTTGCTTGTTAGATGCCTAAAATGTTTACTGTTGATATGGCAAATTTTACGATAATTGACACAGAACCTAAAATACTTTTGACCAGATTTGTGACAATGGATGAAACTTCGGTTCATCTCTTTCATCGAGACGGAATGGTGGTATAAGGGCATAACGATCCAAATATGTTCTTCTACGTTAGCTTGCGACTTCACCTCGTAAAATTCGTTTCGCCTTTTTGAAAGTTAAATTAGGTTTCTTTATTTGTTGCGGTACACCGTACGTTTTCAAAAATCTGAAATATCTCGATAACAATTCGTCTGAACAAACACAGACGTATGGGCGGTAGTCTATGTGGCCTTGTATAGTTTCGTAGTGTATCGAACACCGACAAGCGGTTTGCATACGTCTGAAGATAGAAATTCGTATTGATCTGTGTCAGTTCGAATTGAAATTTAGTTTCCATAGAATGGAATTTATGGAAATGCCCTTACGATTATTTCCGTTTCAGACGTGCGAATTTCGCGGATGGCTTGCCATATTACACGTCAGAATGGAGAATGGAGAACGCAGAATGTAGGAAAATATTTATAACTGATTCATATTTAAGAGATAAAAGAATTTTTTCATTTGCTTTTGTTTTTTCTTGTACTTCTTTTAAGTGTAACCCAGTAAGTATTCTACCGGTAATAACTTTATATAAACTCTTTCTGTTTTTTCGGGTTCAACGGTTTTTATGGTGCTCTTGTGTTTTTTTATTTTGTCCAGTAACCATCCGTTCCATACTTTGTGCACACTTACCTTTAATCCTTCCCTATGTTTAATAATCGGTTAGTTCCAAGTAGCATCAGAATCAGTTTCTATCAGTCAGGATTCGGCGCAGTAACGATGGTTGGAACGATTTTTAGTTACTGCGCTGAATGCCCACTATCAGAAATTGTTTCTGGCGCTAGTTGGAACAAACATAATATTTGCGGCATTCCTTATTTATTCCCAGTATTTTTCTTAAATATCTAATTTTTATGCTTTTCGTTTCTTTTTGTTACTTTTTTACTGTATATAGTTCGTCTAAGGTAAATTATTTACCATTAGGTATATCTTTACAATTTCTTATATTACTTCTCTTTTTCTACATGGTTATCCAAACCGTTACACGAATTTTCTGGTTCTATAATATTTTTTCCTAGTAAATATTTCTTGTGTTTTTTTTATATACGAGACCAGAATGAAAAGTCAGAAACTTTTTAAAGGAGTCTTCTTTTAGCTCGATACACTGCGCCTCAAATTTTTCCAAGTCTTTCGGCGATGATCTCTTCATTTTATGTGAATTTCTTCCCAATTCAACCATTTTCTCATGTTTGAAAGGAGGTTTGAATGAAGCCGGAGAGGTCAAACCTGGAGAATAGAGCCATCCATTTGTAGATTGATTGATCAGCTTTGCTTTTGCAACGGCGGATAAATAGGCGGATGAATTGTTATTGTGAAATAGCATCTTTTCTTCACCAAATGAAGGTGATTTTATCAATTCTTCAGGAAATTTGAATAATAATGCAGCATATTAGTATCCTGTGATCGTCTTTCCATTTTCCATATAGTCTGTGAAGAAAATGTCTTGCGAATCCCGGAAAACAGTGGCGAAGATCTTTCCTTACATGTCGTCTTGATAGAATTAACTAACTATCGTCGGTTTTGGAACATGTTCTCATCATCATATAAGTTCGGATTGATACCACAAATCCACAAATGATTTCTGAGATGTCGTTAACGTCTGTATCTCGTGTCTTATTCTCTAACAATGAGGATTGATATATTTTGGAATTGCCATTGTCGATCCACTTCACGATGAAGGCCTCCCCAGCATGCTTCCAATTCGCGCGATCTTGAGCTGTCCTCTGCCATTCGGGTTTATTAATATACTTGATGATGTCATCCGTCCATCGTGTTTTCGATGTTTCGTGTTTCAATTGTAATTCTTTCATCCTTCCAATGATGCCACATACTTTCGTTTGTTCCGTGATCCATATGCAGGTCTTTCTGACCGGCATTGTAATGCCAAGCATACATCCTTTCCATTCGCCTCTGTGCTACCTGAAGCTTTTGAATTGATCGTGATGTGAATGTCCAGGTTTCATTTCCGTATGTCATAACGGACAGAACCCACCGATCAAAGACTTTTCTTTTTGGACATAGTGGGAGTTTGCTCTTAAATACTATATTGAGCCTGCCAAATGCCTGCCAGCCACACTTAACACGCCGTTCCACTTCCCGGGCTGTATCACCCTCTATTGAAATCCATTGCCCAAGATATATGTTGTGGTCCACAACCTCTTAATCGCTTCCTAAAATAGAAATCTTTCTGTTGCCAGCAAATTTGATGTACATAACCTGACTCTTTTTTAGGTTTATTTTCAAGCCAAATGATTCTCCCGCCCTTTACAGCCCTTGTATGTGTTTTTGTAGCTAATCTGGGTCTTGTAAGCCGAGAACGATATCATCTGTGAATCTAGGATGGCTTAAGTATGCACCATTGGTTTTTATTCCCTCTTGTTTCCAATCCAGATTACGGAATATATTACTGATAAAAAGCTTTTTGGGCGGTAGTTTTTTAAATGTTCGTGTGCTCCTTTCTTATGACAAAGAATCACTTCAACATTTTTCCATAGACTGGGTATTTTTTGATCTTTGAGGCATTTTGAGTACAATTAGGCAGTATTTTATGTAAAGTTCGACCACCAACTTTTAACATTTCAACAGTTACATGTCGTTTTCTGGAGCCATTCCATTCTTCATCGCTTCTATGGCATTTGTCACTTCATCCAACAGGATATCTGGCATTTGCTCTTCCGTGGGCATTGCTATCTTTGACTGGTTGTGATTTTCATATAACTTTAAATAAAATTTTCTTATGACTTCTAACAGTTCCGTACGCTCCCTACACACTGTGCCATCTTCACGCATTAAGGCAAACATTTGTGTCCTTTTATTTCTCAGCTTGTGTTTAACATATTGTATTCCACTGTTTTCTTCTAGGGTTTTTCGCAATAGCTGCATGTTAAACCGGCGCGCTTCTTCGCGAATACGTTTTCTTATAGTTTTGCAAAGCTCAACGTGCTCGCCTCTGCCAAAAAGACTTTCTGCATTCCTCAGCCGTTTCTTCATTAAATCAATGGTCTTTGGATATTTGTGACTGTTTCAAACTTTTTTCCGCTGGTGCTATTGCAGCAGCCGTTTCAAGCATATTGTCGATGATTTTTTCATATTGATCTGTTATTTACATCTCTTCTGGGTATTGCAACACAGCAAATCGGTTCGACAAAGCAATCTCAAAATCATTACCACTCAGAAGCAGCAGCTTCCCAGAATTAATATTCTCTTTGACAGTTTGTCCTAACCTTTGCATGAGCATTCACCACTCTATGGTCACTTCCAACATTAAAACCGTTAAAGACAATACAGTTACATAATATTGACCAGAGACCAGATGGACTTTTCCATGTCTATTTTCCTTCAATTTTTTTCCTTAAAAAACGAGTTCATAATGTACAGTTCTTGCCCTTTAGCAAAATCAACCAGTCTGTCACCTCTATTGTTCCGCTCACCACTTCCATATGGGCCAGTTACAGTTTCACTAGTTCTTGCTTTTCTAATTCTAGCATTCAAGTTACCCATCAGGAATGTTGTACCTGCATTTCTCCTTGTCTAGAAGCTAGGCCACATCATCATAAAATACCTCATTTTCCTCATCACCATAGCTTATAGTTGTTGTATAAGCTTGGATGCTTTGAAGCTTCAACTTTTTACTCAGCTGAATGACGCATTGGGCTAGTCGGTCAGATATGCTTTCAAATTTTACGACAGTATCCTTCAATTTTTTGTTAATGAGGAATCCAATTCCACCACATCGTCCATTCTCCGTACCCCGAGTTTAGAGTACGTGACCAGTTGTTTTCAGTTCGATTAGCTCTTCGCCTTTTCTTCGGGTTTCACATATCCGAATGTTGTCAAGTTCGATTAACAGCTCTTGCAGTCGTTCATCCGTTTTCATTATCCGAATATTTAGAGTTGCAATGTCCAAAGTTCAATGGCAACCTGATCTAACCCGATGATTCTCAGCACCCTCTGCTTTGGAGCAGGTCTTCCCGCTGCCGTAGGTAAAGTCCCCCTTGGCCTCCGGGGAATGAGGGCCGTGTTTGAAATTGCAAAGCCATGTTCCGGGGAAGGGTGATGAATTGATAAATTTGGATATATATATATATATATATATATATATATATATATATATATATATATATATATATATATATATATATATATATATATTTATATATATATATATATATATATATATATATATATATATATATATATATATATATATATATATATATATATATATAATATTGAGGAGTGATATTGAGATATATGAATATACGTTATTGAGGTATCTTCTGATGATGATATCATCAATAGCGAAACGTGCGGCGAAAAATTAAATCAAGTCATTTTCTGTTATGTGATAAATCTTTCCGAGTTTTATTGTTTCACACTAAAGAATTCAACGACATAATTGGTATTTCAGGATGTTATTCCCTTTTTGTTAAAAAAAATTAAATATAGGGTGATTTTTTAGTGCGTTCAAACTTTAAATTAAGATTTTTTTAAAATTAGATGCCTTGAAACTATTTATTTTATGTGAAATAACATTCAGTGGCATTAATATTTGAATCCAATATCGGATAAATGTCTGCCGCGGCTACTTCTGACAAAGCGCATTCTGTCAATCCAATTTCCAATTACTTTTTCAAACAATTAGGGTCCTATGTCCGCAATTGTTCAGCTTATGTTGGTTTCTAAGGCGTCAATAACATAACCAACCCAAAAGAAAATAATCTAAAGGCGTTAAATTACATGATCTTGATGGCCAATTAACAGGTCCGGTCTTCGAAATAAATTTATCATCAAATTGTTCCCTCAATAAGTCGATTTTTGCATTTGATGTATGACCGACCTGTTGGAAATAATTCTTCCCCAGATCAATACCATTCAAATTAGGAATTAAATTACATGATTTTGGTGGCCAATTAACAGATCCGTTTCTCGAAATAATTTTCTCATCGATTGTTGCATTAGCTTTATGACATGTGGAGCCGTCCTGTTGGAACCACATTTTCCCCAGATCAGTACCGTTAAAAATTTTCCATATAGTCGAATAACAAAGTCCAACTTCCAGGATAGGGTGACGAATTGATAAATTTGGATCTTCATCAACACTGGCAGCCATAGCGGCGATGTTTTCTTTGGAACGCACATTTTCTATTTTAATATCGAGCAGCGCGAAATGCATTCGGAATTTGTTGATAATTCAGTGAATACATCGTTAGGTTGGGCGATTCTGTCACCACAAAATTCACGAAGTCGTCTATAAGTTTGGCGCACATAATTCACACATTTTGCAAGCATCGCTATGATGATTTGCCGGATTACATTGAATAATTTTCATATTATAGGAGCGCAAACTCACAGCTCGTTTGACAGCAACCCCTATCGGAAATTCGAACACACTAAAAAATCACCCATTATATCGAAAATATATTTTTTATTTATTGGCAATATGACAAAAGGTACGTTTTACTTATTTAGCAGTCTTGCAACATAAATATATTATAGACGTGTCAAATATATCTCTAATTGTATATCTGTCTAATATGAATTTTTGATTAAATACTTTTAACTAATCTTTACAGTCATTTTGTTTGTATTTTGAATAATTTATAGGGTATCAAAAGATATTTAATCAGAGAGGGGGATAATATGCTTCTATATAAACCTCATTAATATTGACATAGTAAACAGATCCAGGCACTAGCCAATTAATAGATAGTGGAGTATAGTCACAGAGAAGGAACACCATCCCGTTTAGATATAAATTAGTTTAATTAATATAAATTATGCTCTTGATGAATTATTTTTTAATTATGAATACAACTATAAAATTCATTCCAGTTTCTCATCAATATGAATTAAATTTTTCTCTGAACAAAAATATTTATATTAAACTTTTCATTAATTTATAATACGAGGATGAATCAAATATAAATCGAAATTTTACAATTACTTTCCTAAGCTAATCACGAGCGGGCTGTCAGAGTAGGTCGTTGCAGTGCAATGAATTAGGAGTGGGGAAAATGTTCGGTGAGCTGTTTCACTCAGTTCTACCGTTTCACAAGTTCCACTGTCCGTTCTGCTGGGTTATAATTAAGTTTTGAACCAAGAAAGGCATTAAACCATCCGAAATATTAACTCGGCTGAAGGTTCAGTATGGCGACGATACCCTGTCTAAGACCCAAGTGTTTGTTTGGGCCAAGAACGTTAACATTGTTCGAGAAAGTGTGATAAATGTAAGTTATAATCGATCTCCCAGGTCAAGTATCTGCTGACAACATTGGTGCAGTTCACTACCTTATCATCTTGGCTTCAATAAAATCTGTGCCCGATGGGTTCCGAAGTTGTTGACAGAAGATCAAAAAAATATCTGATTGCAAATCAGTAAGAGACTTCTGAATCGATTTCGGCGGGAAGGGGAGACTTTTTTAAAGCGTATCGTAACATGTGATGAAACGTGGGTGTATTATTAAACTCCAGAATCAAAAATGGCGAGTAAGGAATGACGACGGAAAGACGAAACCTGCTCTGTAAAGGCCAAAACCCGTCTCTCAGCCGGTAAGGTTCTCGCGACTGTTTTTTTCGACCGGAAAGGAGTTTTACTGATTGATTTGCTACATGATCGACGTACGGTTAATGTTACCTACTACTGCCAGCTGATGGAGGTAATAATATCTGCTTATTGGAGTAAAAGACGCGGTGTCCCGATCAGAGATGTCCTCCTTCTCCATTACAACGTCAGGCCACACACAGCGGTTTTGACGAAGGAATAACTGTAGAATATGCATTGGGAAACCCTTGTACAGTCTCCATACAGCCCAGATTTATCACCCTGTGATTATTTTTTGTTTTTCTTCTTAAAAGATGCACTAGGATGGGTACGATTCGACAACGATCAATATGGTGAGGACTTCATGCGCAATTAGCTCATGACCCAAACTTAAAGTTTCTACGAGAAAGGAATTTACAAGCTTCCAAACCGCTGGGAAAAATGTGCTGGACGTGGAGGAGACTATGTCGAAAAAGGATTAAAAGGATTTTTTTGTATTAATTTATAAATAGTATATATTAATCATTAATCTTCTTCTCCTTCGTCCTATGGTGCTACGTTCCGTCAGTCAGCCTTGATCTCAGCCAATCTTCATCTGCAATCTGATCGATCTCCAGCAGCCCCTTGCCAATTTTTGATGAGCAGTACTTCTTGCATTATTCTACCCTTGTGTTTTTGGTTTACCTCTTTTTCTGTCATCCCCTATTTGTTCACTTCAGAGTTTTCCTTTGTACTCGGTTTTTTGGAATTCTCATCACGCGTCCCACCATATATTCGTACAATTGCTTGAGTTTAAACTTATACCTTATCCTGCAAATTCTATTATCATTTACAGCACTGAGCATTGAATTGTTCTGATTATCTTCTTTTAAATACCGGAAGCATCTCTTCTGTTTTCTTTGTGAAGTCTAAGTTTTCTAAGTGACTACTGTCTGAATGGGTAATTTTATAGATCTTAATTTTCATGTTTAGAGTTTCGAGTTGCAACTAACGTCACTTGGTTGCAACTCGTCAAAACCATCGCCATGAATTTGGTGTAAGATTCTTATAATGTTTTCAATTTCTGTTGTTTTGTCAGGAACTGATGACGTATCGGCCACAACCTCTGGCCATAACTTTCTCCGGGAAGGAATTCAATGTTGATGAATATACATCCACTCTGCTTCTTTGATAAATATTATGCAATGGGCGATATTAAATGTTTCCAACTCTCAGTAACAGAAAGTTCGCTTGGTATAACATCTTTTAAACGCTGCTATTATTCCCTGATCTAATGGTTGTATGAGTGATGTAGTGTTAGGAGGTAGGAAGCAAATTTCTATGTTTGGATCAGCAAACTTTAGGGATTCGGAATGGCTGAGAGCATTAATAAGAAGTAAAGCTTTGAATAACAACGATTTTGAGGCCAAATATTGCCTAACACTGGGTACGAATCAGTTCAGAAACCAGTCCATAAATAATGTTGCAGTCACCGAACCTTTTTGATTTGCTCTCCAAAAGACCGTCAGATCATTTTTGTTTTTAGTTTTTAGAGCACGTGGGTTAAGAGATTTGTATACGAGCAGTAGCTTTATCATGTGGTTACCTGAAGCATTAGAGCAAAACAGAAGAGTAACTTTATCCTTTGCAGCTCTAAATCTTGGTGCGGGATCTTTCGATTTGAGACACAAATGTTCGAGCAGACATCCTCTTCTAAAATAGACCTGTCTCATCGGCGTTAAATACCTGATCAGGTTGACAACCCTTGCTTTCAATGCAATCAATTGTTTGAATTCAATCGGATACCGATTAGCCGCCTCGTGATCTGCAGAAGCCGACTCCCCAGTAATTTTTACGTTGTGTAGCAAAAAACGCTTTTTAAAAATTTCAAATCAACCTTACTGGCTTGGAAGCTTAGAGTTTCCTCATCTGACTTTAAATTCCCTAAAAGACACTTAGCTTTTTCTTGAATAATTGGGTTGCTAAGAAGCACTCTTCTTTTTGTTTGATCTTCGATCCAAATTCCGAGCGCTCTTTCCATTTTTTCTATCTTTAGAGGTCGCGAGAAACATTTAATTTTATTACTGGTACTAGTACGGCACGAAACGCTGGCCCGAATGGATTGCTGACTCTTTTTTGTTGTTCTTACTGTGGATTCATTTACTTTAAACTTTTTTGCGACAATCGCATATACTTCACCTGCAGCAAGACAGTTGATTTTTGAATTTGAATTTTGAATTGAATTTTTGTACCAAGAGTTATTACATTTCGCTTCCTTTTAACAAAATCTAGGCCTGTAGATGCCATGAGATTTTAAAATTAGGAAATGTACATATAAATACGCAATTAAACTCACGAAAATGATAAGATTCTCCCTAATAACCATCTTCGTTTGAATAATGATACATACAAACTATGTAAATGCGTAACCAACGGCCGTGCATGATGCGAAAAAGGCAATAAAACAATTCCTGGAAAATTAGAGTAGCAGTTCGTATGTGATTGCGACGAAAAGGCAGCGCGCTGCTACATAATTCGATTGAAAATTTAGTTTAGGCGATAATCAAAACCGCGTTTAACGAGGGATTACTGTATTAAACTGTGATCGCTCCATTTTTTGGAATGTAAAGGGTTTTCATTTTATTCATTTTCTTCTACAAACTCAAACTGTAATTGATGAATACTTCGCACGTCTTTTGTAAACTTTCAAGTAAAAACTTAATGAAAAGCGTTGTAGGTTAGTAACAAAGAAAACCTACAAAAAGTAAAAAAATAGATGCTAAATCCCCTTCATTGGCCATCGTCGGGCAAACTTTTTGTATCCTCATCTCAAATACTAACTAGCAGGTTAGGAATTTTATATTTCCTTCAAAAACTTGATAACTTGATAGCTCTAAATACTTTAAAGAAATAGTTGTTCGTGGAACACCACTGAATCCATGGGTTGTTCCATAAGTTGCCACCATTTTTTATTAAAAGAAGTCAATTAATTAATGATGTATTCTCCGTCAATGTTCACAACCTGTTCCCATCTCTCGATCAATTTATTGATGCCGTTTCGCCAAAAAACGCCCGGCTTGGACTCGAAGAAGTTGTTAAGCCAGTTTTTGAGGTCATTAGAGTAGGTTATTCCCTTCATTAGGTTGGACAATGAGCAGAAGAGATGATTATCGGTTGGAGAAGGATCTGGACAGTATGACGGATGCGGAAGAACCTCCCATTTGGGATCATTCAGGGTCTCCTGGATGATGTTTACTGTACGAGGTCGTGTATTGTCATGGTGCAAGAAGACTTGCCTTGGCCTTGTGTTTCAGTTGAATTCAGCGTTCTTTGTCGATTGTCTTATTCTTTTCCAGCTTTTCCCAGTACATGAGACCCTCCCAGTCCCACCAAACGCAGATCATGGGCTTATTGGGATGGATATCTGACTAATCTCTCAGCTTTCACGTGTCTGCTGCGACCACCAACTACTTTCTTTGCTTTATATTGTAGCAGAGACACCATTTCTCCCGTGACGATTCTGTACAAGAACCGTTGCTTGTGGCCGCTTGTTGCTCGGTCTCGCACAAGATTTTGATCAGTTTTGTTGCGCCGATTTTCCTTGTTGTCGTCGGTTAGTTTGTGTTACACCCAAGTTTCGAGTTTTGCGTAAATTTCATTGACTGAAGATGTCGGGAGATTGTCGCAAGGCTGCAGGCCATCTACCCAGCTAATTATCTGCATGGCTGACAGACGTCTTCCTTCAAAAGCGCTTTAAGATAGTCCACGTCGAAATCGGAAGGCCGGCCAGCCTGGGGCGTGTTGTCCAGATCGAAGTTGCCATTTTTAAACTTGGCAAATCAATTTCGAGCAGTCCGAGCGTCTATAGTGTTCTCTCCATATACGGCGCAAATGTCTCGAACTGCTTCTGTATTTTTTTTTACCACGACGGATGGCGAAATATAGCAAGTGTCGAAAATGAAGTATTTCGTAGCCTGGAATTTCGATTTTAAAAGCCTGAAAGTTAATTAAAATTAAGTTTTTCAGAAAAATAGAGTAAGAAAAGGGCTTTCGAACCCATACATACCCTTGGCTAAACAAAGTAAGAATGGAAGAAAAACAAACGAATCATAAAAACGGTTGGGACTTAATAACCCATTAAAATTATTAGAGTTAACCAATATCCTTAAATATTGCGAGAGATCCTCACAAATCATTCTATTTTGACATTTTTTCTATAAAATGAATTTGCAATATTTGAAATCACAGCAGAGCAAAAATAATTGTATATTTTAATATATTATTATAAATTATTTGCAAATATCTACAATACACTGATGCGTTTCGAATGAACCATCGATATATCTTTATTATCAATATGTTACATTTGGAATTATATCAGCAAAATATTATACTATTTGTTTTTTAGTAACATGTACGTGGATGAAATTAATGCAGTATTTGTTTTTCTTGATAAAATATCACGGTATTAAGGATTTATCGAATTCAAAGAAAAACTTACACTGTAAATAATTTCATTCTGTATTAGATGATTGAGTGGTTCGTTTCTAGAACACCTTAGAATGTATTGGATATTTTTTCTGCCTATTCTAGGACATACTTAAAAAAAGTTGAGAAGCCTTTTTTGAACGGAATTGAACGGTTTTTTAATTCTTGAATAAAACACAGAATTTGCGTTGATTTCAAGCATAGTGTATGATATTTAAATACGAAAAACAGCATCTGCCAAATGACCACCTCTTGTAAAGTCTATTCACCGAAAAAAGACAGTCGACATAAACAATATTTTAGCCAGAAACGCTGAGCGCCCCTGCTATTGGCGGAAATCGGTCGAGCCGATTTAAACCACCAATGAAAACCCAGATGATAGGCAGGTTGCCGGTCGACAGAAACACAGGGTTGGCGGCAGTAACTCATACACTGCCCTGAGTTTTTTTCATTTAATGAATTGCAATCGATTTATTAATAATTGTATTTTGTTTCCATAAAATGTCTGATACTGATGCAGCTGATGAAGTTGTTGATATTAGCTATATCCCCCCCAAAAAGAGGACAGTTCTTAGTGCGGTCCTGTAACAGCCACGTGCAATATGCGTGAATATGTTTGGGTTTAGTTTCTTTTTGATATGAACAGCTTCATAGACGTCAACTCTTATATTAAAATTTTGGATCACATTTTGGCATAACCATGGCTCTATCTCACCAATGACTCGAATGTGGATTGTTCTTATAGACCTAGCTTTTCACGCAACCCCAAAGAAAATAGTCCAATGGTGTCAAATTACATGATCTTGGTGGGTCATTAACATCACCGTTTCTTGCAACCTTGAAGTTGCTGACCTTAATGAAAAAGATCGTTTCTATTAGGACCTGGCAAATGTACTGAGAAGGGTAGCACCAAACGATAAAATAGCACTTCTCGTAGATTTCAACGCCAGAGTTGGTGGAAGACATGAACTATGGGGCGACCTGATTGGAAAGCATAGCGTGAGGTTTTTTTTATGTTTATAAACTCTAACGGACTTATGCTTCTGAACTTATGTTTCGAGTTTCAGCTTACAATAACTAATACATGTTACCGTCAATAGAATAGATATAAACATCATGGCAACATCCTTGTTCTGAACATTGGTAACTTATTAATTATGTTATAGTTAGAAAACGAGATGTGAGAGATGTTAATGTCACAAAAGCACTGCTTTCGGTTAATGATTGCTAGACTGACCATCGACTAATGAGATCTTAATTAAATGGTCACTACATAAAAAGGGCAAACACAATGGTCGCCCAAAAAAACCATAATTTTGACATGAATAGTCTAAGGGGGGAGAGTTGTCGTGAATCTCTGAAGCGTAATATGAAAAAGCAATTTAGAGTCATGCGAACTAAAGGAGGATAGACCTATAGAAACAGTGTGGGACGATTTTAAGAATGCTGTGACGAAGGCAACTGAGGAATCGATTGTGATAAAAAGATAAAAAAACACCAGGATTGGTTTGATGATGGTAACAAAGCGATTCAAAAAATACTTAATGAAAAAAGAAATGCTCTGATTGAATACAAAAATGCTATACTTTTGCTACAAACAAGAAAATCATAAACATATCAGTTGGCTAAAACGGGAACTTAAGGTAAAAATCAGAGACCCCAAGAACAACTGGTGGTTGTCAAAATACATTGAACCAATAAGAAGTGCTGACGGTAGAGATACAATCACTACCATAATTGTATAAGAGACAGATGGAAGGAGCATTTCAAAAACTTGCTGAACGTTAACTCAACTGCTCAGGAAAGAGTCTTGGATCTCATCCCTCGAAGACCTATAGTTATGAATATGGACAAAGAGCCCACCATGGGCGAGGTAGAAATGACAATTCGGAAGCTAAGAAATAATAACACTACACTACACAAGCATTGATGATATAGAAAGTGGGAAAGCGGTGGTGATATAGAAAGCTGGTGTCCGGTCTCTGTCCAATGTTGAAGTACTTGAACGCGCCAGAAGTTTGAGCATAGAATCTCAGATCATGAAAGCTCAGTTGAGACTGTTAGATCATCGCCAGAGGATGCAGGATACTAGGAAGCCGAAGCAGATCCTCTATGGCAAATTACAGAATAAGAAACGAAATCTGGAGTGTGTAAAAAGGACATATAAAAACGTAATAAAATCGTCTCTAAAGAAGTCTGTGTCAAGTGTGTCCAAATGGAAAAAGACAGCAAACGACAGAACCAAATAGAGTGAGATGACATACCAAGCTGTGCAGCATCATGATAATCGCCAAAAAGCTGCAGACAAAAGGCAGACGCGAAATCCAAACAGACTGGACCGGGTATACCAATTCTGTATTTTTAGCTGCCCAGCATGCGGAAGAATATGTAGATCTAAGTTGTATTATCTGAGCCACTATAATTTTTTTCAATAATAGGTTAACAAAACTAATAGCCATGGCTGAGCTCATACTCGATCTGGTTCATATTTAAACCTTATTTGCCTCTAGAGAAGACCAGGGTCAGCCACATCGCGTCGAGCTTCAGTTAGAAATAACTGAGGCAAATGAGGAAAATGAAAGGCAACCATCAAAAACCTCCCGACAAAAAAAATTGCCTTCAGAGCTCAATCCTTTCGTAAAATACGCCATGTTGTGGATTCACTGAGTCCAAATTGTTGTGAACGTTGACTAATGGAAATTTCTGGGTCTTCAGCAAGACTTTCACGTACCAGATTAATATGCTCATGTGAACCACCACTATGACTATATATTGCTCTTCTCTTATCTTCCACCGAACCATTTTCTTGAGATTTTTGAACAATTCGATTGATAGTGTTTTCAGCTTGACGATTGTGCACGACCGTAAATATCATGTAATTTTCTAAAAACATTTTTTACTGTACGCCTATTTTCATAAAATAATTCAACAATTTTAATGCGTTGTTATACTGTGTACGACATTTTTATAGAGGTCATATATTACACTTCTGAAATGAGACTCCAAATTCTCAACGCCATCTGTGTTTTATTCAAGAATTATAAAAACTGCTCAATTTGAAAAACCCGTCATAAATATATTGCCGTTTGAAAAAATAAAGTAGTCAAAATATTTTATTCTATTAAATGTATTTGTAGATTTATAATCATATTAGGCTTAAGAAAAATTTTGTGATATACCGGGTTTCTTACGGTAGCCGTTCGTTAGAAGTTTTCGTGTTTAGAAAAAACTTAGAATTCTGAATTTTTTGACTTCAAAGTTATTTAAGATTCTCTTTCATTTTAAAATATTTTCAAGGTCATAGTACTTCCGGTTATCCCGGAAGTCGCCAATAACTTAGCCAATTACGTGCTAAGTGTTTTTGGTGTAAACGAAAGCACAAGAATGATACTTTCGAAATCCACATTGATAATTAATTTATCGCATACAGGGTGGTCAAAATTTGATGACCAATTACATTATTTTCAAAGTTATAAAAGTTCGTTCTGTCAAATGTGACACTCTGAATATTATTGGGTGGTTGGATGCAGAAATTGATTCTGCATCGATTCGCTATAACTTTCCCTATACCTATTTCCTCCTTCCAATTTATTAATCCACATGTATTTTTTATCAAAAGTCGATGAAACTCCAAAAGCCCTATGTAGTAAGCCTTAATTTTGCCAGGAATTGAAACAATGTGGATATTATGTCAAAGCAGTATCAGCACACAAATTCGTGAGGTATCTACTTACAGTTTTAGTGATTCTCTTAATTTTTTCAAGTACAGTTTATAATAGAGAATAACTAAGAATATTCCAATACGGATTTGTTAAATTTGTTTTATACACATGGTGAATGTAGACGAATTTTCAGACGAACATGCAGATTATTTAACGAACGATATCTGGACCTACCAACAATGACTCCCGGAAAATTCACAAGAATCGAAGCTCGTTTTTTGGCAACTTTGGTGTAAGGACAATAAGAAATCACCTAAACCCGTGATAGATAATGAAGATAAGAGGTGAATGTGTGGGCTTATTTTCAAGAGCATTAATCCACAGAGTTTGAAGAAAACATAAAATGCATCCCTTTTCTGAGATAATTGTGCACGTATTACGTCTTGGTGATGAGGCAAAACGAGTCGACTTTTGCGAGTTCACGTACATAAAAATGACCGAAAATCCGAGATTTCTATATAAGATGTGGGCTGATGAATCAAAATTCAGCAGGCAAGGAATTATAAATCGCCGAAATAATCACTACGAGACACGACAAGACAATCCGCATGTCATAAGGGAACATAATTACCAGAACCACTTTAGTTTTTAATGTTTTTTGTTTAATTATGCAATAGAGTGGCATATCAAGTGTACAATGAAAATTTTAATAAGGTTAGATATCTGGAAATGCTCAGAGGATTTGTTAGTGATTTCCTAAATGTTCTACCTCCACGTGACATAGCAAACAGTTGGTATCAGCTGGATGGCGCTCCAGCATATTCCACTATCGCTGTACACCAGCAGTTGATCTTGATGTTCGAGGATCAGTGGATTGGCCCACAGAGACCTTGGAACTGGCCATCCAGATCACCCGATTTGACGCCCTTGGACTTTCACCTTTGGGGCCGTATAAAAGAACTAGTGTCTAGGCCTAGGTACAAACTAGAGAGGAACTATTGAACCATGTTCACGATGCGTTCACTAAACTAAGTTCAAGCGAAATTTGGAGGTCTGTTTCGCGAGGAGTATATGACAGAGTTATCCAATGTTTGAACCAAAATGGCGGTCATATTGAACAATTATTGTAATTTTACATTCATTTATTATTTCTTGTAATTATGTTCCATTCTTTTTTAAATATTTTTCATTTATCATTACGTTCTAAGTTTTGTTATGTTCCTGTTTGGTTTTCATGTTCTAATTAAAGTGGATTTCTGCCGTTTCAGTCATGTCCATTTTGTTTCGAAAAACAAACGTTGGCGATGTATTGATTTCTGCCAAAAATCACATTAAAACAGAAAATATGGATTAACAAGGAAACCGTGGGAAATAGGTATAGGGAAATTATAGCGAATCGATGCAGAATCAAATTTTGCATCCAACCATCTAATAATATACAGAGTGTCACATTTGAAAGAACGAACGTTTTCAATTTTGAAAATAATGTAATTAGTCATCAAATTTTGGACACCCTGTATGCGATAAATTAATTGTCAATGTGGATTTCGAAAATATCTTTCTTGTGCTTCCGTCTACCCCAGATGCGCTTAGCACCAGTCGAAAATGGGTAAAAGGCGCAGTTTTGAAAATAAGTTATACCTTTCTAAATTTGCAAAATAATTAACATATAATAAGAAATAGTTCAAGATAGGTATAGGTAAATGTGATGGAACTCATCATGAAATTTTCTCAGAAATCCAAAAATGGAATAATATACCGGGTGTTTCATTTAAAATAAAGATGTTACTGGCGACTTCCGGGATAACCAGAAGTGCTATGACCTTGAAACTATTTAAAAAGGAAAGAGAACCTTAAATAACGTCGAAGTCCAAAAATTCAGAATTCTAAGTTTTTTCTAACCACGAAAACTTCTAACGAAGGTCTTTCGTGAGAAACCCGGTATAATTTGGATAATGCGACATTGAATTTATACGAGGTCTGTAAATAAAGTAATGAGAACGATTTTTATTAGCGATTTAATGAACGATTTAAATAATGTTAATTTTTTAATTTAATTTATTCTTTTATTTTTTAATTTATTTTAATTAATTTGTTTAATTTTAATTTGTCTCCTTCAAAGTAAATCAATTCTTCTATTGGAAACTTTAGTGTCAAACACTAAACTTGAAGAGATTTACCACTAAACACCAAATCACTTTTTTTGAACTTCTCGACGCACGTTTCGCTAACCATGTTAGCATCATCAGGAGATGATTTAATCTAATTCTAAACCTAAACTATGCTCTATTTATATGAGAACTCTACCTAACGAAGCGAGTAAAAATGTGAAGTGTAAACTTCACGTGAACCGTTAAGTTTACTAAACCTTACATTAATAATTGAAAAAGTTGACTGAACGGAATAGGTCCTCTATCTCGGTTCATGATTTTCTTACATTTTTCTATTTGAATGATTTCATATGCATCCAAAGCCCTATTATTATTAACACTTTTAATTAGTCTTAAATTACTAATATCTATACTGTGGTCATGTTCGATTGCATGTTGGGCAACACAAGATTTTTCATTTCTCACATATCTAACGTGCGCAATATATTCTTTATATCTTGCCAATATGGATCTTTTTGTTTGCCCAATATACATTCGATTACAGTCTTGACAACTAATTTCGTAAATCACCGACTTTTTATGTTGATCTACTTTATCCTTTGGATTATCCAGAACTTCTCTTAATTTATTATATGGTTCCTACAGAACCTTAATGTCTACTTTTTTCAAAATTTTGTCTAGCTCTCTTGTTAATTGGACATCAAATGGTATTACCATGAATTTAATTCTGTTCTGATCCTTTTGAAAAGTCGAAGATTCTTTCAATAATTTTCTGAACTTATGTTTTCTAATTAATTTATCTACAATGTTCTTTTTATAACCATTCACTTCAGATACCTCCCTAATTAATTTTAATTCTTTGTTATAATTATCTTTATTTAAAGGAAAATGAATTAATCTATTTACCATAAATTTTAAACTAGCCATCCTATTTTGGAAGCTATGCTGTGAATCGTTAGGAATGTATCTCGAAGTGGTGGTATTTTACCTAAAAATATCAAAATCTAACCTATTTTTATTGTTTCTACTGACTAAAACATCCAGAAATGGTAAACTATCGTTGTTTTCGAGTTCATGCGTGAATATTGTATTTTGGGATTTACTATTTAAGTTCTTGATAAAATCACCTACATTTTCATTTTTCGAATCGAAAATGGCAAAAACGTCATCCACATATCTTAACCATACCTTCGGAAAGTAATTAAATTCATCTTTTGCATCGGTTTCAAATTTACTCATGAATAAGTTGGCTAAGAACGATGACAGAATATAGCCCATTGCCGTTCTTTCTTGTTGTTCGTAAAACCTGTTATTAAGCTGAAAACAATTTTGCTTCATACATAATCTTGTTAAGGAGATGTACTCAGAAACAATCTTCTTCAGGTATTGCAAGGTATGTGGAATCGGGACACTCGGAAACAACGATGAAATGTCAAAGGAAACCAAAACCTCACCTTCCTGTTGATGTGTGTTTTTCACTTTTTCTATGAATTTGGTTGAGTTTATCACAGAACAGGAAGGTAGTTGGTTTGGTATATTTTCAAATTCCTTTGTTAACCACTTTGCCAAGTTGTATGTTGGAGAATCAATGGCTGATACAATTGGTCTCATTGATATTCCTGGTTTATGAATTTTTGGTAGAGCACACAATCTTGGTAGTTTTGGATTAGAAACATGTATTTTGCTTTTTAGAGAAGGAGAAATAAGGCTGTTACAAGATTTCAATGTATCTCTGACTTCGTTAATCATTTTTGACAATGGATTCCTAGATAATCCTTTATAAGGACCGTCTTCCTAACGATTCAAATCATAGCTTCCAAAATAAGATGGCTAGATTAAATTGTATGGTAAATAGATTGATTAATTTTCCTCTAAATAGAGATAATTATAACAAAGAATTCAAATTAATTGGGGAGGTATCGGAAGTGAATGGTCATAATAAGAACATTGTAGATAAATTAAATAGAAAATATAAGTTCAGAAAATTATTGAGAGAATCTTCGATTTTTCAAAAGGATCATAATACAAATAAATTCATGGTAATACCATTTGATGCCGAATTAATAAGAGGGCTAGGCAAAATTTTGAAAAAAGTGGATATTAAGGTTGTGTATAAACCATATAATAAATTAAGAGAAGTTTTGGGTAATCCAAAGGATAAAGTAGATCAAAATGAAAAGTCGGGGATTTACGAAATTAGTTGTCAAGACTGTGATCGAAGGTGTATTGGGCAAACAAAAAGATCTATATTGGCAAGATATAAAGAATATATTGCCCACATTAGATATGGGAGAAATGAAAAATCTTGTGTTGCCCAACATGCAATCGAACATGACTACAGTATATATATTAGTAATTTAAGACTAATTAAAAGTGTTAATAATAATAGGGCTTTGGATGCATATGAAAGCATTCAAATAGAAAAATGTAAGAAAATCATGAACCGAGATAAAGGACCTATTCCGTTCAGTCAACTTTTTCAATTATTAATGTAAGATTTAGTACACTTCACGGTTCATGATTTTTACACGCTTCGTTAGGTAGAGTTCTCATATAAATAGAGCATAGTTTAGTTTTAGAATTAGATTAAATCATCTCCTGATGATGCTAACATGGTTAGCGAAACGTGCGTCGAGAAGTTCAAAAATAGTGATTTGGTGGTAAATCTCTTCAAGTTTAGTCCTTCAAAGTAGTTACCTTGGGAAGCCACTGCTTCCAGTCACTGCTGGAGACGGTTTGTCCACTCTTCACAGCAGTGATGGAATTTAGATACTGGAATCACCTTCAGCTCGTTGGTTACCGCCTTTTTAGTGTTTTCCAGTGTTTCAAAATGTCGTTCTTTGAGGTGAATTTTAAATCTTAGATAAAGGAAAAAGGTATAATGACTCAAGCATGGCGAATAAAGGGATTGCGGTGCCAGGTATCTTTCAAAAAATTCTTGGTAAAACTTCTGGTTTACCTTTTGTCCTTGAGGCATACACTACTTTTGGACGATCCCCTAGCTATAGAAGAAAACAAATCAGCATACTTTTGATCTTTGATTTGCTCATTTTGGCTTTCTTTGGCTGTGGTGACGTTGGAGTGTGCCATTTCTGGCTCTGGCTCTGGCGCTTCGTTTCCGGGTCGTATTTAAAAATCCGAGACTCGTCATTAGTTACAACACATTTTTGAGGCAGACTGAAAATAACATTTTCAGTCTGCCTTAAAAAGACATGTTTCCTTCCTATTGTCCATATGATCCTAGTTTCGTTCAATTTCCCGGATTCTATGAACATTTTCATCATTCCTCGCAGATGAATGCCTTCTATAAGGTTCATCTTCAGTCGAGTCTTGGAATTTTAAGAATTGATTAAACAACCTGAAAACGTGGACCGTCGACAAAACATTATTTCCATCGGCTTGTTGAATAGCACCGTTGCTCGAAACTCTTGTTGCTCAGAACACATTGGACAAGTGGATCACGAAAAGAATTGCTACGGACCAACAAGTAACTCTAGAGAGTTGAAACTCATACGGAAGACGCATCAGATGTTTGGGTTGTTTTCCTTCCAAAGGGTAAGCCAATGGTGTTGCCAGATTAGACACTACTCCACCATTCTGATTACTTTATTTACACACCCCATATTTAAAAAGAAAATAGGCAGAAAATAGAAAATGGGGAGACCTATAAGCGAGCACCACAGAAAGCGTAGGAGGCGGGAGGATTTCCTTTTATGCGATTTGAGTGGGTGAAGTGGCTGTGCCCAATTTTTAATCAGTTTAGCCTGATCTGCTTCGACTTGGGAAGTGAACAAGTTGTTGATGAGAAAATTGTTTTATTTAGCCATAACTTGTTGTCAACCTTCAGTAGATCCTATTCAAGCTATATCAGGATACGAATTTTCGTTTTTTCGCTGGAAAAATAATATCTATAATAAGAACCGAAAGTAATTGGTCGGACGATCAGCTATACTATTATCAGGAATTTCTACATTATTCTAAATCCAGACAATTGTAATAGAGCTTGATTTAGAGGAAACGGTAAATACAGTACAGGCCACAAGTTTAAGACCACCTTTAAAACTTCCCGAAACTTCTTTTAATTCCCGAATTATTATTTTCTTCTAACTCGGTAATATTGATTATAGTTTAATCCAGTAAATATACTGTATTTATACTTTCAAAAATAGCTGTTTATCGAAGATAAGAAGGAAAATAATAAATATAACCGAATTCTCGACTTCAATTTACTTATTATTCTATGATGTCAATATTTATATTATTTGTCAATATTTTTTTATGTCAATATTTATATTATGGAAATGTCAATATTTCAGGTACATATTCAAGGACCAAAAAACATAACACTTTCTATAAACAACTGTCACAGAGATACAGTGGTAAAGCAAAATTAAAATGTTTTAAGTTTTTTCTAATATTACTTTTATAATAAATAGTGAGGTTACGTTTTGTACTACATGTCAGCTCGGGTTGCTCTGTGAATAGATTCGGGTCTGTTCCTTATAACTGCTGCTGAATTTACTATCCGGTCCAGTAATGCATCTCTAGTGTCTACTTTAGTTGCATATACCAAAGATTTAACCCACCCCCAAAGAAAATAATCCAGAGGATTAAGTTCTGGTGATCTAGTTGGCCAATTGTTCGGGCCACCTCGTCCAGTCCACCGGTTTGGGAAGTTGTTTAACAAATTTCTCACTTGTAAGCTGTAGTATACAGGGGTTCCATCATGTTGTAAGTACATGTTTCGTCGTACATTAAGTGGAACATTTTCTAATAGATTTTGCAAATTATTCTATAGAAAATTTAGGTAAACTTCTCCTGTGAGATGACCTTTAAATGTGAATGAACCGATTAATTAATTTTTTAGCATACCATATCACACATTAATGCTAAATCGATGTTGAAAATTATGTACAGCCGTAGCGTAAGGATTTTCATCGTTCATTATGAAGATTATTTATGCCATCACGAGTAAACTGCGTTGCATCGTGAACAGAACATACTTGTATAATTTCCGATTTGAATTTATCGAGTTACAAACTGCATCCTTAACTCAAAATCACCATCCTGCAAATGGTGCACAGGTTGTAAATGAAATGAATATAAACAATTCATGTGAAGAGTCCTCCAAGCAGGCGATTGTGTCATTTGGCAAATATCTGTAATTCGCCTTGTACTTACGCTTGGGTCATTTCAACGATGTCAAGGATTGCCTCTTCTTGTTCAGGATCAACTACTTGGCCTTGTTCAGGATCAATACTTGGAAACATACTAGTTTCTCCAACAGTGAATAAAAATTTGTTCAAAAAACTCTTCTATCTGGCAGTCTCCGATTCGGGAAACGACGCTGATATTCGGAGACTGTGCGATTTGAACTTCCATTACAAAAGCCATAAACAAATAATATATCAGCATATTCACGATGTGAGAATAACGAAGGCATAATGAAATCAATGAAATAACTATAAAACACTTTGCTAATAACAAACTAATATTAATTGGTATAAAACTGGTATAATCATACAGTTATGAGCAAAAAAATAAGAGAATTATTTAGAAAGTTGACTTTCAAGTAATAACTTTTCTTGGATTTCTTAAAATAAAATACAACTGGTATAAAAAGACTTTTCTTGTCGTTCACCGTTTTGATAAATATTAGAAAAATAATCGCAAGATGAAATAAATTCGATAATGTCATTAAAAAATAAGTGTGTTGAAGTACATGTATGACTTTGGATCACATTTTATCAGAAATTGGTTTTTATTGTTTGATTGGTGTTGTTAGCCTAAGTTGTCTGTAAATACAAACATTTTAAAACAACGGGTCATACTAAACATTGTACTGACGAAGAACGCTGGCTAATTTGGTAATTGCCAGAGCAGAAAAAAATCTTATAAATTTATTTGTCAAATTTTGAAAAAACATCCTTGCGTTTTTTCAAAAGTACGAAAGGAAAAAAAATTGGGGCAAAAACCAGAGTAACGGAAACGAAAAACTTCTAGTTGAGAAGATGATCGTTTAATTCGCAAAGTATGCCAAAACCCTTTTTGTAAATATCTTACAGAATATTATGTTGCCTTATGCCGAATAACATATGCCATTACGGTAGAACTTCCACCACGACAATGATCCTAAACACATCGTCAAGAGAAAACTTGGTTGGATACCCACAATGTTATTTGTTTATTTTGGCCATCGTAGTTACTGGACATGATTCATATAGAAATTTTGTGGACAATTTTAAAGACGCGTGGAACTTTAACGAAAACATCACATACCAAAAAATTATGGGAGACTTAAATCGGATAAAACAATTTTATACTTTGTTATCTAGCACTTTTATTTTCAAATTTGTAATTATAGGTTCGTAAAACGATTTTACATTCTCAAACACTACTTTAAAATTTTTAAGTAGTTTTAAAGTAGTGTTCGACAATGAAAAATAGTTTTACGCAACTAGTCACCCACATTTGAAAATAAAAGTGATAGATAACAAAGTATAAAATTGTTTTATTCGACAAATCAATCAATAATTATGGAAGACTGTTCAAGAAATCTGGTATTCCATTCCGGTTGAAGTTTGTCGTAATCTTATAGACCTCATGCCTAGACGATGTGCCACAGTTTTGAAAAATAAAAGCTATCCAATAAAATACTAACTATATATATATATATATATATATATATATATATATATATATATATATATATATATATATATATATATATATATATATATATATATATATATGCAAATAAAAGTTTTATTTAAAACGTTATAGAGAGAGAGTTTTTTTATTAATTGCTATACTATATCACATATAATTATTTTATATCTAAAATTATATAAATATATATATATATATATATATATATATATATATATATATATATATATATATATATATATATATATATATATATATATATATATATATATATATATATATATGCAAATAAAAGTTTTATTTAAAACGTTATAGAGAGAGAGTTTTTTTATTAATTGCTATACTATATCACATATAATTATTTTATATCTAAAATTATATAAATATATATATATATATATATATATATATATATATATATATATATATATATATATATATATATATATATATATATATATATATATGCCTGCCTACTCTCCAGAGTTCACAACTAGAAAAGAACGTGGTCCGCCCGACTTCTGCATTCATAGGTAAGGTTGTGGGTGGAGCGCTTGGTTGAGGGGGGGGGGGGGGGGTGAGACGAGAGGTGGACGTTTGACTGGAAGGGTTTCGGATGGGCAATTTGGAAATAAGTAGTTTCCATGTATTTGGAACTGTAAGACTGTCATCCCTTTTGTTTAAGCAGTCTGGACGATCTCAATTGCTTTCGATCTCAATTGCTTTTGATCTCAATAGCTTTACGAATTATGCAGCAATAAGAATTTTGAAGAAATTCGAAAGAATTTCGTTGGTGAGTCTTTGTTGGTGAGTCTAAGAATTTTGTTGGTGAGTCTTGTCGGGAGTATACTGATATGCCCATAGAATTTCAACGTTCTTTTTCTTATGTCCGCCGCTATGTTGGACATTCTCTCTGTGGTCTTCCTGGAATATAGTCTGTATCTTTCCTTTGTTAGTTTTGGGCTGAAAATTTTTCTCATAATTTTGCGTCCTTCTTTTAGTGTGTTCTCTATGTCGTTTTTTGTGTGGAGTGTAGGTGTCTCGCTTGCGTAAAGTAGTTATATATATATATATATATATATATATATATATATATATATATATATATATATATATATATATATATATATATATATATATAATCATTTTATATTATTTATTGTTTTGCATTTTATATTTATGATTTTTTTTAATAACTATGGACCTGGAAATTTAACCAACGACCAACGGTAGTGGATAAGCAACCAATACTAGAAGACAGAGAATGCTGAAAAGGTTCGACAGAAATGGGTTGGAGAATTTGATACACTTTTACTAAATAGACTAAATATTCACAGATTACGCAATAAATTTGATCAAATTGGATCCATCTGCAATGCACCAAAGAGGGGTCGACCAGGCAGTGTCACTACCTATAAAAATGAAATATTAGCTGCTCTGGCATTTACCCAAATGCCAAAAAATTAAAGAAGAGGGCTTCTGTTAAGTTATAAATTTCCCGTAGATCTTTGGGTCGTCTGATGCAACGTTTAAGTTTGAAAATGTATCTGTCAAGATTACTTCATGTATTATTAGAAGATGATCCAGATTGGCCATTTACTATTCTGAGAAGTACTGTTGAATGAAGAAAGACAACGGGATGGCATCACTCGAAACATTTCTTGGTCCGACAAAGCGAATTTTAAACTTTTAGGCGCTGTTAATAGGCACAACTGTGGCTATTACTCAACAGAAAAACCTCCATGTAACAATTAAAGAACAGATGAATCAACCTGGGGTTCATGGAAAGGGGTGCCAGCGGGCCTATCTTTTTCAATACAACTGTAACCCACGACCTGTGATAATGAAGATATGTATTTATCGCGAGATGTAGTTCTCGGCAGCTATGCTGTAACAGTACGTGAGTTTCTTGACAAAGAATTACCCAACAGGTGAATAGGTCGACAAGGGCTAGTTGAATGGTCACCACAATCACCAGACCTCACAGCAATGGACTTTTCCTTTTGGGGTGTTATAAAAAAAAACAATTTTGTTCGTTTTGGGTAATTTGGTAAATGGGCAAAAAGAAAGCTGTGATCTTTCCCCAGCAAGATAATTATTGTTTTAAAGCAGCGAAGTTGGAGCTATAGAAAAATAGTTGAACACTTAAACTGTTCGATAAAGATGGTGCTCGGTGCGTTAAAACATTTCAAAAACTATGGTACACATGAAAATACACTACGCAAAACAAATCAAAGAACGGACAAAGTTATTGTCCGAATGGTTAAAAAGAATGCGTTCATGACTTCCGTACAAATCAAGAAACAGCTTTCTCCAGAAATATAAATATCCTCGACGACCATCAGGAGATGTTTCGACGAAGCCAAGTTGTTTGGTCGAAAGAGTGTCTCAAAAGAAACCACTTTTAAAAAAGAAAAATCGTCAAGTTCGGTTAAAATTTGCTAGGGAACATATCAGTTGGAGCATAAACAACTGGAAGGTGTTGTGATCTGACGAAACAAAGATAAACCGCATGTGAAATGATGGTAAATTATTTGTAAGGTGGTCAAGATCTGTAGAAAATAATCCTAGATATTTAAAAGCACTTTGAAACATGGTGGAGGAAATATAAAACTTTGGGGATGTTTTTCATGGTGCAGTGTTGGTACGACATGTGTTGTATTTTTCGGCCTTGGGTGTATATATGAGATCATGAATCCTAGTCTGCATTAAATATGGGGCGAAAGAATTATCTAGTACTCAAAAAAACTGAGGAAATCATTACAAACAAACCAATTGCTAGTTAACGTTATTTGGATAACCTTAAGAGCCTGATAAATTGCATATAGATCGGCAGAAAATATGGTAAGTTTAGCTGTATGGAGATCAGAATAAAATTCACGCCGTTAATGAGATGGAGCCACCTGTGAATAATGAGAAATAAATATATAATAATTATGGGAAAGGAAGTTTTTATCAAAACCAAGAACCGAATGATAATTTAGGGAACAAACCAAAGAGGATTAGTAGAAGAGGCAGAGGGTAGAGTATCTATTGGAGTAACATCCAGGTTAAGAAGCAAATTCTGAAGATGAGAAATTGAAACTCCGTCTCCCACAAGTATCTCCCGATGTTTTGTACGGCCTATGGAATCTAACATAGGTTGGTGAGAGGGAAGACCTGAGCAGAGAAGCACACAAAATTACAAACTAGATCTACGAACACTTAGGGGTTCTATAGACGTCAGACATTATAGACTAAGTAGATATGGCGCTGGACTTGGAAGCATCGATGGAAAGTGGTGCTACTCTCATTCATTGCTCAGTTTTAAACATAGTTAATTGAAAAAAACCGTTAGAGAATCATCAGACTTATTTTAAAAATATTAAATTACAAATTTCCCGCTTCGTTTCAGTATATTACCACTAACCCAAAAGGAAAATGTTGTAAAATACGACAAAAGTCAGGCTACGAAAATTAATTTGACGTAAGTCCGTGATAAATATTCGTGGGCGAAATTAAACGGTAATATTCGCACTTTTCCTGCCAGAAAACCCAGCTAATTTTTAAATTAAAAAACTTTTGCGGCTGTGAATCTTAAAACGGTAATCCTTATTTTCTTAACTCGGTAGTTTAAACTGAAAGTTTATTTCAAACTACTTCTTATTTACAGATTGCACTTTGAGCTTTTCTTTGACAAATACAAATTTTATCATTTCTTGTACGACATTTTCGCGTTAAAACTTTTATTTTTCTTCATACATTTTAAACCACTAGAAACTTACCTCTCTCCTTTGTTATCTCCTCAGTTCCAATTTCGTTTAAGGACAGATCTATCGGTGTTTCTTTGTGTGATTTTATTTTGGATTTAGGAGGACCTGGAAATTTTGAAAATTATAATTCATATCTAAATTTACAGCAATTATCGTATTGCTAGACGGTGCGTAACCAGAATTGACACTAAAAATGAAAAAACTATATTGTTTTTGGAGTCAAGGATTGATTTTCTAAATCATTCCGGGTATCGATCTGTTGATTCTGTGAAGAGTTACGACGTTTCGCCAAAATCGCATTTGGCATTTTCAAGTGTTGTCCAATTCGACTGAAAAGTTCAACTGACGTGCAAGGGTCGTTGTACTATCTTTTATAGCTGGCCGGCGACTGCGCAAATTATATCCGGATAGTTCGGGACTAGTTGCGGCGCTCGGAAACGCTGTTGGGCGTCCGTTTATTCATTTTTCTACCTCGCCGCCAGGTTGCCGCGTTTCTTCTTTTTCAGAAGGGATTTCCATACTTTTGGAATGTTGCGAGCGTCGTTTCGCGTATTTAGCTCACTTCTTCTATTTCAAGGGCTTCTCTGATTGTTCGGACCTTGTAGTTTTCAATATTCGCTATTTCTTTGACTCCTTTAAAATTGATTTTATGTCCTGTTTGTAGATGGTGCTGGAACAGAGCGGAAGTGGTTTGTTTGTTTTTTAAGTCGTTTTTATGTTCTTGTATTCTGGCCAATATTCGTCTGTTTATTTGTCCTATATATGCTCTGTTGCAGTCGGAACAAGATATATTATATACCCCATGATTTTCCAGTCTAACTTTGTCCTTGGGGTTTTTTAGAATGTTTGCAACAGTTTTGTGCGGTTTGTAGGCTGTTTTGATCTTATGTTTCCTTAGTAGTCTGCCTATCCTATCTGTGATTCCTTTTACGTATGGTAGCAGGACCTTTGGTGTATTTGGTTCATGATATTGTTCTTCGTGTTTGTGTTTCCTGACGGCGAATGGCCTTCCTGATACAATTTTCTGAATATCCATTTTATCTAAGGGCTGTGGAAATTTTTGGTAGTTCCTCGCTTCATGTATCTGGTAGTGTCAGTCGGAAGGATCTGGAAATCAAGGTGTTCGCTACTCCTTGGATTTGAGAAGGATGATGATGGGATTTAGCGTTGAGGTATCGATCGGTGTGAGTTGGTTTCCTATACATTGTGTATTCGAATGTTCCAGAAAGTTTCCTTGTGATAAGGAGATCTAAAAATGGCAGTTTTCTATCCTGTTCCACTTCCAGAGTGAACTGTATTCTGGGGTGGATTTCGTTTAACTGGGTTAGGAAGTTGTTCAGAAGTTCGTTTCCGTGGGGCCATATTACAAAAATATCAACCACGTAGCGTTTCCAAAGTTTAGGCTTTAAAGGAGCGTTGGCCAATGCCTTTGTTTCGAAGTCGGTCATGAACAGGCCGTAATATGGCCTCACCGAAACGAACTTCTGAACCACTACTTAACCCAGTTAAACGAAATCCACCCCAGAATACAGTTGACTCTGGAAGTCGAACAGGATAGGAAACTGCCATTTTTAGATCTCCTTATCACAAGGAAACTTTCTGGAACACTTGAATACACAGTGTATAGGAAACCAACTCACACCGATTGATACCTCAACGCTAAATCCCATCATCATCCTTCTCAAATCCAAGGACTACCGAACACCTTGATTTCGAAATCCTTCCGACTGACACTACCAGATACAAGAAGCGAGGAACTACCAAACATTTCTACAGCCCTTAGACAAAATGGATATTAAAAAAATTGTATCAGGAAGGCCATTGGCCGTCAGGAAACACAAACACGAAAAACAATATAAGATCATGAACCAAATACACCAAAGGTCTTGCTACCATACGTAAAAGAAATCACAGATATGATAGGCAGACTACTAAGGAAACATAATATTCCTGCATTCCTGCCTTCCTGCAAACATAAGGTGCTGTTTCAGCACCATCTGCAAACAGGAGATAAAATCAATTTTCAAGAAGCCAAAGAAATAGTGAATATTGAAAACTACAATGTCCGAACAATCAGAGAAGGCCTTGAAATAGAAGAAAGAGGTGAGCTAAATACGCGAAACGACGCTCGCAACATTCCAAAAGTATGGAAATCCTTCTGAAAAAAGAAGAAACGCGGCAACGTGGCGGCGAGGTAGAAAAATCAATAAACGGACGCCCGACAGCATTGCCGAGCGCCGCAAATAGTCCCGAACCACCCCGATATAATTTGCTATAAATGGCTATAAAAGCTAGTACAACGACCCGTGCACGTCAGTTGGACTCTTCAGTTGAAGCGGACAATATTTGAAAATGCCAAGCGCGATTTTGGCGAAACGTCCTGACTCTTCACAGAGTCAACGGATCGACACCCGGAATAATTTAGAAACATTATCTACCATCCGTGAAAATATTAGATGTAACGTATGTATGTATGTATGTATGTATGTATATGCATATGCATATGCATATACATATGCATATGCATATGCATATGTATATGTATATGTATATGTATATGTATATGTATATGTATATGTATATGTATATGTATATGTATATGTATATGTATATGTATATGTATATGTATATGTATATTTATATCTATATTATATATATATATATATATATATATATATATATATATATATATATATATATATATATATATATATATATATATATATATATATACAGTGCTCTTGTTTCAAAAGCCACCCTCCCTATTTCTTTTAGCAATGAAAATTAGCTCTAGACAAAATACACATCAATTTAGACATCGAGGGGATAGTTCAAAACCAATGTCCGTTATATTTTACGTTTTACCTTCGTACCTACAAATTTTAAATGGCTACCCCTGTCTTGTAACATATCATTTTAAAGGTCTTGAAAATGCTAATTAAATTTCTTTTACAAAACTGAAATCACTTGATCCGTTCTCGTAATAGAGAGAAAAATAAATTTTAAAACGTATTTAACGGATTCGCAACATTGTGTTTATAATGTTTGTTTTAATTTTTTTACGCACACCATTTTTCTTTATCTAATATATAAAGTAAGATGAGAGACTTTATTTTAATTCGTCGCTCATTTGTGTTTTAATGCTCACTTTACACCTCACTGCAGCTAAAATTAAAAACATTTTTATTAGAAGTGAAAATTTTCAACTGTTTGGTAAGTGGTGTCAGTTGTAGTGACAGTGACAGAATATTATCGATGTATACTTTACAACAGAAAATTTAAATTATTTTTAATTATGGTGCTGAATATAGGTGTGCTCGCAGATCAGTCCGACTTTTTAATGAAAGGTAGAACAATTTTTTGAAAAATGAATTAATTTAATGTCAATTTAATGAACAATCTGAACAAAAATGGGTCCATGTGTAACAAAGTTAATAAGCAGCAGCGAGTTCATAATGAACCCACATAGATTGACATTTTAGGCAATTTCGCTGTTGATCCAACTACTTCAATTCCAAAAGTCACTAAGTTAACAAATATTTCCATTGATTCCATACGCAAATTTTTAAAATAAACCAGGTTATACAAATTTAGTATTCTTCAGCAACTCAGCGAAGATGATTATGACAGAAGGATTCAGTGTTGTGAAATAGTGATCAGGAAAATCCAAAATGACCCGAAGTTAATAAAGAATATTTGTTTCAGTGACGAAGCAGTATTTTTCCTTAATGGCTTTGTAAATAAACATAACTGTACAGATACTAGGATAATAACAATCCACATGTGTTTCGGGAGGGTCAAACGCAGTTTCCCCAAAAGATTAACGTTTGGGTTGGAATTCTGGGGAATTAAATAAAAGGTCCAATTTTTATTGAAGAACATTTAACCGGTGAATTGAAAAAGAAAAAGAAGATTGATTGATTTGAAAAGAAAAAGAAGAAAACCCACTATTGGATGAACAAAATATATACTTTCAACATAACGGGGCACCATCACACTACGCATTACATGTTCGACAATGGCTGGATCAAAGGTTTCCTCACAAATTTTTTGCCAGAAGAGGCGCTGTGGAATGACCGGCGAGATCTCCAGATATAACGTCACTGGATTTTTTTCTTTTGGGTTATCTAAAGACAGTAGCATACAAAACTCCGAAGCAGGATATTCCGGACTTAAGAAATAGAATTACGCATACATGCCGGTTAATTAAAAATGACATATTTCAAAACGTTCGAAATTAATTTGAGAACAGATTATACTATTGGTTAGCTAACAGTAGTGGACATTTTGAGCACTTAAAAAAGTAAATTTTCAAATCGTATTTTTAAAAGCATTTATTTCATTAATTTATTTCTGTGTGTTAGTTTTTAGACACAACATTTTTCACGCGCATGGAAACAACCCTTGATACTAATATACTATTATTTTCCCTCCGTTACGAGAACAAATCAACCGATTTCGGTTTTGTAAACGTAGTTTAATTGGGATTTTTCAGACCTTTAAAGTGATATATTACAAGACGGGAATTACCATTTAAGTGCCAGGAAGTTTTAGGGACAGGTCACTGGAGATAAGGAGGTACTGACGTGTTTTTTGTCCAGAAGTTAATTTTTATTGCTAGATGGAATAATGAAGGTGGCTACTTTTAAAATGAAAGAACTGTATTCATATATATATATATATATATATATATATATATATATATATATATATATATATATATATATATATATATATATATATATATATATATATAATTTGATATGTTTCTCGACCGTGCAATTTATAGTTTTTTTCCTGGGGAAATTGGTTGTTATCGGGCTGGCGGTCTGCAGTAAAACAAGTGTTTAATCATCTCAATATTTCGTCATTGTTTTGATGACTTCATCAGGAGACTCTAAAATTATTTTTTTCTTTTTATTATTTAATAAACAATGAAATAGTATAGAACACCAATATGTCAAAATACAAATTCACACAACAATAAATATATAAACTTACAATTAATGACTATAGTTTAAAACATGTGTATCTAAATAACGTTCTTGAACGATACGGGCCCAACCGGGAATTAACAATCTTTTTTAAACACTAAGGTATTTCAACCTACAACCATCGAGGTTGAAAAGACTGGAGCACTTTCAACACGAACATCCATTGTTTGGTGTTATTTGAGAATATGGCAGTAAATACTGCTAAGACCACTCGTATCTGATTTAAAATTCATCGTGGTCTTATTTTGTCTTATATGACACATCTCTGAAATACCTTAGTGTTTAAAAAAGATTGTTAATTCCCGGTTGGGCCCGTATCGTTCAAGAACGTTATTTAGATACACATGTTTTAAACTATAGTCATTAATTGTAAGTTTATATATTTATTGTTGTGTGAATTTGTATTTTGACATGTTGGTGTTCTATACTATTTCATTGTTTATTAAATAATAAAAAGAAAAAAATAATTTTAGAGTCTCCTGATGAGGTCATCAAAACAATGACGAAATATTGAGACGATTAAACACTGTTTTACTGCAGACCGCCAGCCCGATAACAACCAATTTCCCCAGGAAAAAAACTATATATACATATATATATATATATATATATATATATATATATATATATATATATATATATATATATATATATGATTCTTAACAGTTTTTTGAACAAAAAGTTTCCTGAAAATATATATCCACAATGCAACCATTTCCTCGCGAAAGACGTCTGAAAACAGGTTTTAACTAACAACGGCATCGTCTAATTTCGTTTTGTTTATTTCGATCTATTGGCATTCAGTGTTTGTTGCATTAGCCTCTGAAGGTATTACTTGAAAGTAACCAGATGTGGTTGTTCCGGATGTTAAGCACCATTCAATTGATTCATTAGTGATGCGTAATACTTCTCCGTAATGATCCTGACTTTTCCTGCAGATGGAACAGTTTTCGCTCTGTTTGGCACACTTTCGCCTGCTGGCGTGTACTGGTGAACCCATGTTTCATCTACTGTAACAAAATAACAGTAAACTCTGCAGAATCGCGTTTAAATAAGTTTAGATACTGATGAGAAGTGTTCACTTGATGGTTCGTTGGTTGACCGTTAATAAATGCAGCATCTGTCGAGGCGAAATTTTTTTCATATGCAAACAAATCGTGTAAAATAGTGAACACGGTCTATCGACATGTTTACAGTATCATAAGCTTGCGTAGCTTCCGTGATAAATTAATGCGACATTGTGGATTTTTGTGATAATTTTGCCGGCCGTAGCGGTTTTACGCCGTTTCGAGCGTTCATCGTCTAATGAATCTACGACTACGATTAAATCCACCAGCCCATTTTTTTACCATCTAAAATGAAGGAGAAAAATTCCTTAAAGCAGAATCTAAATCATCTTCTGGGTATGAAAAATTGTACAGTGGGATCGTGGAGAATAATAAAAATATTCAGAAAACAAGAAAATTTCCTCCGTATTCCAGGTAATAATAGTTCAATCCTTCAGTCGCCATTAAACGTCAGCAAGCGCCTTCCGAGACCGGTTTCTGACCTTAAACCGTCCTCTATACAGTTATGGCCAAGAATAAGAATATTATTTAGAAATAATAAGTTTATTTTGTATCAACGAATAAACTAGAATATAACAGTTTATATATACACCAAATGAAGTAATCGACTGACATATTAAAGAAATGTAAAGAAGAAAATAATGTAAACTAAATTTCAAAAAATATATAACTTTCAATAAACAAGAGCTTGAAAATAAAAGTGTTTAGAAATAGCACACAGTAAAAAAAAAACAAAAAAAGTTGTATAACAAGTACAAACTAGTCAAAATCAACTTATTAGTAAATATTTTGTTGGATAGTCTTTATTTTTCAAAAGTGGGGCACGACGCCTAAGTATGGAGTCTATAAGATTGCGGCAAATTTCAACCGGAATGGAATACCAGGTTTCTTGAAGTTTCCCATAATTTTTGGTACAGTAATCCCTCTTCAACCGCGGTTTTGATTAATCGCCTAGACTCGTGCCGCAATCTCGTGCGAACTGCTACTCTAATTTTCCAGGAATTGTTTTATTACCTTTTTCGCAAGACGCATGGCCGTTGGTTATTTACTTACATCATAGTTTGTATATATCATTTTTTAAACGAAGTTGGTGACTAGGGAGAATCTTGTCATTTTCGTGAGTTTAATTAGGTAGTATATATGAACATGTCCTAATTTTAAAATCTGATGGCGTCCACACTCCAAAATTTTGTTAAAAGGAAGCTAAATATAATGACTTTTGATACAAAAATTCAATTGTTAGACTGTCTTGCTGCAGGAGAAAGATATGCTAGTGTCGCGAAAAAGTTTAAAGTGAATGCATCCACAGTAAGAACAATAAAAAAGAGCGAGCAATCCATTCAGGCTAGTGTTTCATGCGGTACTAGTACCAGCAACACGGATGGAAAGAGCGCTCTGAATTTGGATCGAAGATTAAACAAAAAGAAGAATGCTTCTTAGCAGCCCAATTATTCAAGAAAAAGCTAGGCGTCTTTTCGAGAATCTAAAGTCAGATGAGGAAACTCTGAGCTTCCAAGCCAGTAAGGGTTTGTTTCAAAATTTTAAAAAGTTCTACTAGTGTACAACCTAAAAATTACTGGGGAGTCGGCTTCTGCAGATCACGAGGCGGCTAATCAGTATCCGACCGAATTCAAACAATTGATCGACAGCTAGAATTATCAACAAGATCAGGTATTTAACGCCGATGAAACAGGTTTATTTTGGAAGAGGATGCCTGTTTCAACATTTGTGCTCAAACCGACAGATCCGCATCAGGATTTAAAGCTGCAAATAATAGCGTTACTCTGCTCTTGCTTCAGGTACCCATATGATAAAGACGCTGCTCGTAAACAAAGCTCTTAACTCACGCGCTAAAAAATAAAAACAAAAATGATCTGACGGTATTTTCGAGAGCAAATCAAAAAGGTTGGGTAACTGCAACATTATTTACAGACTGGTTTCTGACCTGTTTCGTGCCCAGTGTTAGGCAATATTTAGCCTCAAAATCGTTACCTTCTCCCCAAAAGATATTATGTCAAGCGAACTTTCAGTTATGTATTGAATAGCATGGAACAAAATGCTGTTCTAACTGTTACTGAGAGTTGGAAAGCTTTTAATATCGTGAGTTATGTTCATTAACATTGAATTCCTGTTGAGAAAGTTATGACCAGAGGTTGTGGCCGATACGTCAGCAGTTCCTCACAAAGCAACATAAGTTGAAGACATTGATAGTTTCGACGAGTTGCTACCAAGTGACGTTGAAGAAGTTATAGCTTCTCACGACAATGAATTATCAGAATCAGAACTGCTTGAAATTCTGGAAAATGCATCGGATGTCGAAGGCAATACAGATGATGAGATTCCGAGGATGCAACGACTACTACATCCCTAACCTTAAGAAGTTTAACAAAAAAAAGAATATTAACCACACCAAAGTTGCAAGTTTTGGTCTATGATGAAAACCCTTCACTAGAAAGAAGCCCAAAGTTTTCAAATGGCTTGAATGGGCTACTACAACCTTACAGGGAGATCCAAAAGGAACTCACAAAAACAATGAAATCAACAATATTGCATTATCTTAGGAAATAGGTTTTACAAACAATATGTATATATAGGTATAACAAAATTAATATGTACCTACAAAGATGTATTTATCATTCACAATTAATATCTATTCAATTCATATATATAGTGTCTTAATTATTCACACACTATTACATACATATGTACATATTTTACATTTTTCTGTTTTCAAATGTAACCCCAGAAAGTCCTTGCCAACCGCGGTTTTGTTAATCGCGGACCTCTATCCGGAACGGAACACCCGTGGTCGACGAGGGGATTACTGTATTTGATGTTTTCCTTAAGTTACACGATTCTCCAAAATTTTCCACAAATTTTCTCTAGGATTCATGTCCGGTGACTGAGATGGCCAAGGTAAATAAACAATATTGTGGGTATCCAATCAAGTTTCATTATAATGTGATACGTTGTTCGGCCTAAGGGAATATAATATTCTGTATCTATGCTCCATGTTTTTATCTTTTAATACTTTTGAAATATCGCAAGGAGATCTTTTCAAAGTTTGACAAATAAGTTTAAGATTATTCAATAAGATTTTTTTGTAAAATTAGCTGGTGTTCTTCATCAGTATAATGTTTAGTACGACCTATTGTTTTTAAAATGTTTATATACACAGCCCACTTACACTAACAACGCCAATCAAACAATAAAAAGCAATTTCTGATAGAATGCGAACCAAAGTTCACATTTTAATTTTTTTGACCACATTATTTTTTAAATGGCATTTTCGAATTTATTTTATCTTAAATATTTTGTTGTAGCAGTTGCATTTTATTTTAAGAAATCCAAGAAATTTTATTACTTGAAAGCCTATTTTCAAAATGGTACTCTTATTTTTTGACCATAACTGTATATGGTCGGAACATTGCTCAATCATTCAGTTTGTTTCAAACGTTCAGCTCGATCCCGACTGATGATGGCTTAAGGTTAGAAACCGATTTCGGGAGACGCTTGCTGATGTTTAATAGCGGTTGAAGGACTGGGCAATTTTTAACAGAAGCACGGAAGAAATGTCTTGTTTTTTGAATACGTTCTGTATGTCTGCGGAAGTGAAATCCCTTGAAACAAAGTTTTTTATAATGGCTCTTTTATTTGAGATCCAATAAATATGCCTTCTTTTTTTTAGTTTTACATCACTTAATTGAGGAACTATTTCGTTTAGGTACATGGAACCATTACCTTTTTTGTCCATGGTTTTAACAAGGTTTTTCATTAGTCTAAACTTAATATGGAAAGGTGGTGTTCGCAGGAAGTTGTGGATCAAATCCTGATGAAAAATTAGAATCACCGGAAAACATGTCTAGATTTAAAGACGCAATCGGTACTGGTTGTTCCTTGTTATGAGGAACTGGCCTAAGCGTAGAAGGCAAATTTCGATACTGAATTTTGTCCCTTTGCTTTTTTGAAATCCTTTCTGTTCTCTTTAGGTTCTCTTTACACCATAGGAACAGTAAATGATATAGAATTTTTCTTGCGATGCATTCACTGTACTAAATTTACGTGACAACTCACACAGCAAACATCAGGAGCCCAACTTTTATCTTGATGTCCAATTTGGCACTTAAAATATAAAATATAGGCTTTTTGATATCCTTGCTTATAGATCTAGCTTATAACTTTAAAACAAATCGTTAGCATATATAACAAAACTTATACAACGAATTTGTGCAAAATCGACGACTAGAACTTGCTATTTTATATAAAATCGACTTAAACACTTGACTGAACTGTAGATGAGACAGAAACAACTTAAACTATAGAAAATAATAAAAATTTCTTTAAATGTTCGTAGAATACTGTGGAAATACCCATCTACGGTCTTGTGGTAATTCCTACATTGTCCAGTTTAAGGTTAGGTACAAATAATTTCAAATATCCCATGATATAATGGAATTACTTGAAAATGGGACGTGCTAGACCATTTTCTGTGAAAAGTTGTTTTAATAACTACCAAAATCAATTTTTCTGTCGGAACCTTTGGTGTGAAATACTAAACTTGAAGAGATTTACCACTAAACACCAAAACGCTTTTTTGAACTGCTCGACCCACATTTAGCTAACCATGTTAGCATCATCAGGAGATGATTTAATCTAAGATGATTTAATCTCTTCAAGTTTAGTAACTACCAAAATGAAACGCAAAAAGAGCATTCTCATCAATAGTACAAAAACCATGTCGACCTGTGTAATCAAAGGTAGTTAGAAAAAATTAGATCAAAAATAGTTGAATTGACTTGTAGAAATAAATCGATAGGAGAGTAATGAAAACATTTGGTTTTATAAAACGTTCGTTGTTTTATTGTTTATTTTGTTTAATTGTTGTCTGATTGTTTAAAAAAGTTTTTTTAGTTTGGTTTTTATGGCCAAGTAGCTACTGTGGTTTTAGGTAATAAAAAAAGAATATTGATATACAATAATTTATTATTGGACATCATCAACGAATTTGGTAAACATTATTGAAATCATCCTGCATCATAACAATGCCATATTTCATACAGTCGTCCAAATAATATATTTTTTGAGGAAAAAATTGTCGTCTAGTTCTGATTTATAATTCTGTGATTTCTATTGTTTACCGAATATCAAACCTTAATTGTGCTTTCATCAATTTGATATACCGGGTAGATATAAAAGTATGTTTAGATTTTGGCGCTATATCACATCGTATAGCAAAATCGAAGTGCTATCTACTTCTCACGTGTAGAGTTTTGATTTTTGACAGAAGAAATTTCAGCGAGTACATGGAAAAAAATTGCATTGTCTTTTAAAATTTTTAAACATTAAAAATGACAAAAAAGGAGCATTTTTATTTCCGAAAAAGCAATGTTTCGCAGATTCCAAAAAAAAAGATTCCGGGTGCAGTAAATTATTTAGAAAGCTTCATGAAAACAATTTTGCACGATGCACCACGTTCTGGATCACCGGCCGAGGCTGAAGGCATGGAAGTATTGGTGCTATTGAAAGTGATCGGCACAGAATAATTCGGGAGATCGGAGAAATTCTTCGAATCAACAAGGCAACAGTGTCAAGATGATTACCTCAACTTTGAGGTCAATGTTGGTTTCTCTATTGAAGCGCAACGAAATCGATTCATTTTAAAAGCGGATAGGTTACAGTTGATGAAAAACAGATTACGTATAATAATAATAATCGTAAGAGATCATGGCGTAAACGCCGGGATACCTCTTCACCAGGCACAAAAGCCAGTTTATATCGGAAGTGTTTATTTGGTGGGACAGAAAGGGAATCGTTTATTATGAGGTGTTGCCTAAAACACAGAATACTGATTCGGAGGGAGAAATACTATTTACAATCGAGTGAATTAAAGTTGGCAATCGATTAGAAGCGCCCTTAATTAGCCAGTGTTCCATCGAGTCAATGTTATAGTTTCGATCGATTGTGCGGTTGGCTCTTGATGAAACATAGTAACAATGATAATAATTGAACACTTGGCATTTGTTTCATAATATATTCGAGATATTCCCTGACATGTTTCGTCCTCGAGACCATTCACAAAGAGAGTTAATTGATAAATCAAACAAAAGTTTCAAAGTTCTCTCTAATGGAGGTCGTTTTTTTGTCTCGTTAAATTTATAACACTTTCAATAACTGGGGTATTTCCAAAGTTTAGCTGAGTGTTTGGCTTTTTAATTTCGGAAATTTAACAGCCTGCTTTTATTGCAGCTATCTATTAATTTGACATTAGTGGTGTTTGATGGGAATTGATGTGGAATTGAGTGTTGAATGTTGAATTGATGTGGAATCATCATCATCATCATCAGTCCGTGTCGATCCACGGCAGGATGAAGGCCTCTTCAGCATGTTTTCAACTTTCACGGTCCTGGGCTTTGATCTGCCACTCTGGTCCAATATACTTAACGATGTCATCAATCCATTGTGCTTTCGGTCTCCTTCGCGGACGTTCGCGATCAAGAGGTATCCACTCCAGGATTGCCTTGATCCATCTGTCATCCCATCGCCTCGCTATATAGCCTACCCATCTCCATTTCAATTGCTTTACTTTTCCAACGATGTCATAGACTTTCATTTGTTCCCTGATCCATGCGCGGGACTTTCGATTTCGTCTTGTAATGCCAAGCATACATCTTTCCATTCCCCTCTGTGCTACCCGTTTTTGAATGCTAAGTTTGCTGCTGTTTTTGAATGCTGTGCTAAGTTTTTGAATTGACTGTGATGTGAGTGTCTAGGTTTCATTTCCACATGTCATAACGGGTAGGACGCATTGATTGAAGACTTTTCTTTTCAGGCAAAGTCTGCTTTTAAACATTATGTTGGGCCTACCAGGCACATTCAACATACCGTTCCACCTCCAGGGCGGTATCGCCCTCCATTGAAATCCTCTGCCCAAGATATATAAAGTGGTTCACAGTCTCCAAATACCTTCCTAAAACTGAAATTCTTCTGTCCTGAGCGAAGTTGTTGAACATAACCTGACTCTTTTTCAGGTTTATTTTTAAGCCAAATAGTTCACCAGCCCTTTGCAGTTCTTGTATGCGTCTTTGCAGCTCCTCTAGGTCTTATGAAAGGAGAACGATATCATCTACAAATCTAAGATGGTTTAAGTTTGCACCATTGCATATACATATATATATATATATATATATATATATATATATATATATATATATATATATATATATATATATATATATATATATATATATATATATATATATATATATATATATATATATATATATATATATTGCATATATAGACCTGCACATGGATCAGAGAACAGACGATAGTATGTGACATCATTGCAAAGATATAGGAATTGAAATGGAAGTGGGCAGACCATACAGCGAAGCGATGTAACAACAGATGGACCAAAGCAATCCTGGGATGGATACCGCTTTACCATAAGCGTCCACGAAGAAGATCTAAAACACGATGGATCGATGACATCATCAAGTATATTGGACCCGAATGGCAGAAGAAAGCTCAGAACCGCGTGAGTCATGAGAATATATTGTACTCTAGCATTGATAACTCTGTCTGAGATATAGTTGTAATCTTTCAAGAAAGTGTATTAGGCTTTCTGAACCAAAGACCTAAAATCATTCTGGGTGTCGATCCGTTGATTCTGTGAAGAGTAAAAGGAATCACAGATAGGATAGGCAGACTATTAAGGACACATAAGATTAGAACAGCCTACAAGCCGCACAAAACTGTCGCAAACATTTTAAAAAACCCCAAAGACAAAGTTAGATTGGAAAATCTTGGAGTGTACAGTATATCTTGAACATATAACAGAACATACCTAGGACAAACAAACAGACGAATATCGGCCAGAATACAAGAACATAAAAACAACTTAAAAACAAACAAACCACTTCCGCTCTGTTCCAGCATCATCTACAAACAGGACATAAAATTAATTTTGAAGGAGCCAAAGAAATAGCGAATCAAAACCACAAGGTCCGAACGGGAGGTGGGCGTTTGACTTGAAGGGTTTCGGATGGGCAATTTGGAAATAAGCGGTTTTCATGTATTTGGAACTCTAAGACCGTCGTCCCTCTCGTTTAAGCAGTCTAAACGTTTTTCGATTTCAATTGCTTCACGAATAATGCGGGGTTGTAGGAATATATGCGATTACTTTGGCCTTGTCGAAATCCGATCCGATTTTCGGACGAGGAGAGAATGCTCGTTTATGCGATTTTGGATACGTCTATTAGTTTGGCCGATGTATGATTGGGAGCAGCCAGAACAAGGAAACTCATAGACACCATGTCATTCTTGTGGAATATTATCCTTCACTGGTCTAAGGAAACTGGATATATTTCTTTCTGTTGTAAATATAATTTCGATATTACGGGATCTGAATACGTGGCAAATTTTATAAGTAACTCCCTTGATGTATGGCAGAAGAACTTTGGGGTTTTGGGACAATTCTCTAGTAGATTGGTTGGTATGACCAGTTGCCTGAACTTATGCCTTTTATATGCTTTTTTATTTGACGCATGTCATAGCCATTAGTGCCGTTTCTAGGGAATTAAGATCTGTTTTCCTATGTTCACTATCCGACAATCTTTGTGATTTCGTAACTAAAGTTTTGATTACCGAATTTAATTGAGATGGATGGTGATGTGATTTCGCATTTAGATAACGGTTTGTGTTGGTGGGTCTACGATAGACAGAATAGAAGAAGCTTTGGTCCGGCCTTTTTGATATTAGAACGTCAAGAAAAGGGAGAGCAGAATTGTTTTCAGTCTCCATTGTACAATTATTTGTAATTTTGGAACTTAATTTTTGAATATAGTTTATAGCATGCCAATTTTTAGAATCATTTTCGAGCGTTGCGGCATAAAAATGTTTGATGTTGTTTTACTTAATTTTGTTATTTAAAAATTACTTATTTAAAAATTATGTCCTTAAGATGCCGTCCTCCTGTACGAATACAGTCTTGAAATCTGCTGTTGAGATTCCTCGTTGACCGCTGCAGCATCTCAGCTGGGATACTGTGAATTTCATCCTGAATTCTCTGTTTTAACTTATCCAGAGTTTTTGGTCCACGCAATGATTCGCTTTAATAGTTACTGTGACCCCTGTTCACTTTCAAAAAAGTTAAAAAAATATATAACAGCACACCATAGTGTCACCTTTCTAGCATGTAAAGGGCGCTCATGAACTTCATTAGGATCTGTGTCTGTCCAGTAACGGTAGTTCTGCTTCATTCACGTAACCTGCGAGATAAAAATGGGCCTCACCTGACATCCACAGCTTGCTTAGAAATTCATAGACATTGTTTATGTTTGTTATCATTTGTTGACAGAATTCTAATCGCAACTGGTAATCGTTTTCCTTCAGTTGTTGCACTATTTGCAGCTAGTATGGACGAAATTTCAAATCTAAATGAAGAATTCTGCGAACTCTCTCCCGGGACATTTCAACCGCAGCTGCTTTCTTACGAAATGAACGCCGTGGGCTCCATAACACGGACTCGCGTACAACATCAATGTTCTGTGGAGTACGAGCACTTCTTGGTTATCCTGTTGGTCTCTTCTTTAAGGCAGATCCAGTCCCTTCAAAGTTATTAATCCAACTTTTTATCGCGTGTTTTGATGGGATGGCACCTTGACGTCCTAAGTTGTAAAAACTTACTGCTAAAAAAACTGCTAATATATATATATATATATATATATATATATATATATATATATATATATATATATATATATATATATATATATATATATATAGACCAAACTGCAGAAAGAACATAAATACTCAATTTTACATAACAAAGAATGACGGGCTTTGTCGAACATTGTATAGATCGGAATCATTTTTTTAACACCAATAATGCCAAATTTATTCATAGCTACAATAAAAGCAGGCTTTTAAATTACTTGGAAATTTCCAAAGTTTAAAAAGCTATATGCGATAGTAAAAACCTAACGAACTTCGGAATCTACCCAGTTAGACTTCGGAAATACCCCAATTATTGAAAGTGTATCATAAAGTTAACGAGACGAAAAAAACCAACCTCCATTGGGCCTTTAGTTTAGTTTATACACAATTCTCTTTGAGAACAGTCGCGAGGCCGAAACATCAGATAATATCTTGAATATATTGTGAAAAAAATACCAAATGTTTAATTATTATCGTTGACCACCCGTAACTGACTATCCTACACAAAATATCCTACATCACACTATCATACACAAAACTTGATTGGGATGTTTTGGCCCACCCACCGCACTCTCCCGACATTGCGCCCTCAGTCTACCATATATTTAGATCGCTTCAAAACAACTTAGATGAAAAAACTTTACTACCTTGGAAGGTTTGAAAAATCACGTGTATGAGTTCTTTAGCCAGAAACCTCAGAACTTCTAAGAGCGTGAGATTATGCAGCTGGACTGGAAAGATGGAGAAATGACCTCGTACAGAACGGTACATACAACCTTGATGAAATTTAATTTTTAGTAAATAAAATGTTTCTTAAATTTTTCTTAAACGAATAAGACGAATATTTGCATCAACTAGTTCGCCAGCTCAATGTTTCTAATAATCTTTATATAACTTATAAATATTCTTTCCCATTTTTACAGTTTTTATTTTTACTTTTATTTATAGACCCTCCGCACTGTGGAGTGGCAAAATTTATTTTCAGTTCTTTTCGTTATATAAAACACTAAACAAAAAAAAAAGCACGAAGCAAGTTTATCACTGTTGCTTTTTTCTATAATTTATGAGAGTATGTATTCTGTCATAAGTATAGCGAAATAAATTTTTATATTACAGCGAGGAGGTACCAAAAAGAGAAGCATGAATTATAACGATTACAAGGTTGAGGTTACCGTACGTTTTTTAATCTTTGATAGTAAAAAGTTGTCTAATCTGTGGATGAATTTTGCAGTCATGTTATTTGTTACCTAATAAATATTTCGCACGTATTTTTTAACATCGCTTTAACTGAAAGTCTATCGTTTAAAATAACGGCTGATTTATCTACCATACAGCTCGTAACGATCGTACAATCGTGCTACGAAAATGGCAAATCTCGGTCGTACTGTGAAAATTAAGGTCAGAATTCGGTCGAAATGGGCGCTTATACAATAAGGCACCTTGAGGTTTCAGGGCAGTACGGAAGCTTCTTTAACAGTAAATCTCTGTCAAATACCTCCATAAGATCTGTCTGACATTTCATTTCCAACATCCTGGTGTCATTTCTGGTGTCTTAAAAGGACAACCTTCCAGCTAACTCGACAATGACTAATAAGGTCATAGAAATATTTGTGAGAACTGAATATACACGACCGATATTGGACCTATAACGGAAATCCAGAAGAAAAGAGATGTAAATGAAGAATTTTAGTATATTTAGACCTTTGATTCGGAGTATATAAAGACGAGGGAGCCAGAGCTGAAGTTTTGTCTTTGGTTCAGAAAGCCTAATACACATTCTTGAAAGATTACAACTATATCTCAGACAGAGTTATCAATGCTACAGTACAATATATTCTCATGACTCACGCGGTTCTGAGCTTTCTTCTGCCATTCGGGTCCAATATATTTGATGATGTCATCGATCCATCGTGTTTTAGATCTTCTTCGTGGACGCTTATGGTAAAGCGGTATCCATCCCAGGATTACTTTGGTCCATCTGTCGTTACATCGCTTCGCTATATGGTCTGCCCACTTCCATTTCAATTCCTATATCTTTGCAATGATGTCACATACTATCGTCTGTTCTCTGATCCACGTGCAGGTCTTTCTGTCCCGCTTTGTAATGCCAAGCATACACCTTTCCATTCCCCTCTGTGCTACCCGAAGTCTTTGAATTGATTGAGATGTAAGTGTCCATGTTTCACTTCCATATGTCAGAACAGGCAGCATGCACTGATGAAAAACCTTTCTCTTCAGACAAAGTAGAAGTTTGTTCATAAACACCATGTTGAGCTTGCCAAATACCTGCCAGTCACACTTAACGCGCCATTCCACTTCCTGGGTGGTATCACCCTTCATTGAAATTCTTTGCCCAAGATATATGTAGTAGTCCACCAGCTCTAAGTCGCTTCCTAAAATATTCTTCTGTTTTCAGTAACTTTGCTGAACATAATCTGACTCTTTTTCAGGTTTATTTTCAAACCAAATGGTTCTCTCGTTCTGCAGTCCTTGTATGTGTTTTTGTAGTTCATCTGGGTTTTGTGACAAGAGAACGATATCATCTGCAAATCTAACGTGGCTTAAGTATGCACCATTTATTGTTATTCCATCCTGTTTCCAATCCAGATTACGGAATACCTCTTCAAGGCAGGTTGAGGAAAGAACAGGGGATACTAAGTCACCATGCCATACACCTCGTAATAAAGATATTGATTTTAACTTCAAGAACATCCATGTGAACTGTCGATGTAGCTTCATCATCATCCAAGCACGGCGGCATGGTGTATTCATTGTGCCTTTCTATGGCCTTTTGGACAACCTGGATATGATCCATTGTATTGAATCTACTTCTGAATCCTGCCTGTTCTCTTGGTTGTGCGTCATTCAGTGTTCTCTGTATTCTTTTAGATATTATCTTGGTGAAAACCTTGTACAATACTGACAGGAGACTTATTGGGCGGTAGTTTTTCAAATCCTTCTGTGTTCCTTTTTTATGAAGAAGAATCACTTCAGCACTTTTCCATAGGTTGGATATTTTTTGTTCGCTGAGGCATTTTGAGTACAATTTTGCTAGTATTGTATGTAAAGTTCGACCGCCAGTTTTCAACATCTCATTTGTTACAATGGCGTTTCCTGAGCCTTTCCATTCTTCATAGATTCTATAGCATTTGACAGGATATCTGGCATTTCGTCTTTCGTGGGTTTTGCTCTCTTTAACTGGTTCTGATCTTCATATAACTTGGAATAAAATTTTCTGACAACCTTTAATATTTCCGTACGTTCCCTGTAAACTGTACCATCTTCGCGCAATAATGCATACATATGTGTCCTTTTATTTCTCAGTATGTGTTTTGCTTTGTTCATTCCCTTGTGTTCCTCTAGTGTTATTTTTGCACTAGCTGCATGTTGAACCGACGCGTTTCTTCTCGAACACGTTTTCTTATAGTTTTGCGAAGTTCAACGTACTCGACTCTGCCAAAAGGACTCCCTGTATTCCTCATTGTATGCCGTTTTTTCATTAAATTCATTGTCTCATTGGAGATTTTTGACTGTTTGACACTTTTTTCTGCAGGTGCTATTGCAGCAGACGTTTCAAGAACGTTGTCGTTTATTTTTTCATACTGCTCTGTTATTTCCATCTCCTCTGGGTCTTGCAACATATCAAAGCGGTTCGAGAAAGCAATCTCAAAATCGCTGTCCCTCTGAAGCAGCTTTCCAGAGTCTACTTTGCCTTTCTTCGATCTTACCATTCTTGTACGTTCTCTTCGACAATTTATCCTAACCTTTGCTCATACCATTATATGGTCACTTCCGACATTAAAACCGTTAAGAACAGTACAATCGCGAAATATTGTTTTATCGTTTGACATGATCTAGTCATTTTGACTTGTAAGACCAGTTGGACTTTTCCATGTCCACTTTCTGCTGATTTTTTTCTTATAAAACGAGTCCATAATATAAAGTTCCTGTCCTTCCGCAAAATCATCCAATCTGTTACCTCGATTGTCCCGCTCATCACCTCAATGTGGGCCAGTTGCATTTTCACCTGTTCTTGTTTTTCCAATTCTAGCATTAAATACACCAATCAGAATTTTTTACTTTCAATTTCTCGTTGCTAGAAGCTGGGCAACATCATCATAAAATATCTCAATTTCCTCATCACCATAGCTCATAATTGGTGCATAAGCTTGGACGATTTGAAGCTTAAACTTTTTATCCAGTTGAATGCCGCATTAGGCTAGTCGGTCAAATATACTTTCAAATTTTATGACACTGTCCTTGAAGTTTCGGTTAATGAGGAATCCAATTCCACCACATCGTCCATTTTCCGTACCCCTAGTTTAAAGTATATGACCAGTTGTTTCCAGTTTAATTAGCTCTTCGCCCTTTCTTCATGATTCACATAGCCCTATGATGTCCCAATGTATGTTGTCGAGCTCGATCAATAGTTCTTACAGTCCTTCATCCGCTTTTATTGTCCGAATATTAAGCGTTGCAATGTCCAAAGTCCGCTGGCAGTCTGATCTAACTCGGTGATTCTTAGAACCCTCTGCCTTGGGGCAGGTCTTCCCGCAGCCGTAGATAGTTGCCCCTTGACCTCCGGGGAATGAGGGCCGTGTTTGAAATTGTAGAGCCATGTTGGGGATATATATATATATATATATATATATATATATATATATATATATATATATATATATATATATATACACACAAATATTTGTCATTGAAAATGGTTTTTATTGTTTTTCAAAATACTCTACGCTATGATGCATACATTTTTCATATGTCTGAACCAAATTCCATAGCACTTTTTCCAATCCTATTGAGGTATCTCCAAAACATGCATTTTAGACGCATCAATCGCTCCTTCTGAGGTCGGAAATCGTTGACCACCTAGTTTATTCTTCATAGGTGGGAACAAAAACAAATCATTTGGTGCCAGATTCGGACTGTACGGCGGATGACCCATTAATTCGATGTTTTGACCGGTCAAATATTGAGTAGTTCGGTCCGATGTGTGAGAGCTCGCGTTGTCATAGTGAAGAATGATCTTGCGTCTCTGGCTATTTTTTCTTATTTCTTCAAAGACTCCTGGCAAATTCGTAGAACTGTCTATTAGAATTAGAATTGACAGTTCTACGATTCTCTAGTAGCAATGTAGCCACATGCCAATTTATCCCAATAAAACAAACGACCATTTGCTTCGAAGTGCTTCTTGCGCGAACAACTTTTGTTGGGTTTGGCTCATTTTCAAAGACCCATACAGCCGACAGCTGTTTACTTTCCGGCTCTCACGCAAGATTCGTCACCTGTGTAGATGTTATACACGGCTTTTGTTTGGAACGGAGCCTTTTTTTTTGAGCGGTTGTCAAATTATGCGGAATCCAACGCGTACAAATATTTTTCGCGGCTAAATGTTCATATAAAATCTTGTTTATGCTTGTTATACTAATCCGCAGAGATGCCTCAATCTCACGGTATGTCACATGACGATCATGTTTATCAGTTCGCGAAGAAAGCACAGTTGGCTCTTAAACACTATGCTGAGCATGGCAAATGCCTGCGAGCCATATGTAACGCACCGTTCCACCTCCTGGACGGTATTCCCTTCCATTGAAATCCTCTGCCCAAGATATATAAAATGGTCCACGATCTCCAAATCCCTCCCTAAAAACTGAAATTCTTCTGTCCTCAGCGAATTTATTGAACATAACCTGACTCTTTTTCAGGTTAATTTTTAAGCAAATGGTTTGTCACCTCTTTGCAGCTCTTTAATGCGCCTTTGTAGCTCCTCTGGGTCTTGTGAAAGGAGAACGATATCATCTGCAAATCTAAGATGGTTTAAGTTTGCACCATTGATCTTTATACCATCGTGCTCCCAATCCAGATTACGGAATAACTTCTTCCAGGCAAGCCGAGTAAAAAATAGGCGATATTACGTCACCCTGCCGTATATATATATATATATATATATATATATATATATATATATATATATATATATATATATATATATATATATATATATATATATATATATATATATATATATATATATATATATGAACACTTTTGTTGGTTGCTCGACCGGGAAGGAGCCCCACCTATCCCTTCAACTGGATGACATATGTTTCGTCTCTCGAGGTTTAGACTCTTCAGGGCACCGACATACCATACCATCAAGAATAGGCAGACCCTATCCACAGCCAACAACCCATGTTTTTCGCCGACCTCCCGTCGGATGGCGTATATATGTAGTGTTAGATTTTCTTGGGCTGCGTCTAATGAGACAGCAGTAGTTGAGTGTCATCAGACACCCAACCGTTGGGTTCCACAATCTCATATGGAATACAGAACAACCTGCGTCTCAGCCTAAATGAACACTTTTGTTGTACAACATATGTCATCCAGATGAAGGGAGAGGTGGGGCTCCTTCCCGGTCAAGCAACGAACAATATATATATATATATATATATATATATATATATATATATATATATATATATATATATATATATATATATATATATATATATATATATATATATATATATATATATCCCACGGAAATAATGGTATGACAATTTATTAGGAGTTCACTGAATAAAAATAGGCAAGGTGATGCCTATATAAAAGAAAAGTTATCTTTAGTATTCATTTTCGGATACAACTTTTTAGATAATCTCTAAGAACTTTTAAGAAAAACTTAACAAGATCAGATCAATAGTTCCCACCTTATTACCTGGATATGGCACCTTCATACTTCCAACTGCTGCGCTCGTTTAAAAATTGTATTATAGTAAAAAATTTACGTTTTCTCGGAGCATCTTCGGTTTTCACAAATAAAAAACACATTTCTCACTATCGTTCGCGCATATTAATTCTTGTCCAGTAATTTTATTATTATTTTTAAAACAATTAATATTAAATAATGGACTAATATTTTGCGAACTACGAATTTTTTCAGAATATCATGAGATTTATTACGAACTCTTCAGATATTCGAATATTTTGTGACATTATTCTATACTTACTTTTTCTTGTAGTTATTGGCATTTTTGTGGTTGTTATAGTGGTCGGTCTAGGGGTAGATGGGGTTGGTATATCTGTAATAGAAAGTTTGTTATGTGATATACACTGATTTTTTTATTTCAAGCAGTATCTGACTTGGTTATATTTTGAATAAACCTTCAACGAAATAATATACTACCATAATAATTGAAACGAAGAAATCGTTAGGTCGTCAGCTTAATTTTTAGTTCCTGTTTCATTGAATGCAGAATCTATCTGAACTAGAATTTTTTCCCCCGTATAGCTGTCCTAATGTGCTCTTTCAGCTTCGAAACGAGGTATAATATAACAGGTATGGCGGTTAATTTCTCTTAATTTTTTCTTAAAAAAAAACATGTTAATTTGGAAGAAATGTAAAAAATGGTTTATTCAAAGTATGTGCCATACTTTGAAACGTATCATACTACCTACAGATTTTTTCCATCTCTCTGGCAATTACAACTGTACATCTTTTGAGATGGTTCAATTATCAAGCCATTTTTGTGATATTTCTGTAATTGTTCAAGTGTTTGAGTCCACCCATGATTCTCACGGAAAACAGAACTTTCTTAAAAAGAAACCCAAATATTTATTTTTTCGGGCAAAAATATTATCTTTATTCAAAATAGCCTCCTTGCGCGTCAATACAACGTTTTTCACGTAAATTAGGTTGACGAATGAATTTTTAAGCTCGCCCAAAGATATGTCCTTCAGAATGGCGGTAAACGCCTTTTGAATGACTTTAATGTTGGCTTTCATCGATAAATAAAGTATTTCGAAGAGGTAGAAAAAATCAGCGATGAGCGTCTAGCGATGGGACGGCGCATTATTGTGCAACAAGAGCCAGCTGCCTTGTTGACGGTATTGTGGCCGCACACGCCAAATACGCGACAACAGACACTTCATAACAGCAAAATAAAACACAGCATTGACCGTTTGTCTAGGTGGAACAAACTTCTTGTGTACAATTCTCTCTGAATCGTAGAAACAAATCAACATTGTTTTGATTATCGATTTCTCCAGACGGCTTTTCTTCCGATTTGGCACGCTCGGGTGTTTCCATTCGACACTTTGACGCTTGGTTTGTGGATCATATTGAAAACACGTCTCATCACTTGTAACGATACTGTACTTGAAGTTTTCGTTTTTTTTGACTCTTTTATCAAGACCTTGCAGTGTTGGATTCGGAGCAATTTTTGGTCGTCAGTCAATTTATGTGGAACAAAACGTACACAAACCTTCCGAAGTCCCAAATAATCAGTCAAAATGCGATGAATTGAATCTTTGGACATGCTGAAGTCCATTTCCGTGTATCGTCATGATGATTTTTATAAATTCACGCACAATTTTGATGTTGCCTTAAGTAACCACGAAATTCTTCGAACCAGGATATTCGTCGTCCTTGATATCCTCACGACCTTGTTTGAATCTTTAAACCACTCTTGTATTCTGCCACGGGATAAACAATTTTTACCATATACTCATTTCATAAATTGAAACGTTTCGGGGAATTTTTTATCGAGTTTAAAACAAAATTTAATATTCGCTCTTTGGTCGATGTTCATTTTTCGATCAATGGTATAAACACACTGACACTTTAAGCGCGATAACTTGGCTTCTAATCATCCAAATGTCATGAAATTTTCCCAGAACGTCACTGAAGGACGCACCTTTCCAACCCCCAGAAGATGGCGCCACAGGAAATAGCTATTTTTAAAAGTCCTGTTTTCGATGCGATGCAACTTGTATATCCATTTTTGATCTCCAGTCACGATTCGATGCAAAAAGGCTTTTCTTTCATGTCGAGAAAGCAAAACTTCGTACACCATTTTTCGTTTTTCCATCCGTTTGTCGTTAAGTTCATGTGGTACCCATTTTCCTGCGTTCTGGATCTTTCCCATGGTATGCAGACGATTACAAATGTTTCGGCGACAACATTTAACCTCTCTGCCATTTGTTGTTGAGTTTGCATATCGTCTTTTTCCAACACTGCTTGCAATTCAGCATCTTCAAATTTTCTCGTGCAAGTCGAAATCACCTCTTTTGCACGCCCAAAACCGCCTTGCGTTGGGACATTGTCATCGTAAGTTTCCACGAGTATACGACGGCTTTCACTCACGTTTTTCATTTGACTGAAAAATAAAAACAGTACGTGCCGCAAATGCTTTTTATTTTTCTCGAAACTCGATATGTTTATAATACGATAAAAATATGATGATAATCAAAATCGTTTAAACAACAATGGCGTTTTGAACGGTATTGGGGTAGCAATAAAATGACATGAGATTAGACTGTTAACCAATCCTTGTTTTCCACACCTCGTCACACCGTATATTAAACTTGAAGAGATTTACCACTAAACACCAAAACACTTTTTTGAACTGCTCGACGCACGTTTCGCTAACCATGCTAACATCGTCAGGAGATGATTTAATTCTTTATGATCGCTTTAGAATAGATGAAAAATTGTGTGTGTTTCTGTACATAGTTAGACGGAGAATAGTACCTTAAGGGTACAACACAACATGGTTTTGTGTTTGGGTCATAACTCTTAATTGGAAATACACAGCACAGTCATACTCTACACCAATCATCTTTGTTTCTTTATTTATTGAAACTAACAAACATTTATGGAATAAAAATAAGAGAAAAAAATATATTCTTTGTTTAACTGAGATCAGCCAAAATCTATTTTCTCTATATGCTATGGATAAAATGACATTACATATGGACAAAATGGAATACATCAAAAACTATACAATTCTTTAAGAGATTAAATCATTTCCTGATTATGCTAACATGGTTAGCGAAACGTGCGTCGAGCAGTTACTGTTTCACACCAAAGGTTCCAATAGAAGAATTGAACTCCCTATATGGTTAAATGTAATTTTTAGACATTTTTTTTGAGACCATCTTTTGAATTAACCCAATACATTCGACTGGTTTAATGACCAGCAGAGTTAACAGAAGGTTCCGTCTACGTAAAGCATTTTTTTCTTTCATTTTATTGTCGAGAAAACAAATAAAGCTTAAGGAAATCGTGTTGCCAACGCAAATATTTATATTTCCTTTAATAAAATCCATGATACATCCCAAAAATAAAACAAGAAACAATACAAAACAGGAAAATATATTCTTATAACTTTCCCTCCTGTTTTTTTTTTTTTTTTTTTGGTAAGTTAAATATTATTGGACGTGAAGTCGAAAGCAGGTATATATAGAAGAAAACAAAAAGTCACGGATAAGTTTTTGTTTTTCGAGATATTGTTTTACTTTATCTGTTGGGGATGTTGCAAAATTAAATTTGTAATACTGTAATTTTTCTTTTTGTTTTTCCGAACGTCAGTCAGAGAGGTTGGCTGAGAGTTTGTTTGAGTTTAAAGTTAGAAGTTTATTTTATCCAGAATATTATGGGATTATTATTATTAAGACTTAAATATATTTTGGCACAAAAATATATTGGAAGTATATTTTTGGGTACCCTATAATAGTGATGATTTGATAGGTCAATGTTGAATGATATGGTTTTTATAGTAGCTCAAATAACCCAACTTAGATCTGCATGGTTTTCCGCATGCTGGACATTTAAGACTCTGCGGGCGGGCCTTTTCGCTATACGTTAATGACGGATCATTAAGGTATAGCGAAAATAATTGACGGATCCGTATTTAAATGAGAAATGCAACTTTTTTAGGATAAAAAAAATAAATCAAAATAATTTTATTTTCTCTATTTATATAAATTAGTAAGCAATTAATCAATTTAGTTAAAAACAATACATTATTTACCTATATAGTTACCTACATTTATCGCATACTGAATTTCTATGTTCTAAACATACGTTTTTGTTTTTACTTTTTGATTTTCTGTCGTTTTTGCTTGGACAAATGTGACATCTTCTTTTTGGTTCGCATGAGGCGCAACTTTTTACATTGTTGTGTTACAATCAATCAAAAACTTTTCTCCTGTCTTTGTTTCGTTATAGGTGGTTATTATATCTGGTTTATTTTTATTGTTTTCATCAACTCCATCCTTGTTGTGCAAAGTATTCAGAAGAGTAACAACTTTGTTTCTCTTTGGGGAGTATGAAAAAAATAGTGAAGAATGAACTGTACGGCCTTTTGTCGCGATAAATTCTGGTGGGAGTTTTGATTTATTTTTTCTAATAGTTCCAACTAATGTTAGATTCATTTTGATTCTAACAAGTTCTTGAGCTAACGAGAAATGGTAAAAAAATTGTCGCACGTAATATTTCTCCCACTTTTTATGATTTGTTGCACCATATCCTTCACAACTCTCTCTCCCTCTCTCTGAGCTACTTCTCGTTGTGCCTCCGTTTCTTTTCCTTTGTACACTACACTCAGTAAATGAGTCACAAATCATCCAAAACTTGATCCCATACTTTCCAGGTTTTGAGGGAATATACTGGCGAAATGCACAACAGTCGTGAAAAGTCAGCAACTGCTCATCCGCCGTCATAGACCACCCAGACACAGAAGCTTCTCTCAAGTATGTATTCCAGCATTCAAAAACGTCACGGATAGGCTGTATTTAGATTTTTTTGCTTTCTTCGTTTTTCTGCGTTGTGAAATTTTGTAGCTCGGGAGATATTCTTGAAGAAGTCCCGGCTAATTATCTTAGAATAAATAGGACGACCATCTTGGTGACTAAACATTGTACTGGCATATTCATTTTTTTATTTGTGTCCAGTCCAGTTTTGTATTAGCGTCCAGTTCTTTCCATTTCGTTTGATATACGAATTTTCCTTCTTTAATACTCCAGTGGCATAATATTCCCAGAGGGGTTGCCTGAAAAGTAATAAAAAACTATCTGCCACTGATTGACAGTTCTTTTCAGCCCATCGAGTAAGACCTTCCGCATCTTTCAGAACATTCTATGCTCTTTTTCGACCCCTAGGATCTGAAAGTGATATCGACCACCGCAGTTGTTCTTTATTTTTTGATGTATATCTACTGATATACATAAAAAAAATGTATTCCAAATGTTCCCCATTGCGAGTTTCAATAGAGCTAAAAGATAAACTACTAACATCTATGCCCATGGCTTCATCGTCACTATTGTCTTGGATAGGTTCTGGGTCTTCGGGAGCCTCTTTATTCTTACTTTCAGCTTATTCCATATCCGATTCCGAATCACTCGAAAGTTCTTCTTCTAACATTCTCCCTATTTCTACGATAGTAAGCCTTCTTTCACTATACATTATGCAAACACAAAATTAAAATGCAAGCAGAGGTGGTCAGCTTCACTCAAACACTGAATGTAAACTGATCAATAAACGTACAGGTACGTTTGAGACATTGTATGCAAACATAAAAACTGGACCGGGGGAATCCCGATCTGCGATTAGGGATTTTATGCTTAAAGGGCTAACTCTTATGCTTAAAGGGCTAAATCTCTCGAGTTGTTTTATTTGTTTCCGATAGAGGACTCATGATTCAGCTCCGTATAGAGGAGTGGGAATTATGATGGCATGGATTGTAAACACTGTGTTCCTTTAAATCTCGGTTACTAAACAGCCTTCTCATGAGACTTCCGAGATTGGCACCAAGACATTTTATTCCATGATTATAGGCACGCTGTATCTATAAGGCGCTCAAAAGAAAAACCAAGACGAGGGTGTTGCATGGCCAAAATGGTATTACCGTAATACCAAAATGGTATTACCATTATTAAATGGTAATGGTAATACGTATATACCGACGCTGAAAAAGCCAAGGCCACGGCGAATGTTCTCTAGAGAGAGCGTATCCCGAATTAACATGAAGATCAAAACGAAAATCATGAGAGAATGCTAAAGAGGATGGCGAGAGACTTCAGGAAGAAGTTCGGACATATATTACTGCCGGAGGTTGCGACTCCGAAGGAGATCAAGGAAATCATCTACTATTTGAAGATCAAGAAGGTACCAGAATGCGATGGTGTTACCAACCGTATGCCGAAGAAGTTTCTAAGAAAAGCGATTGTATTCGTCACCGTCATTGCAAACAATTCGGGTTTTCGGGCAATTCGGGTTCAGAAAAAGCTATTTGGCTGAAGATTAACTTCTGAACTTGACTGAATACGTTGCAGAAGGTATAACAGGAAGACATAGAACGCCAATCGTCCTATTCGATGTCGAAAGAGCTTTCTGCAAGATGGTATAGATAGGTTTTCCTGAGTGGATAATCGAGCTGACTGATTCGTACCTAAGAGACAGAAGTTTCTCCGTTAAAATGGGCAGATCAGCAAGAACATTCACGGAGGCTGGAGTACCATAAGGAGCGGTACTAGTGCCACATCTCTACAATATATTCACCAGTGATATTTCGAGGAGGAATAACACTAAGATAGTCTTATATATCGACGATACATCCATTATGGTCAGATCCTTACGACCACACTACACCCTCGGATACGTTCAGGAACACCTGCACGATTTGATGGAGTGGTTGATAGCCTGGAAGATCAAGGTGAACATCACCAAGACACATGTTATTCATGTCGACCATCGAAGATGCAGGTTTAATCGACCGCTGGAGGTTAAAGATGAGGATGTGACCTGGCAGGTGCGGTGAAGTAGTTAGGAGTCACATTCGACAAGCGAATGGCATGGAAACAGCATAAAAAATAGTACGGATTAAAGTCGCTGCTGTAAAGCAGATTATCAAACCTATGATATGCAGGAATAGCAAATTAGGGCTGAAACATAAACTTCTAATAATCAGGTTATTAGTAAGAAATATTTTAGTGTACGGGTCGATCGTGTGGGGCTACGCGGTAAAATTCTACATCAAATTACTTGAGCAAATGGAAAACAAACTATTGAGATGGGCTTCGGGCGCGCCATGGTTCGTGAGAAATGACCAAATACACCGAGAGACAGGATGGACTCCCTTACAGCAGTGCATCCGAGAGAAGGCAGGAAAGGTCTTCCAGAAGATTGCTGTTCACCTTAATCAAGAACTGTGACAACTGATGAACTATCGTCCGGAGGAAGTCGTAGAACGGGGTGACAGAAGGCGTAAAAAACTGAAACTCCAGTTATTAGGGACTACTGACTACGTCCCACGAGGGATCATTTCGTATTTTCTTCCAGCGTGGGATATACAACATGGGACTACCATGGCCTGCAGTTGGGAAATATAAAGAAAGTGAAGTGAGTTTTTCTTACAGAAACAGGATCAACTACAAAATATGGTAAGTGTACGCTAGTAAAATTATATACAGCTAAACCACCTTAAGTGAATTCGGCAAATGACAGACATAAAATAATACCATAAGATTCATCGTCCTTGATTTACTTGTTTTACAGACGAGAGTGGTGCGAAGCCTTCTAGCCTTCTATCCAAAATCATCGTCGAGGATCGAACTGCGGAAATACCAAGAAAGGGAAGGCAATGGTGTCACAGGTGCCTAGGGCCACGGAATCATTGCCCCATCTACCTGATGCGTAGGTTCGGGGTTCATTTAGAATAGAAAATCAAGAAATTTGATACAAAAAAATGAATAATGACTGGCATTATGGTTATTACGAGGGTAAAATGAGAAGTAATATAACTTTTAAATGAAATATTTAATAATTTTTGATTGAAAATTAATTTATTTTTCAACGCAGTCTCTTTGTTATGTCGTGGTGAAATAGCACGTTTTTTCTTTACGAAGTTGTGTTTACCAACTCTTCGTGAATTTGGACCAAAAGTACAACATATTATTCTCTTGTGATCTTTCCTTTTTCCAAGGAATCGATGGTGACAATGCCTTGTTAATCCGAGAAAACACTGACCATAATATTTCCGGTCATTCGTCCGAGCTGTTTATTGAGATTGTTGAGACGACTAACATCACCTAACCAACCAAACCTGATTAAAAAAACTCAGCTTAATAACAGGTTTTATAAACAACCAGAAGGAACGGCAATGGGCAATCCTCTGTCACCGTACTTAGCCAACTTATTCATTAGTAAATTGAAACCGAAGCTAAAGATGAATTGAATTACTTTCCAAAGGTATGGTTAAAATATGTGGATGACGTTTTTGCAATTTTCGATTCAAAAAATGAAAACTTAGATTATTTTATTAAGAACATAAGAAATCCAAAACATAGTATTCACGCATGAAGCTCGAAAACAACGATAGTTTACCATTTTTGGATGTTTTAGTCAGTAGAAATAATAAAAATAGGTTATATTTTGATATTTTTAGAAAAAAACACCACCACTTCGAGATACCTAACGATTCGAATTATAGCTTCCAAAATAAGATGGCTAGTTTAAATTTTATGGTAAATAGGTTAATCAATTTTCCTTTAAACAAGAATAATTATAACAAATAATTAAAATTAATTAGGAAGGTATTCGGGGTGAACGGTTAAAATAAGAACCTTGTGAATAAATTAATTAGAAAACATATGTTTCGAAAATTATTGAAGGAATATTCGACTTTCAAAACGATCAGAACTAAAAACATGGTAATGAATGAATGAATAAATTCATGGTAATACCGTTTGATGCCCAATTAACACGAGGGCTAGACAAAATTTTGAAAAAAGTGGACATTAAAGTTGTGTACAAACCATATAATAAATTAAGAGAAGTCCTGGGTAATCCAAAAGATAAAGTAGATCAACTTTAAAAGTAAGGGATTTACGAAATTAGTTGTCAAGATCGATCGAAGGTATATTGAGCAAACAAAATGATCCATATTAACGAGATATAAAGAACACATGGCCTACATTAGATATGGGAGAAAGGAAAAATCTTCTGTTGCCCAACATGTACATGACATGAACATGACCACAATATAGATATTAGTAATTTAAGACTGGTTAAAAGTGTAAATAACAATAGGGCTTTGGATGCATATGAAAACATTCAAATAGAAAAATGAAAGAAAATCATGAACCGAGATAAAACACCTATTCCGTTCAATCTACTTTTTCAATCTACTTTTTCAATTATTAATGTAAGGCTCAGTAAACTTCATGGTCCATGATCTTCACACCCTTCATTAGGTAGGGTTATCATATAAACCTAGTTTAATTTTAGAATTAGATTAAATCATCTCCTGATTATGCTAACATGGTTAGCGAAACGTGCGCCGAGAAGTTCAAAAAAAGTGATTTGGTGTTTAGTGGTAAATCTCTTCGACTTTAATCAAACCTGAGATAATAAATTTAAAAAATTTCCATAGAGCCCCAAAAAGCAAAAACTAAACATTTTAGATGCAATAGAAATATACGAATATAAAAAGACCTGTTTCTAAAAACAAAAACAAACATGTCAATGACTTTAAAAGATTTATAGTTCAACGGTTTTTTTTTTCGATGCTAATATCGTTTTTCTTTCTGAAGTAAAAAAGTTGAGAAACTTTCGGAATACTTACGATAAAGCTTAATGGTGCCATCTGTTTCGCCAAGGGAGTTCTTCGCTATACATTTGTAAGAGCCGTAGTCGCTGCTGTTCACCGCCTTAATGGTTAATTTCATATGCACTTTGTATGCGTTATCGACCAGAACCGGTTCGTATTTCGTTCCTGCAACAAAATTAAACCAATTTAAAGACATTTCCTGCTTTTTCGATTTTTCGACGAAAACTCGAAAGTGGCAACGAGAATTATTGTGGTTGTGTATTTTTTATATATATTTTTTAGTTTCTAAACGGTAGAATTTAAAAAATGGAAACTCTCAGTATATATACCTTATCTACTCCCACAAAAAATGTAAATGACAAGATAATAACAAGAGTTCCGTAAGTAACTCGAGTCCAATATACTTAACGATGGTGTCAGTCCATCATACTGTCGGTTTTCTTCGTGAACGTGTGCGATCAAGCGGAATCCATTCCAGGCTTGCCTTGGTTCATCGGCAGTCCCATGGCCTCGCATGGTCTGTCCATCTCCATTTCATTTACTTCACTCTTCCATTGATGTCACACACTTTTTTTGTTCCCTGATCCATGTGCAGAGTATTCTGTATCGTGTTGTAATGCCACACCTACATCTTCCAATTCCTCTCTGTGCTACCCCAAGTTTTCGAATTGATTGCGATATGTATGTTCCAGGTTTAACTTCCGTATGTTATAACGGACAGGGCGCACTGATCGAAGACTTTTTTTTCAAGTAAAGTGGTAAAGTTGCTCTTAAACACTATGTTGAGCCTGCCAAATGCCTGCCAGCCACATTTAACACGCGGTTCCACTTCCCGGACGGTATCCTCTTCCACTGAAATCCTCTGCCCAAAATATATAAAGTGGTCTACAATCTGCAAGTCCTTCTTTAAAACTGAAACTCTTGTATCCGCAGCAAATTTATTGAACATTTTTTCTTTTTGCGACTTTTTTTCAGGTTTATTTTTAAGCCAAATAAGCCAATAGGGCCAGTTGCCCTTTGCAGCTTTTGTATGCGCCATTGCAGCTCTTCTATGTATTGTGGAAGGAGAACAATATCATCTGCGAATCTAAGATCGCTTAAGTATGCACCATTGATATGTATACCATCCTGATCTCAATCCAGATTACGGAATACATCTTCAAGGCAGACCGAGAAAGGAATATGCCATATTGCGTCACCCTGCCGTACACCTCGCTCTACATTAATTTCAACTTCAAGATTATTGAGGTGAATTGTCGCTGCAGCTTCATCGTATATCGATTACAATATGTTTGTATATCCTTTGGCTATATGGCCCCTGGCTAAGCAATGCATCCATGGCCTGCTTTGAGATTGAGTCAAATGCTTTTTCGTAATCGATAAAAGCCAAGCACAGTGGCATGGTGTATTCGTTGTGTTGTTCTATGACCTGCTGTACAATAAGGTGGGCCGAATATCCGTTTTCTTTGAATTTCTTTTAATAATACCGAAAATATTTTTCATTATGCAAAAAAAAATTGTGCCAAGAGAAAAAAAATTAAGTAGATCTTAGGTTCCTCAAAGTTAGTCAAAGTTCAAAGTTTAAAAAAAAATTCTGAACTTTGATCGGAAATTTAATTCTCTACAATAAAGGTACTTACACCAAATTAAGTATAAATAAAGAGAAAATTGTTGAAAAACTTTGAACTTTGACTAACCTTGAAGAGACTTGAAGATCTCGATTTAAAAATTTTTCCCTTGGCACAAATTTTTTTTGGCTAATAAAATATATTTTCGGTATTATTAAAATAAATTCGAAAAAAAAACGGATATTCGGCCCAGCCTACTGTTCAACCTGGATATGATCCATTGTACCCAATCCACTTCTAAATCCTTTCTCTCTTGGTAGTGCGTCATTCAGATTTCTTAATATTCTTTTATGATTGTTTTTCTTAATATTCTTTTTTTATGTAAAATAATCATTTCTTAATTATTCTATAAGTCAGGTACTTTTTATTCTTTGAGGTATTTTGAGTATATTTTGAGTATGTTTTATCTAAAGTCCCACGACCAGCTTTTAGCATTTCAATAGTTGCACTGTCTTTTCTTGGAGCCTTGCCATTTTTCATCGATTTGATAGCAGTTATTACTTCCCCACTAGGATATCTGGCATTTGTTCTTCCGTGGGTGTGGTTGTCTGATCTGGGATTGGTTCTAATCTTTATATAACTGTGACTAAAATTTTCTGACAATCTCTAACATTTCCGTACGCCCCCTGCACACTGTGCCATCCTCTCGTATTAAGGCATAAGTTTTCGTTCTTTTCTTTTTCACCTTCTGTTTAACGTTGTTAATTCCCTGTTTTCTTCTAGAGTTATTTGCACTAGATACATGTTAAACCGGGGCGTCTCATCTTTAATACGTTTTCTAGTAGTTTTTCAGAGCTCAGCGTACTCGACCCTGCCCAAAAGACTCCCTGTATTTCTTATTGTCAGTTTTCTTTTTTCATTAAATCAATGATTTCACTGGAGATTTTTGTCTGCTTGAAACATTTGTTGGTGCTATTGAAGCAGCCATTTCAAGCGCATTGTTGATAATTTCTTCATATTGGGCTGTTATTTCCATCTCCTTCTGGTTTTGTAACACATCAAAGAAGTTCGACAAAGCTATCTTTCCCTCTTCGGCTATTTCCCAGAATATACTTTACCTTTCTTTGCCCTTACAATTCTTTCGCGCTCTCTTCCGAAAGTTAATCCTAACTTTTGCTCATACCATTCGATGGTCACTTCCAAAATTAAAATTGTTAAGGATAGTATAATGGCAAAATATTGTTTTATCGTTGGTCATGATGTAATCAATTGCACCTGCGAGTCTAGATGGAATTCATAACATAAACTTCTCGTCATTTAGCAAAATAAAACTAATCTGTCACATCTAATGTCCCGTTCACCAGTTCCATTTGGGACGGCTGCATTGTCAGTGCAATTCTAGCATTAAAATCACCCATCAAGTATTTGTACATTTCTCTTTGTATAGAAGCTGGGCCACATCGTCATAAAATTCATCAAGTTCCTCATCTCTATAGCTTAAGTTGGTGCACAAGTTTGGACGGTTTAAAGCTTAAACTTTTATTCAATTGAATGGCGCATTGGGCTAGTCGATCAGATATACTTTCAAATTTTACTACACAGTCTTTCAGCTTTCGATTGATAAGGAATCTAATTCTACCACATCGTCCATTCTCCGTAACCCGAGTGTAAAGTACGTGACCAGTTGAATCGAGCTGGATTATTTCTTTGCCCTTTCTTCGTGTTTCACATAGCCCAATAATATTCCAATGTATGTTATCAAGCTCAATCAACACTTGTTGCAGTTGGGCACATGCTTTTATTGTTCGTTTATTGAGCGTAGCAATGTCAAAAGGCCAGTGGCAGTCTAATCTAACTCGGTGATTCTTAACACCCTCTGCCTTGGGGCAGGTCTTCCCGCTACCGTTGGTGGTTGCCCCTTGGCCTTCGGGGAATGAGGGCCATGTTTGAGCTTGTACTGTTAAATTGAAATACCATTTTGAAGGCATGGGCCGTAATCTGTTACGCTGGTCCAATGCGGGTTGGAAGATTTTTGGATCATGTTAGTCTGCGGCATCTGCCTTAACCTGTCCACCGCGGGTGACCCTCCCAGGAGCATAGGCTCCAGAAGGTATAGCTCCAATCTTCATTGTCCTACTTAAACCCCTTTACCACGTCAAGGTCTGGTTCACAAAGGGGTAATGATTCAATGTCAGCTGGATTTGATAAAATTTATGCTATAAGCAAGCACACCCATCGCACTTAAAATATGTATGTATATATATATATATATATATATATATATATATATATATATATATATATATATATATATATATATATATATATATATATATATTTATTTATTTATTTATTTATTTATTTATTTATATACTTGCATATACCTGCATCTCCCAGTTGGGAAATCGCTTCTATATAACTATATTGTACACAAAAATTGATACATTATTTCTTGTTTAGCTTTATATTTCTGTATACGATTGCAAAAGATGTGGCAATGTAAACCATTTAAAGAAATAATGTTTTTGTCTTCAATTCTTCTATTAGAACCTTCGTTGTGAAATACTAAACTAGAACAGATTTATTGTGTCGTGAGGAATTTTGTTTTCCGTTTACTGCTACTAGAGTGTAAGAAAAGTATTGCGCTTTTGAGGTACGTAGATATTCATTGAATAAAAAAAAATATTTGAAGGTTACTCCTTCAAATATAAGCCGATGTTTCCCACCGCTTCAATCCATCTTTAAGTCAGTAACTATTCGATACCACGATGAGTCTTGGGAGACGAAAAAATCAACATAGTCAGTTTATACCTTTTTTCAGTCCTGAATTTCTTTCCTCACAAAAGGTCGTGGATCGGAACAAGTGGTAATCAGACGGAAGGGAGGTCAGGGCAGTATGCTGGGTGATGGAGAAATCCAAAGTCTTATTCGTAAATTTTTGATGTGGTTACATGTGATATGTGTGGTTTTGCTGCAGGAGGACTTTTTCACGGTTGACCAAAGCTGGATATTTTGACCCCAAAACAGCTCAAGTTAAGCTGAGTAGAGTTCTAAATTTATCGCCCTACTATTAGGAACCAACTTAAAGTGAATTATTACGACCAAATCTTCCCCTATATTTATGTCTCTCTCCTGAAACTTTTTGAATCAGAGCAGCACGGTGCGGATTGATAAGGAACCTTCCTCCTCTAGTTCGCAAATTTTCTGAGTGGCGTCAGTCGCTTTAAAACTCATTTTAAAATAATGTTTCAAAATTAGCTTAATTTCGCATTAACGATTTTGTAAAAAACCGTTGATTAGTAGTGATTAATAGTGATGAAGGAATGTTTATTTGTACGAGCAAAAAGTGGAAAACGGAACCCTAATAAGTTAGGAAGAGTACAACAATGGAGAAAAATAAATCATAATAGTAAATATGTACAAATAACTCGTGAAACTATAATTTGATCGTCTATATCAAAAATATATATTACGGAAAAATCATCCGGCAAAGCAGATACAAATTTACTTATTTCGAATTCTCTTTTGTTTTCCTTTTCGATTTTTGTCCCGTGAATCAATCTTTTCCGTAAATATGCCGGAGATATCATAAAATAACATGTATTTGTCTTTGCTTTGAAGTTTTATTCATATATACGTTTTGTATGATGGTTTATAGCGTTATATATACTTCCATTCAAATAAAAATATCGACTATCATATAACGTAATAAACTTAGAGAAGAAACCTTATTTTTACAAGGGTAGAGTGGAAAGTCAGAAACTTTTAAAATGAAATATTTATTTATTTTTTATGGAAAATAGATTTATTTCTCAACGTGGTCGCCTTTTAGCTCGATACACTTTTTCCAATTTTTTGATGCATTCCTGAAAGTACGACTTTTCGAATATTCTAAAATAATCCTCTATTTGGACGATGATCTCTTTATTTGATGTAATGTTCTTTCCAGTCACTTCTTCATGTTTGAAAATAGAAAGAACTTGGAGGGGGCCAAGTCCGGATAATAGGGCGGATTATTCCGGTTTATTCAGTAGCTCAAATGAAATTTCGCTTTTACGAGTGCATTGTACAGGGGCCGGCAGGGAGATGTGGTGTTTTTGAAAAAATTGACACACTTATTTTTAAACGAATATTAAAATTGATTGCTTTTATACATTAGTGGTATATTGCCATTAAAGTATATATAACACAGGCAGGTACGAAAAATCACATCAGTTAGGTGGCTCCATTTTTGTCGAGGCATTCTTGTAGACGGGTAGCAAAATCGTTCATACTCCTTTCGAGCATGGCACGAGAAATCCTTTCAATTTCGCGCGTTATGGTTTGAGAAAGAGCTTCAAGAGTTCGCGGTTTGTCTATGTAAGGGTTGGATTGTAAGTAGCCCCATAAAAAGTAGTCACAAGCTGAAAAGTCTGGTGACTGAGGTGGCAATTCCACATTCTCACGTAACGAAATAAGGCACCCAGGAAATGTACCCTTAAAAAAGCCATTGTTGCTTTTGGCCTACCTACCTCCGAAATAAAAACGCGCGAAATTGAAAGGATTCATTCCTCTTATGGAAGATTTTGCTACACGTCTACAATAATGCCTCGACAAAAATGGACCCCACCTAACTGATATAATTTTTCTCACCTGACTGTGTTATGTATGCTTTAATAGCAATATACCGCTAATATATAAAAGCAATATATTTTAATATTCGTTTAAAAATTAGTGCGGGTGTGTGTGTACCATATCTCTCAGGCGGACCCTTTAATAGTAAAACAGAACTTTTTTATTCGCTAAACGAGAATTTTTATCAACTCTTCATGAAATGGAACTAATAATGCGATCGATGAAGATAATGCCTTGCGGATCACAGAAAACAGTGGCCATAATATTTCTAGCCGAAGAAAGCGTCTTTATATTCTTCGGGGCCCGTTGCCCGATAAAGAAGATTGTTTTAATTATTCTTTCATTTATGGTATGTAGAGATGAATCCAAGTTTCATATGTAAGTGTAAACACCGCGGTGAACTGAATGAAAACTATCTGATTATTCACCATTACCTCGAATATTTTGTTACTTCTAACAATTTAAAACTAAACAGTCCCAAAATAATTCAGGAAGTTCATTTTTGTTTTTATTCATCTTTGTTCTTTCAGACTAGTCCCAAAATTGACTGAACTTTTAACTGTTTAAAAAATATTAATAACAACAGTAATTGAGATAACGTATAACTGAAAAACTAAGATGTCATTATGTGCACTTCTTCTGTGCATGTAAAGGGTGATGTTTTAGTGTGTCCGAACTTCCTTAGGATCAAAAACGCATTCAATTGATTATTTCCGAGGCCCTGTTGAAGCAGTTTAAGCGAAATAATTCGGAGTTTTGGCATTGATTAATAACTGTAGATGCAAATTGGATACACCACTACACTCCTGAAAGCGAAGGGTGAATCGAATCCGAAAAAGGCGAAAACTGTTCCATAAAACGGGAAAGTGATGGCGATTGTTTTTTGGGATAGTTATAAAGTTGTGTTAATCGACGATTTTGAAAAGGGATAAACAATAACAGCGGTATACTATGCATCATTAGTTGAGACGTTGAAGGCAGACATTGCGGAAAAAGGGCCGCATTTGAAGGAAAAAAAAGTTATATTCTACCAAGACAACGCACCATCTCACACTTCAGTGATCGCCATGGCAAAAATTCACGAATTGATTGACCACCCACCATATTTGCCAAATCTGACCTCCAGCAACCTTTTTCTTTTCCCTAGGTTTAAAGTTTCGCTCGGAGGATAGAGGTTTGAATCGACTATTTTGCAGAACAAAATGTCAACTACCATTTAAACTGGTTAAAGAGATGGGAGCATCGCTGGAAAAAGTGTATAGAATTTCAAGGGGACTATGTTGAGTAAATTAAATTGAATTTGGCAAAAAAAAACTTGTTTCTAGGCTGGAAACTTTTCGGACCACTCTGCCAATAATACCATAAATGATACTCGGGCATTCCATTTTCTCATTGTCTAGATGCGCAGTATAAATTTAACAAGGGTGGATAATACAAGTCTACCTGGTTATTTAGCAAAATAGTCAAATTTGTCCTTTTATTATTTTCTAGTTTAAGAGATTGATTTTTTATATTTATTTTCATTATGTAACATTTTAAAGTGTGGTTTTCTAACATTAAGTGGTTTCTATAATGAGAATTAATTTGTTCCATAATTAACTTCTTCTATATTAATTCAGCCTAGTAGAAAAATTTGAATTTGAATTTGTAGTTTAGGGCCGCGACAGCAACTGAGGCCATTTGGCAGCCCATAAAGAGTGTATATATAAGATCTAATGAAAATTGAATATAGTTAATATTGTATATAAAGTGTATAATGAAAGTAATATGAAATATAGAGTGTATTCCATATTCCAATGGATCTCAAACGTTAAAAGACAGTAGACCGTAAATAAAGGAACAGCCAGATGTAATGCATGGAATAGCTTAATTAAGAGAAGGGAGTAGGTGAAAATTTTAAGAGAAAAAGGAGTTTAAAGAGAGCAGAGATGGTTTATATCAAAGGAAAGTAGGAAGAGGATCGGAGGAATTCAAAAAGAGAACTGGAGTAATGAGGAGACAAAATAGACGGATATCCCTGGGAAGTCTATGTGTTTGTGCAAGAGCAGATAGCGAAGGGCACTCTAGTAATACGTGACGAACAGAAAGAGGAGCACCACATAAGTTACATACGGACGGAGGGTCGCCACTTATTAGATGACCACGTGAGAAGCGACAGTGCCCGATTTTAAGCCTATTCCACTTGACAAAAAGATGACGGTCGAGAGCTGGAGGGGGACTACATTCGAAGAATTTAGGTTTCACTGTATATAACTTAGAGGCGTAACCCAAAGTATCCCAGTCGAATTGAACAATATCTTGAACAATTAGTGAGATGCAGGAGAAACCATCTCGGTGATGGAAAAGGGGCAAGATAGGAAGATTTTCTTTTAGAGCCATTTTGGTTAGTAGTCTGCTCGTTCATTACCCAATATGCCTGCGTGGCCAGGGATCCAAAGGAATTTTACTACTGACCCTTCAGATTGAGATTCCTGGATGAGGGAAATAATGTTAACAACTAGAGGTGAAGGTAGGGGAGAAACAAGAGATTGAAGAGAACTTAAGGAATCAGAGCAGATAAGCCAATTGGAATTTGGATGGGAGAGTATATAAGAAATGGCCTCTCTAATGGCTAAAAGTTCGGCAGAAAGAACCTTCCAGGACTATTCCAGGTGTGAAGACGAAAAGCACAAGTAATCGATTGACTTGGAGCCATCAGTGTAACTGATGTTATCAGGTCGGAGGTCTTGCCGTCTTGCCTTTAGTCTGCCGTCAAAAGTGAAGCCAAGGAATTTTATTGAGTTGACAGAAAGAACAGGAGAGTTGCAAAGGGAAAACAAATGGAGACGAGGGCAATTTCGCTTTCGACAGAAGTGGATAGAAGATGATTTATTTGGCGAGAAGGAGAAGCCAAAGTTAGATGACCATTTGGCGAGGGTGTTAAGAGAGCGTTGAAGAACTCTCTCACAGGTTCTGGGGCTAGGAGAAGAGTAATAGAGTAGAATATCATTTATATAGAGTTTAAAGGAAATAGAGTTAGGGAGAAAGGAGCAGATGCTATTTATAGCAATATTAAACAGGGAAGGACTAAGCACAGACCCTTGTGGAGGTCCATTTTCAAGGGGGAAGGAATCAGATAAGGTATCATTGACACGAACTTGACTAGCAGAAAAATACCTTACTGTTTGTCCACAGGCATACTTTTGGATACGAACGGCATTGAATTAAATAAACTCCTGACTTATAAAGTTTATTCGTTTGACTTTTATCGATTTTTATAGGACGTCCCAGATCGTTATTTCTTTTGAAAGGAATATTTATATTATATATAATACTTTTCTTAGTGTTAGTTTAATATAGTTCTCATTTGAAAAATGCAGTGCATGTTGAAACAATTGTAATACATACAAGTTTTAAATATTGTTGAAATTTAGACATACATGACTTAATTCACTTATTTAGAATGAATTTCCATTTCCATTCAAGTTTTGGCTATCCTAGTTAAATATATTTCCAGTTTGATGATAATGACCGAACTAATATAAACTATTCTGATATTACAGTACAATTTATACCACCAACAACTTGAGCTTCTTGTTTCAGGATAATCACGAATCAGAACAGTAGGAGAGCAGTGAACTTTGAAATTGTCCCCAACCATTTACAACGTGCATCTGAGGAAGGTAAGATTCATTGTGTGTTAGGTGATAAATTAATTTTAACAAGCACGAAACACTCTTGCTACATGAGATTTTCGAACTTGTGCCTTGCGCCACTCGCTTCTAGTTGGTTTATATCTTTGTTCCATTAGTTGCCAATTAATAGTTTAGATGCGGCGCAGAGGTTACTCGTTATGTAGCAACGTATGAAACATTTGCCTTCCTATTGTTTCAGTTTTAAAGAGGACCTTTAATACAGAAGAGGAAATAGTACTTTTGTTTGGGCCTTTTTTTGAAAACATTGTTACGGTTATATTTATTTACCAAATTTAGTTATATTATATTATATTTAACTTTAAGTTATTCAGACTTTCCATATTTTGGAATTTTAGCTAAGGTACTGAAATAAAAAAGGAGTACATTTTACTTCGAGTCGTTGAGGTAATTAACGCATGGTCGAACTATTGACAAGGGACGCATGACCGTGGTCATTCTGAGTATCCGGTGCTGCGTGTTGAGTCGGGATACAGGGCGATACTTTGTTCTGACAGTATCGAGCATTTGTGAGAGTTGATTTTAAAAAAATATTACGTTTTTCTTGATCAATCTTTTGCTCATATTTGAATAGGCTTTAACTGAAATTAACGCATCAATTTTCTTTCACCTCAGTCCGATACTGGTACCTTGTTTGGCAGGCCTCTAACGGAGAGCTGTTGAATTACTTCGCGGGCTTGATTTTTTGAAGGAACAATTTTTGGTCTTCTCCCTTCAGATTCTCTTTTCGACCACCTTCGAGAGCAGTCGACCGTGCAGCAATAGGCTTTGACCCAATGCAACATTTCCGCTGGATAGAGTTTTGGAGTTGGGGATATTTTGGGAATAGTGCCGAATTATTTATCAGCTTTGCTGGATTTTATTGCTAACACACTGCGAGCTGCCCCCGAAACCTATCGAGGGGATAGTTTCCATCTTTACATATTTTTCCTATCCACGTGGTTGATCCGGGTGAATCTGTGGCTTCGTTCTACGCAAGTTTTTGGCTGTCCTCAAAGTTCTCGCGACCTACGGAATTTCTGAAACCGTATGGGGAAGACAGACCAACGTTCCACCTCACGTGGCCTGTGCGGCACTTATCGGGGAGTTTTATGGATTGACTCACCAAAGATAAGTTATCATCCTACTTGTCACATTAGATTAAGTTCATTAATGTTTATTGTCTACAAAACGTCATTACTAAATTGCCTATACGTTACTAACCTAGTTAATTTAATATTGTAACTGAATCCTAACCCGAATACAGAACAAGTAATGACAAATAACATACAAATCAAAAAGAGGGGTTAGGTTTGGTAAGGGGTTAGACAGGGAGATGCGTTATCGGCACTATTATTTAAAATTGGATTAGATAGCATAATACAGAACACTGAAAATATAGGAACATTAAATAAACATCTTGTACAGATAGTGGCATATACGGTTGCATATATATGTTGCAATAATTGCTAGAGAGCAGAGAGAGCTCAAGCGCGTAATAAAAATAATTGACGGTGAGTCTAAGAAAAAGGGCTGGAAATAAATGAGCAAAATACAAAGCATGTACTGCAGCAGAAAGGAAAGAATACTGAGAAATTTATAGTGCGGAAGCTATAAATTCGAAGAAGTAAAAACATTTAAATATCTGGGAGTCATAATAGATAGAAGATACATAAAGGATATAGAGCAATCCAACGCATCAAGAAATTACTGAAAGACAATATATTGAGCACAAGGAATAAATTAGGAATATTCAAAACAATAATAAGACCAATAGTAATATATGCCGCAGAAACTGTAACACTTACAGCAAAAGAGGAAGACAAGCTAAATGTTTTTGAACGCAGGATAATGGGAACAATAATGGGAGCAAAGAAAGTGGGAAGCAACGAGTATAGAACTCTGATGAACTTTGTAATCGACAACTTGTTAGGAAGGAACATCATAGTGAGAGCAATTAAAGCACAAAGAATAAGATGGTACGGGTACGTAATGAGAAGAGACAGGGATACGCCGATTAAGAGAGATAACAATATGGAAGCCAGCACAGACCGAGAGGGAGACTCAGGGTCAGATGGAGACAGCAGGTGGAAGAAAATATAAAAACAGTAAACGCAGAGGGGTGGAGAAGACAGATCGCAGATAGGAAGAGATGGAGGAAAATAATCGAAAAGGCAAAAAGTCACCAACAACTATGAGAAGGGCAACAAAAAGAAATGTGGACTGATCCAACACACTAAAAGGATTTGAAGAGTTCCTTATATATGGAACAGCTTTAATTTCTATATGAAATGTATTAGATTATAATAATAATAACCGAATCCCTCTCATGTTCTTTTCACTTCCACAATACTGTCTTACATGATGAGAATAAATATCTAAGTACCGAATAATATTTTCTTTTGTCGCCTGAGATCTTATGTTCTCTGAGCATTAATTAGCCCTTGGTATCATTTAAACTAGAAACATATATTGTATTTTTTAAGGGTACATTTTTTAAACCCAAACGGGTAGCAAAATGTAACAAATGTTTGCTAAATATTGGGTTTTTTAAGATGAAGAGAAACGCAAATAGTCTATGTAGATATTTATTTAGTCTAATATGTAATTACCATTATTACTTTCAACTTTTTCGCAATGTAGTGGTAGGCCCATAATGTCTTTTTGTAAAATATTAGCATCTTTATTGCCAAAAAATGTAAACAGGTTGTTTTTCGCCTCTATAATAATAATAACAATAATAATAAATTGATTGCAAATCGCCTATTACTCTACTCTAATGCAGATCAACATAGTTTTGGAATCATATCTATTTGGAATGATAAATCTAAGGGATATACATCTTGCGTTATATTATACAGCAGTGACTGCCATCGAAATTTCAGGCCAAAAGACTTATATCAACAATGCGACGGGGCTTAGTAGCCAGAAAAATATACCTGTCTGGAAAACGCACCTTGAAAACAATATCAATGATTTCCGGAGGAAAGTTGACATTATCTCAGAGTATCTTCTCTGGTAATCAGTCAAATAAAGTTGCGAGAAAAACAAAAATAATTGCCAATAAATCTGGCACTGACTTCGAAGATTCTAACCTGACAGCAAAATTGTTAGATCTAAATGATCGGTTTAGGCAGAAAGCTAAATCGAAGGGGGCCAGGATAGCAAGATATAATGAACTAGAAAACCGAAACCATCAAAATTCAGTACTCGCTAATAGCGAAAAGAAATTTTATTGACAATTCGAAGCAGAAGGTAATAGCAAGTCAGAACTTAAGAATCTGGATGTGTCTTCCTTTGCAGACTATTGGAGATCGGCTTGGAAAAAATCAGATGGCTACGAAAAATTGGCTCTTTGGGTTAAAACCATTCAAGAGAAGACAAATGCCCTCGCAGATATGGAGTGTAACTATTTCACAACGATTGACATTTGCACTGTTATCAGGAAGACTCACAACTGGAAGACGCCTGGACCAGATGGACTGCATAACTTTTGGATTAAAAGCTTTACAGCCGCTTACAAGGCCTAAGGTTTTGATATGAATTTACTTTCTCACTCTATCCCATCATCTCCTAATAGGTACCCATCCATTTTATAATGGACACGGGGTGTGGACCCGCGCCTTGGGGACATATGGGTGGTAGTTCCTTCTACGATCTCCAATCATTACTGGTCTTACCAGAGAAGAAAACATAAGTAGACTACTTAGAAATGGCAACGGGTCCTCACAAGACCCTGCTGTAGGTTTTGACACTGGGCCTTCAGTGCGAAATATGCTACCAGATTTTTCCTTTAGATAACGTTTGTTTAAGGCAAATAAATATTTACTATATTTTTCAATTTCTCAGTGTTCGTTTTTAATATATTTATGTGGAAAGCCAAATTAAATTACCTTTTACCTATTAGTCTTTTACTAGTTTTACATTCTTTAGTACTCCTTTAAAACATCCGTTTTTTAACATAACACCCTGTTTTAAATTTTGTATTACTGAATTGTCTTTGAAAATGGATTCTTTATCACTTTCGTTTAGAAATAAATAGTTTTGCTCTGTGGTGTATTTTTTCTATGACACAGTATACATTTTTATTTTTCGATCAACTTAGATAGAGTATTCCCGATTGTATGAGCTCAATCTCAATAAGATTAACAGAAACAGCATCAAAAAGCAAAAGCAACAACAGTTCCGTGGGGTATTTTTTTGTTTAAAGTTTAGTCTTGAAAAAAGTCGGATCGTATATCTAATTCTGAGACAAGATTTATTTCTCGAGACGTTTTTTGTATGTTAAATCGTGATTTTCTTTGTGTCTCCTTTATTTTTCTCGCATCTTACATTCAGACACTAAATTCGTGATGATTTTTGTAGTTAAAGATGTAGGATTTATTGCGGATTTTTTTCATAATGTATGAATTCGATTATGGTAGTGTGTAGTTCAGTTTACATTGATAAGTACCGTTCGAAAATGTCTCGATCCGACAAACCACAATATTGTCGACCCACAATATTGTCGACATGTCCTTATTTTTCAACTTAATAGTTTCCAACTCACTATGTTTAGATGATAATGAGTATCAGATGCTATCATAAAAAAGCAAATAAGTTCTCAACGCGGTGACCTGTTTGTCGATAGAAATTCTCTTTGGATGGTGGTAGTTTGGATAAACTGATATTAGGTAAACATAGACATGGAGGTCAAAAACTTCGTTACAAGGATACTCTCCATGAAACATTAAAGCGCATTAATGCTAGTCATTAATGGGAGGGGACTGCCTCCAGCAGGCCTCAATGGAGACCACTAGTTCATCTAGAACCGAAGCATAGAAACATCAGACCTCCTGGCCAGTTCGGATTGTGATTAAAATATCTTCTCTAGCATAGGTCTCTTCAGCCACTGAACAGCACAGATCCGCTAAACTTAGAACTTGATAGAATGAACTCAGATTCGACTATATATATATATATATATATATATATATATATATATATATATATATATATATATATATATATATATATATATACATTTGAACCATCAAGAGATTACCCATGCGTCATCAAATGACGTCATAAATTTCCTATATTATAGACATTGTCTCAATATGTTCTATTTCTTTACCGAACGAGAGAGAAGGAGATAATGAATCATACGTACCTCTTCGGGTAAGAGCACTACGTTCGATAGTGTACAGCGAGGTAGAAAGAGAAAGTAGCAAATAATTAATTGTTCGTACCAGTCTTTAAAAGTTCCTCTATTGAGTTTAGTGGTACTGTTTTGGTTGTCATTTGACTTGTTTTGTTATTGAGTTTTAGTGAAATTTTATGCTGTAAAGTTCAGTTTTATTGTAAAATAAGTTCTTATAATAACTACTGTTATTGATTATTTTGTTATCGGTAAGTACTTGTAAAGATTCATAAAGTTTTATTTACTTCAATAATTCTAACCTAACCAAACACATTTTATACAAATGTTTAATAAAAAACAGAATTTATATTATATAGCTTATTCTAAAAAAAATATTGAGAGATAACCAACGGTTTCAAAATAATAACTGAAATATAGAAGTGCCAACTTTTAAAGTATCTTTATTTGATTTAAGATTTTGTGTGATTTCAGATAATGTCGGGAAAACACAAATCTCAAGCCCAATAATTTGTGCTCAATGTTTATGAGTATTTTGAAATCGAAAAAAGGAATGGGGGACCGTTAGAGTCTCTTTCATCCATTCAAGAGGTAAGGAATAGTTAATTTGATCACGTTTTACTTATTTTGCATTAATATATTTTTTAGAGAGTTGCAGCAGCATTAAAAATACCAAAGAAAACAGTGTATTCTATTAAGAAAAGAAAAGAACATAATCCATTTATTTCTTCTCCTGGAACAAGCAGACCTTGTGCGAAAACCAAAACATCAGACTTACCTGAAGGAAGTAAAATGGAAGTTCGAATTACTTTGTACAATATGTATAAAGAAAGTAAGTCATTTAAATATAATGAATACATATTAATTGTTTGCCAGTTGTACCACATATGCCTTTTATTTTTTTACATTAGCAAACATTTTGGCTCTACAATTTAATAGAAAACTGTAAAATCTTGAGCTGACACCTATTTTACTTAAATCTAGCACAAACACTTGGCATACCATGCTATTCCTGGTAAATAATAAAATATTTAGGTATTACCAATCATTATTATAGTACCAGAAATTAATAATTTTTACCACAACATTCCATTATCAAAAATAAATAATACCATATAAATAATAATACTAAATACTATAATAAACATATTGGTAGGGATGGATATAATGATGAAAAAGTACAAAATATATGGAAAGAAGCATTGGAACAGTGTAATGAAGAAGTATGGGAAAAGTCTGTAACATATACAGAGAAATTAATTGAAAACTGGTTTATCCGAGAGCAACACATCGTCAATGTTGAAATTGAGTCTATAATAATCAACGCAAATGAAAGTTTCTCATCTGAATCTCATGAAGATATATACCTATGTAGTTAATGTGATTGATTACTGAACTTATTAATATACCTAATTATTTAGATATAGAAAAAATTATTATTATTTATGTATAATTGTATTTATTTATTTATGTATTGTATTTATGTATTAAGTACCCAATGTTTAACACTATGTTTAAACAACTGTTTTTGTATGCCTTATATAATTATATGAAATATTTGAAGTGATATTTGTAATAAAAGTGTAATGCAATTGTTTAAGGACCTTTATATTCCCATACCTTGGTAACGTTTTCATCATATAAAAATTGGTCTCGACAATAATGTTTATAGAGTTAATAAAATAATTTGGATCAATAACAAATTAATTCATTGACTACTTCCCTGAAATTTCGGGATAACTTGAAGTGCATCCAATTTTAAGCTACAAAATTCTTCGATCGATCTATAACATAAAACTTTACGTTAAAATATCGATTTATAACACAACGTCCTATAATTTCATGTTATAAATATATACAAATAAATGTATCGTGAATTTAAATCACAAACATAAATATCCGTCTTTCGAGGCAGTAGCCACGTCCATTATGAAAGTTAGCACTAATTTGACTAATAATTTTTGATTTGATTCGTATGGATAAAAATTGATGACGCATGGGTAATCTTTGGACGGTTCAACTGTATATATATATATATATATATATATATATATATATATATATATATATATATATATATATATATATATATATATATATATATATATATATATATATATATATATCTATATCTATATATATATATATATATATATATATATATATATATATATATATATATATATATATATATATCATCATCATCATCATCATCATCATCATCATCAGCCCGCATCGATCCATTGCAGGATGAAGGCCTCTTCAGCATGCTTCCAACCTTCACGGTCCTGGGCTTTCCTCTGCCACTCGGGTCCAATATACTTAACGATGTCATCAGTCCATCGTACTTTCGGTCTTCTTCGCGGACGTTTGCGATCAAGCGGTATCCACTCCAGGATTGCCTTGGTCCATCTGTCGTCCCATCGCCTCGCTATATGGCCTGCCCATCTCCATTTCAACTGTTTTACTCTTCCAATGATGTCACAGACTTTTGTTTGTTCCCTGATCCACGCGCAGGACTTTCTGTCTCGTCTTGTAATGCCAAGCATACATCTTTCCATTCCTCTCTGTGCCACCCGAAGTTTTTGAATTGATTGCGATGTGAGTGTCCAGGTTTCACTTCCGTATGTCATAACGGGTAGAACGCACTGATCGAATACTTTTCTTTTCAGGCAAAGTGGGAGTCTGCTCTTAAACACTATGTTGAGCCTACCAAATGCCTGCCAGCCACATTTAACACGCCGTTCCACCTCCCGGGCGGTATTCCCCTCCATGGAAATCCTCTGCCCAAGATATACAAAGCTGTCCACAATCTCTAAATCCCTTCCTAAAACTGAAATTCTTCTGTCCTGAGCGAAGTTATTGAACATAACCTGACTCTTTTTCAGGTTTATTTTCAAGCCAAATGGTTCGCCAGCCCTTTGCAGTTCTTGTATGCGTCTTTGCAGCTCCTCTGGGTCTTGTGAAATGAGAATAATATCATCTGCAAATCTAAGATGGTTTAAGTTTGCACCATTGATCTTTACCCCATCCTGTTCCCAATCCAGTTTACGGAATACTTCTTCAAGGCCAGCCGAGAAAAGAATAGGCGATATTGCGTCACCCTGCCGTACACCTCGTTCTATATTAATTCCCACTTCAAGATCATCAAGGTGAATTGTGGCTGTAGCTCCATCATATATCGATTCTAATAGGTTTACATAGGCTCTCTCTACACCTTGGCTAAGCAGTGCATCCATTATCGCATGCTTTGAGATGGAATCAAATGCTTTTTCGTAGTCGATAAAAGCCAAGCACAGTGGCATGGTGTATTCGTTGTGCCTTTCTATGACCTGCTGTACAACCTGGATGTGATCCATTGTACTGAATCCACTTCTGAATCCTGCTTGTTCTCTTGGTTGTGCGTTGTATGGTTGTGACGCACAACCATATATATATATATATATATATATATATATATATATATATATATATATATATATATATATATATATATATATATATATATATATATATATATAACCAGGAATGAGCCCCCACCCATCCCTGCAACTGGAGGGCACACGTTTCGCCTCTCGATTTTCAGGCTCTTCAGGGTACCGACACATGCTCTCCCGTCAAGAACAAAAAGACCCCATCCACAGTCAGCAACCTATACTTTCGCCGACTTCCCGTCGGATGGCGTATATATATATAATGTTAGGTTTCTTTGGAGATCGTCTAATGAGGCAACAGTAGTTGAGTGTCAAGTACACCCAACCGCTGGGTTCCGGAATCTCATGTGGAACACACAGCAAAAAGACCCCATTCACAGTCAGCGACCTATAGTTTCGCCGACTTGCCACTCAACTTCTGTTGTCTCATTGGACGATGTCCAAAGAAACCTAACATTACATATATACGCCATCCGACGGGAAGTCGGCGAATCCCTATTGCTAATATCCGCGATTTCTTACAAGCCAGTCGGTGGATGAGATTGGAAAATATTCTCTAGATATTCAGCGAATATTTCTGCTTTTTCTTCATCTCGCCGTGCCTAGTTACCATCGCTTTTGCGGATTGGCGGGTCATGGTTCTTGGGCCTGTTCAAAGAATTGGTCGCTTTCCATAGCGAGTAGTACGAGCTTTCGTGATCTATTAACTTAATAGGTAGTTTTCAAAGCTTTCATTCTTGATGGTTGTGATTTCATCTTTGAGCCGTTTACATAGTTTATTTAGCATTCTTTTGTCATCCGGGGATCGAGTTTGCTGTCATGTTTTCCGAGCTTTTCTTTTTTCGTGTACGAGTTCTCGAATTTCCTTGATGTAGTTCAATCCTGGTATATTTAGCTTCAGTTTGGGTGTATTATTGTACGCAACTTGCTGCAGGTCAACCACTAGTTTTTAAACTTCATAGTCTAGCTGCCCTTTCATCTTTAGGGTTATATTTAGCTCAATTTTCTGTTCAAGCTCTGTTTGATATCCATCCCAATCAGTTTTCCCGTTAGAAAAATATGGGAGCTGTTGCTTGGTGATTACATATTCACTTAGTGAGAGCACAATTGCTTAGTGGTCAGATGCCAAGTCAAAGCTTTCTTCAATGCTGGCATATGAGGACGCAATGTTGCGCAGCACGAAGAAGTCGACTAAGCTTGTCACTTTATTTTATATACTATATACTCTATCCGTAGGTCAGTACGTTGGTTTGTCTGTTGATTGTAAGTGGCAGGCCATTCTCTTTGCAGCTGCGTACAGTTTTCTTCCTTTCGGCGTAACGTTAGGAGAACCCCAGTAGGTGTGCTTGAATTCGCCTCCGATAATGAAGCGATCTCCTATTGACCTGAAGAGGCAAGTAAAATGTTCCTCCTTTGGTGACTTTCCTGCTGGGCAATATATTGTGTCAATTGTGATGTCTTAGATCATCATGGAAACCGCAAAATGTCGTGTGTCCAAAAACCAAACTTTTCATTATGTTCATTTTTTTGTAATGCTTAAACATTACTTATTATACTATGTAATATCCCGTCATCAGATGATGGTTCTGCCTTTTGCTAGGACTGTCCTCAAAAGTTTAGTCTTTTTGCTTAGTTACGTATTCATTTTCTGTGTAGCACTTTTACTGGTCCTAGTAAATATTTAGACTTTTATTAGACCATTTAAAGCATATGCTTCGAAACTTTTACTTTCCGCAACTACAGGGTGGTCCAAAGAGTTTGTTAATGTTTAGCTATACTGTAGAACATTTGGCTGGCTGGATAGAAAGGTGGCGTCAGTCTTAAACCATAGTGCGACTTAGGAAAATTTAGTCACCATGCAGCACTACACGGGAGAGCTCGTTTTGTGTGCGCGATAATTAGCACAACAACAATTACGAGGCTCATTTTCACCTTAATGGTCATGCCAATAATGAAAATTGTCGCTATTGGTGTGGAGAAAATCCCAAAAAGAAACATGGAAGGCCTCTGCCTTCTGAAGGTTGTAGTTTGGGCTGCAAAGTCGGCATCCGGAATAATCGGCCCGTTCTTTTTCAAAGGCACCAATTCCGAGCAGAAGGTAACGGTGAATTCTCAGCCTTATGTCGACATCCTTCAAAACTGTTTTCATTCCGGCTTCTCAAAAATTTAAACGATACACTCCGGATACTTCACTCTACCAGGACGAAGCCACCTGCTACATTTCAATTCTCTGTTTGACAGTCATTCAGGCACTTTTTCCGGCAAAATTGATTTCTTCAAGAGGAGACATTCATTCAGTGAGGCCCCGAAGCCCAGATCTGACTCACTGTGATTTTTTATGGGGATATCTTAAAAGTCAAGTATGCCACAACCGTCCCGCTACTCTGGAGGATCTAGAGAAGAATTCGAAGTCATAATTGGACTTTTGAAGAATTTTTTTTTGTCATAAATAATCATATATAAGTTTTATAACAAAACTATTTTTATTTTTATTTTTTTCCTTATAATTAAAAAGTTATATGAAATTGAAAATACATTTTTTAACCTAGTACCGATGACACGCCGACAATTCCCGAAAACAATCGGAGCAATCTGTGACCTCTCAGAATGTACCGAAGGCCAATCGGTTCGGCTCGGGGCAATTCGGTTACTTAATACCGAAATATTCTTTTGCCCTGTTTCTGAACAGACATTCCGAAAGAATCGGAGTCGGGCAAATAAAACAATTTAACGATCTTTAGTCATTGTTCTATTGGTTTAATCTATATCTTTGACTGTTGGTTTGCGATTGATTTGCAAATATACTTGCTTTTAATTGTTATTTAGGCTTTCGGTGCTGATTTCGACGTTATTCTCATATATAGGGAGGCTCAAAGGTAAGTTCAGAATTAAATCAGATTAGGGTTTCTTTTGTTTTTTGCATTCGTTTATATAACTTTATTAATATTATTTAATTCATGTAGGGATAACAAATTATTGTGCCAAATTTATAAGAAGGAATATTCCTGTGTGTTAATAATCTACATGTAGCAACACAATCGAGGGTAGTAACAATAAAAAAGCCTTACAGAATCGTCAATTTTGTAGGATAGGAATAATCATATTCAAGAATTAGACAAGAACAAAATTCGACTACCGATTGGGAAGTCCTATACTTATGAAAGTTTTACAGGATAATCTAATTTGTAGATGGTCGAAGAGTACAGAAATTTGTGTGATTAGTTGGATGAACACTAACTAGTTAAATTAAGGACTGCCAAAGCAGTTTTCCATGGAATCATAACAAAGATCTGAAGGAGTATGCAAAAAAATATAGAAAAGCAAACTTACCATCCAAACAAAAAGTAAAGAAAATGTTTATATTCTAAATAAAAACAAAACAGTTAAAATATTTTCTTTTTCAGGATTTTGGTACATTTAATTTATTGATTGAACATATTCATTTGATAAGGTATGTTTAAACATAGATTAGAAAATTATTCAGTGGTTCCAGGATATCTTGTGGTACATAGTGGGTAGACCTTAACAGGAGAGTCCTACACTTCGACTATAAGTTTTCCACTCAAAAAAAAAGGTTTAGGTGCCTTCTCTTATTTAGGAAATCTCTAGCTCGTCATGCATTAGAGCTAATTAGCAGCCACATTTATTTATATTTGCAAATATTATTAAATCAAGAGGCTAATGTAGTAGTTTGTAAAACATGTAAGGCAAAAAAACGCTATCGTTTTATAAATACTGAAAACTTTAATTAATGCAATAATGTAGTATGGGTGGATTTTTTTTGAAAATATTGTTAGTAGAGTTTAGTATGGTGGTTTGAAGAATCAGTGTGATTTTAAAAGGATTGCAAACTTCAATGAAAGCAATCAAATAAATATCTATATAATTTTGGATAGTTATTGTTTTTAGTCTGAATTGATGATTAATGTAGTTTATATATTATAATCTACTGTAATATATTATCCTAGTTGGGGGAAGTTTTATTATGTATATTTAACAGTGTATTCTTTATTGAAATAAAATTAGCGAATTAAACAGTATGTATGTGTTTTGTTTTTCTAATTATGATTTATATTGTTTTTTCGCTCAAAAAATAATTACCGAACTAGAAAATATCTTTTGGTTATAAATTATTTAACATTTTTCATTATTTTTGAAAACCAGTATTACAAATATATAACATATATTTATTTTTATTTGAGTATTTATTATCTGCTGAACCTACACAATCGTGACATTGAGTGTCTTGAACTTTTCTTAATGTTTCATTAATAGTCAAGGTAACTGTATAAGCCTTTACAAAGCAAATACCATTTTTGCGGTTAAGTTGAACAAAACCTATAGCCTTGTCACCATAACTTTCTCGTAACACCCTACAAATAGTTTAATTATATTTAATAGAAATATTTTGTTTCTTATTTATATTTACATTATTATTTTTTAAAAAACTTACATCGATGCTCCCATTTATGCGGTTAAGTTGAACAACACCTATAGCCTTGTCACCGTAACTCTCTCCTGATACCCTACAAATAGTGTAATTATATTTAATAGAAATATTTTGTTTCTTATTTACATTATTATTTTTTTAAAGGCTTACATCGATGCTTTAACACCTCGAACTTCAGCTGAATTGAACCGAATGACATTTTTCAGAAAATCTGTGACCATAAAAATATCCACTGCAGGAATGTTATTAGAATTAGCCTTTATGAACCCTTTGTCACTCAACCAACAATAATTTTGACAGTATATATACGAATAGAAGCCGTTGACAACGTCACAAGCATAGCAGCCAATCGTGGTGCGTTCGTAGTCAAGTGATTTTTATTTAAATTTTATACATTTTAATTCATTTATAATTAATTGTAACAAGTTTTTAAAAAGTTTTTCGCATCGATTATCCATATTATTTATGATAAAGTTTGAAAATAAATTAAAAAAATCAATAATTATTTTTTATTCAAAACCTAATTGCAGACCATTGTCGGTCACACACGCAACAATTGCAGAGGTCGGCTTCAGAAATGTTACGACAGAAATGACTTGTGCTACGACACTTACGACAATGTAATCTTCAAAATATGAATTTTTGCAAATTTTAAGAATACATTTGTTAAAATAGATCAACTTGTTTTTTTTTCAAAATTAAGTTAACAACTCTTTGGACGGACCATCCTGTAGAACACGCTGAGGCCTATTGATTTCAGCCGGATGGTGTTATAGTTCATAATAGAATGCCTTTTAATTAAAATTAATTAATTGCTACATTTTTATCGGATCGAAATAGTTTTTGCTTTGTTTTATCAATGTTATATGAGGCTATGAGGGCAACAGAGGCCTAACCCACAAAACTATGAAAACTGGAAAAACGATATTTCTAGTATCTATAGTACATTCTGTTGTCAATAGATTAATATAAAAAATAGTTTTGAATACTGCGGATAGATGGCAGGAGATTTGCTTATTTGTCATTACCGGTAATTTAATTTTGCAACAATGCAACAGTGGCTACACCACAGCTGATTGTTTCCACTCGCTCGCAGTCTTCCCGCCTGCCCACTGTAAACTTTTTTCTTGTTTATAATTTCATTGTTATTTTTGCTTTTGACATTGGTGGTTCAAGATTCAATTCGACACAGAATTTTTTGTAATTTTTTTCGTATTATGGACTTTAAAGTGGACAAGCTATTAAATAGTAAATATATTTGAAATTGAAATGTATTAATTACAATACCTTACTAATCATATTTTCCAGATCTATGGAGGATAAGGAATTGGCTAAACAACCAGATGTATAGCTCTTGATCTAATGAAAACATTTGCTACGTCAGTGCTCTCAACAGGAGTGTCCTACTATAAGAGACAAGAGGTGGACCTACTATTTAGGGCTTGACGACGTTGCATTTGAAAAAGCGGTGATGTACGTACGGAATGAGTCCACTACCTGCTGAGGCCCTCAAGAAATAGGCTCTTGCGTTATTCATTATGTTAAAAATTTGGTCAAACGAAAAATCTAATTATGTATTTTGACAAATACGGCGGGCAAAATAGAACTATAAAGCTGTAATTAATATGCAGTTATATAACTACAAGCCCTCACTCTACATTATCTCAAATAGATCACACATTTTTATGTAGTGAGTAGTGAGCATGTTATGTAGCAGCATTATTTTGGATTGCTAGAGAGAGCGAAAAAAATATCACCCTAATATTTATATTCCAAATGATTGGGAAGCAGTGATAAGAAGTGCAAGAAAGAATACACCATTCCAAGTTGTCACAATGAAGAAGGAAGACTTCTTTTCTTCATAGTGTTTAGAGAAGAACATAACGAGAAGAAAAGTATTGAAAACGAAAGAAAAGGTGGAGTGGCACAAAATCCAGTGGCTAAGAATTGAGGAGTATGAGCTTTTTTACATAAAATACAAATATAGTAACCAACAAGCAGTACCATTTCTATTGCTTGACTTACAAAAAAGAACATTGCAAATATTGACGAATTTAGATATTTTATACCCAACAGGAAATCTTATTAGTTCCCACCTATGTATCACGACTTTTTTGAAAACCTCCAAATCATCCCTGGAGCTGCCAACCAGATCCATCTAAGTTTGGAATACAGCGAGTGTGACGACTTTTGATATTTTTAGTTTTAAAAGATTTTCATTTAAAATCTACTTATTTTAAACTACTATTTTTTTTTATCTTTCTTACATTTAACTTTTTTTTATTTCTAAAAATGTATGTTGGAAGGCTTTTGAAGTTTATTTTAAAAAATATATTTAAAATGTATTACTTTTATATTTTCGAAAATATATGTTACAGTTTTGAATAAAAATAATTAAACACACCTATTGTGGTGTAATCAAACACACCTAATTATATTGTGACCTAACTAAACAATCGCAGATGAAATTATAAAAAAATGTAACAGTGGCCTAACCCACATTTAGCCTATTATTTTATTAAAAATTTGCATATTTAAGTAGCCTAAAAGCATTTATTTATGATAGGTAAACAAATTTTTTGACTATCAAATCTTATTACTGTGAAACTTGTGTATAAAATATTATGGAAAAAAATGTATATA